>CM037829.1:7530847-8130847 GCA_021234535.1 Stichopus chloronotus
ATATAATGCCACCATACCGGATTATCGACGTCGTCACCTGTGAAAGATTTTATCACGTGGTTGTCGTCATGTATGAAGTTACTATAGAAATTAGAAAAGATTTTATCTCGGCTAACAGTGTATTGCAGCTCACCATACCATGGCACACTGATGTGGAAAGACACACCCTTCATGTAGATCCACGGAAAAAACCACCAAATTACCTGGTTTTGAGCGATACTGAATAATAGACATGTGTTACTGAAAGTCAAGACAGTTGCTTTTGTCGCGTTCGGTAAGATTACCATAAAAACACGTAATTAAGTTAATGATGTAATTAATTAAGATGAGGCAACTATTTGGGTTACTTGAGTTCCAGCAGGTATTTGGGCTGGAAGTAATGCATGCATTACTAGTAATACTGACATGAGCATTAAACGGGAGGCTTGTGGAACTTGTGCACAGATAAACAGGGCTCGGTGCACGAGATGAAAAGAAAAAAAGGCAGGGGGTCCAGTAGGGGTTAGCCGATCAGCTAACTCAGTAACCTGTAGAAAATATGTTACCTTGTGGTCACTTCAATACAGGGCAGAAAAATGATGGACAGTTGATGAGCAGTTCCCTTAACTCTTGAATGAAGATTAATCACGGAAAAATCATGGACGACTTACCGCTTAACCAAGTTTGTGACGTCATGTTCAGCACGTACGTATTGACAACACTTTGCAACCATTGGTTTGTTTTAAGGTTCCAGTGCCCGGCGCTTAACGTTATTGTGGGTAATATGCGAGGAAGCACACGGTAGCAGTAAGTGGGATCAGGTCTTTCCACGTACTCGTCTAGTGCCGTTCTCGTAGGTGACACACGTGCTCGATTTCCAGTTGGACGCCGAGGGCTACTAGGACCACCGGTCGCCATATTGGCAGTCTCGGTAGATACGATTAACGCCAACCACGATAAGACAGTGAACCAAAGGAGCAACATAGACCGCAATGCCATCATTGTAACATTAATGACAGGGTGGCTAAACAACGGCTACGATAAATCCCGATAAACAGTCAAAGCTAAGTTGTGCGATCGTCCCACGTACCTCTCTGTTAGTAGTGCAAGTGTCAGGTATAACACATTATCATACAGTGCTTCCCCTCATGAATGCCAGATGGGCACAATACAGTGATACCCTGAGTGCTGGATGTAAAATCTCCCATGGATTATTTACAAAAGAAAGCTACGCTGCGGTCTGACCGTATCGAACGAACACAGAATTGCTAAAGATAATCGATTTTCCAATTGTATTTGAACTTTTACCAGAACTGTAAACTTTTCTGGGTCTTTGCGGGTACTTTGGTCTGATCATGTTGGAAGAGGATCATTTGTTCGAGCTATATATAGCTGCTTCAAGTTGGTCGAACTTGGCAATTGTTGACATTGTTCATCATCTCAAAGCCAAGTTAAGAATAAAACCTCGACATCAACAAAGACGTATAGGAGGATAACAAGAAGATGGATTTTATCTAAAGTTTACATTGAGCTTTGATTGGCAAGTGAAAAGTAAGTAAACTATGCCTCGCCAACGACTAAGACTCAAAGAAACAGGTGTGCAGTGAAGTCATTCAGTGTGTGTGTGTGTGGGGGGGGGGGGGGGGGGAGGTCTCTTGTGGCTGGCAACTAATAAGCAAATTTACAGTACATTTATTTTGTGGTCTACAGGCACCCGTAGTTATTTACCACGTGGTCATTTCTTTCTCAACATTTAAATTGTATGTCTAAATGGTAATAACTGCAAAAATATCATATTTACGCGGTACCACCGTTTCTTTATTGCCAGCAAAGAAAAAAAAGCCCGATTTTATCAAAAGCCTTTTATCTGTGCCACGAAGACAATTTCAGATCAACAGTCTATCAGCAACCGCCGAGAAACTAGGTCACGTGACTCATTGCCTTACATTGTCGCCTACACTGGAAAGTCTCAACGAAGGCACGTCGCGGAATAAGACTGACAAGTGATGGCTGACAGTTTGTTGAATAATGCAAAATGAGACATTCTATTTTCCATTACAGCAAGGTACGTGGGCACTTTGGTATTCGATGTCTTTGGAAATGAAAGATTTTTGCGGTATTACCTACGATACTGAGAGGTGATATTTTTTGAGGTGTGAAATCCGACTTGAAACTGCGACATGAAGCGTTTCATGAACTTTTTTCATTCACAGACGACATCAGAATATTGAAAGAGAACTAAGCAAGTTTCACAGTCAAATGGCCAGCGGCTAGCGTGGTCACCTTCGACCTCAATATCTTCACCCAATCAACCAGATCAACAATGAAGAAACCAGATGTCAGAATGCCAATGTCAGAATCCAGCCATTGTGATGACCGCTTTGACATATATGTTTTCGCAGTAGGCACACGGACCTACGGAGCCCGGGAAGGAATGGGGGAAAACACGGATTTCGTTTGGGAATTGTGTCGAGACACTAAATGATCTTGAGATATTTTTCCCGATACCTTAGTTAATGCAAAGACGTCAGAATCCGTATGGGGGGGGGGGGGTGTCTCTACCTTATCTCTAGATAATCATGAAAACGTTTTTGTTTTTTTCCAAGTCTCTTCCCAGGCTCCGTGCGAACCAAAAAAAAAAAAAAAAGAGAAAGAAAGAAAGAAAGAAAATCAGACAATAAAATTGAAATATTTGTTATCTCTCGGGATATTTCACAGGCATGTAGCGCATTTCTTTTCTTTCAATAGTGACGTTCAGTACTGAGATAAAAATTTGTTTCAAATGAAATGAATTCAGATCATAGCACCGTGTAGATAGTTTGTAAATATGTCTTTAATTTGAAAAGTAGTTGATTTAGTTATTTCTTGCCGAAGGCGTGTAAGGCATCTTTGCGATGATCATTTGGTGTATGTGTGGGCGAAAGTGTGTGTGTGTGTGTGTTTGTGAATGAACCCAACACTTACCTCGTAAACGCTCTAGCTTTCGAAGGGAAAGTGCAAGGTCGGTCACCGTCAGTGTGTAGGTACAACAACCACTACGACGGTGGCAAAGAATGTTAGGAACAAAAAAATTCATCGTTTGTAAAAGAAGGTAAGGGGTTGACCGATCACAACTGTACGTTTACAACTTTGTGTTGATCTGACAGCATAAGTATATCCTATTGGATGTAGAGTAAATAATTTAACAGTAGCCTATGCTCACATTCTGTGCCACCGTCATACTGGCCATAGATCTCGGCCGGTATTGTTTTTGGTGTGGGTCAGAGTTCATCTGAGGTCACCAGCAGCTAGAATGTAGACAAACTATGTTAGTAGTAAAGTACCGTATCTCCTGAAAGACATGTTTCATCAAGTAGTAACTTGGTAGGTACATACTGTCTTTCTACTAAATGAGATTGTGAGGGTTTTTAGGTCAAAGGTCACAGAGGTCATCCGTAATCACAACGCAAAAAGAAAAAAAAAATGTGAACACTCAGTGGTACACTAGCTGTTGACATTGAAAGGACCGTGCAAGGTATTTCAAAATTGCTGTGTTGATGCGACATATACTGTAAACGTCTCGACTGGAGATTAAAGATCATCTGAGGTCACCTGCCGAGAGAACCATGTTTGCAGTATCTCATAAACCACCTGTTGTATGAACTCCAAAAGTGGACTGCATGTACTGTCTTTTAAGTAAACAAGTTTGTGAGGGTTGTTTGGAAGTCAAAGGTTATATGATGTCATCAGAGGTCTTAACGTGAAAAGCTTGTGAGCGCACTATCTTCGAACTAGGAAATAGCTCCACATTCAAAAGTTAATTAAGTGAAGTATACAAAAATTGTTATTGAGTTTTGGTGTGGGTCAAAGGTGGTCTGGGGTCACTTCGATTGCAAAGGTTAAAGGGGAATCCTGGACAAGAAACATGTCGACTGACAGTTAGGGCTACTTAAGTCATTTCAAACCATTTTCGTTCATTAACAACACGATATGTTAAAACTCTCTGCACAACAGATCTAGAGTTTCTAACACTGTGCATATATATATATATATATATATATATATATATATATATACCAAGTCTGCGGCCATTTTTATTTAATTGAATGTGATCTCTGTGAATTGTGACGTGGTCGAGGCCCAGCTCTGATTCAAGGCGGCCAACCTGATTGCCCTAAATATACTAGGCTAGAACATAATGCGGCTGTCACGAGATTTAACAGGTCAATTGAAGACATTTTTTAATCATGAAATTAAGCACCATCTACTAGCGTTTTTATTCAGACCCGAAAGTGAGCATCCAGGCTATACTCCCACTGCGCCTATGTGATCTGTGGTAATGTTGTTTTTGCAGTTAAAGGTGCTCACATTTCCAAAAGACAACCAATTTGTGATAGCGCATGCAGGAGAGTGTTGTTGGCTAAGGTAGTTTGCAAAATGACTCTTATCACCAACCGCAGTATATCTTTCAGATTGTGGTTAGTACGTTCTTCAACTGGGAGCAATTCCATACAGGTCTATTCAGAAGATGCAAAGAATCACAGGGTCTCTCATTGGCTTTGGTGGTTTTTTTTTTTTTTCTCAAATATTTTGTCTTGTATCAAAATAGTACTGATACGAATAATAAATTTAGAATTCGTTGCGTACATCGAGCAGTTATAACTTGTTTGATTTATCCACTCAGCGCATCGACGATTAGTCGTGAGATTCATGGGGGGGGGGGGGGGAGCAAAAGGAGAAGTAGGGGACTAGTCGATCCTCACGCACATTTGACATAATGTTAATATTTTTTACACCCCAACGAAGTATGGGAGGGGGGGGGGGAATACTATAAGTCCCCACTGATTGTCCCACGGGCCTCTTTGAAAAGAGTGTGGAGCAACCTGAACTTCTCCTTAGCTCTATGCAATGGTGAAGAAAAGACCCTGTAGTGGACACTCCAATAGTACAGCAAACAACACTGAAAGAACGAAACTTACTTCAGGATTACAGAAGCACCAAATACCATCAGTTTAGTGGTAAAAATCTGAAACTTCCGATCCCTGGGCATCTCGCTTCAAACACCATGCATCGGGAACCTTTGCATGTCCCCTCCACTTTTTCGAAGGGCGGGTATACTAACACATTTGTTCACCCCACTTTTTGTAACCTGAAATAAAAAAATAAAATAGCAATATACATTATTCTTAGTGCAGTGGAAGGGTAAATTTTTCAAGTTATGCTCTTAGAAATAAACAAATTAAGCAGAAATTAACACCGCCAGAGAGACCGAAAAGTGCCATTTCCTGCAATCTGAGAGTTATTTTTATCATTTTTTCTCGGTACACTGCTCAAGTCTCTGTAGAGAAACCTTACCAGCGTCGTTATTTCCCCCATTTCAATCCTTTGCTCAAAGTATACGTACACTAGTGGGAGGGGAACAGGGAGCCTCAGGTTTACTGTTGTAGTTTACTTAATTCTGCTTTCTTTGTGATAAAACTAAAACTTACTAGCCTCACTTGTGGCTAATCAGCAAAATAGGTGTGTGTGTGTGGGGGGGGGGGGGGATGTTGCGGCTACGAACTGTGGTTATAGCTAATATGCACAACTTTAAAAAAATATTTTCCATCTTTGTGACGAATGCAAATGGACAAATGTTAGGGTTAGTCTTATTGCATCTATGCAGATGCACTTGTTTTACCATGTTGATATGCAAGGAACCGCAAATCTTGCAGAGGCTTTGCCCCCTGGACCCCTATAAGAGGTTCCACGACTTGGGTGCCCCAGCCGGGTTCCGCCCTTACGCTACTTAGACTTGCTGGCACGCAAGTTGGTGTGCAAAGGCTAGCGGGAAACCAGAACGTGTTCAATCGTGTTTCGAGGGAAATTGAGCAAGGTCTTCCAACACTGCTGGGGCAGGAGGTGGGGGGGGGGGGGGGAATATGTTCAGCTGCAACATTTGCCAAGTGCTCAAAACATAAAAGATAATGCATAATTAAATTATATGACTTTTATAGGACGTATTACCTCAAGCCATCTGATGTATCTTGATGTTGTTTGCAATAAACTTTCATTTCTTTTCCCTCGTTTTTTCTTTTTTTTTTTTCGTTTTGGTTTCAAAAGTAACATTTCCTTTCTATAACATGATGGCTAACTGCCTCACTTCCTTTTCTATAGCACTCCCAGCATCTCCGACAGTCTGGTGACAGAGTTAACAGAAGAAGAAGCGTCCGTCGGATTGTTTCCCTTCTCATAACGGATGTATAGAAAATTCCGTCTTCACCGAGTTCTCTGAAATCCCAGTGACTTCCTTCAAATATCCCGAACTTTTTGCTGTTTGTACTTTGAAATTAACAATGATTCCAAGAAAAAACATCAAATATAAAGTCCCCGTGCCTCATCCTGCACATTAGCTGATCATTGTGATCTAAATATACATTCACTATAGTTTGAGAGGACATGTGAATGAGTTAACCGTAGGTTTTGTCTGCAACAGATAGGGAGAATCCCTACATACATTGCCCTTCGGCAAGTCAGGTTGTAGGTCCCTCCTATATGGCATTAAGATGGATTCGGTTGATGTGATGTTCTATATGACGTCTGCCTACAAATACAGACAAGTTAGACATTTTTGAAAGTGCTGCGAATGGTCAGTATTCCAGTTCTCCAACTAGTGGTACTGTAGTTCAGATATGGTAAAACGTCTACAAGGCTTGATAAACTTTTTGATGATTTACGTTGAAAGTGAACGTGGTGATTTAGAAGGGGTTTGCTATAAGTTATCGGGCAAAAATACATAACTTGCATCAATGTTACAGTTTCAAAGTAAAAGCACACGACTTATTATTAGGAACAATGTTAGGACGGAAATGACCGAGTCATAGATTTAGCCAATCATTTTAAAAGTTTTATAGTGCGTAATGTGTAGAGGGCAGCATTTATGGTCCTATGTATTCCTCTTTCTTCTTCCATTTGAATTACAACAACAGCAGTAAAAAGTTAAATGCTGCTCCCATGCATGATCCTTTAACTAATATGGTTCTACTACACTTGGACCCAGTCGGAGTACATTCGATATGATCTCATACTTCTTTATTTATGATATACAGTCTTTATTGGCTTACGAAGTGGCATGCATCTACAGAAGAGCTTACTTCATTCAGTTGTTGAAGAGTGAAGCATCGAAAAAAAAAAATCGTTGGAATTTACCGCATTACCGTTTTAGAGATACTGGTGGCTTTTCGAAGTTTGATGAAAATGCGAAACCGATCATGTGGAGTTTTGCACAATATCGGTCAGTATTTCTTTTGTCATGACTTAGATATTTTGTCTCTTAATTACTTAACTAGTGGGTTCCACATTGGAAAGTGATATCAATATACTTAAAGAATATGATGCACGTAGTTCGAACTGGAAAAAAAAATCATGGCATAGGCCTATAAGATTCTCAATTGCCCTTGAAGTTAATGTAAGTAAACAAAAAATAACATATTTACGCATACTATACGAGTCCTCCCATGACGTCACAAATTTGCATATTTTGTTTTTGTTTATTCATGCTGCAACTGCAAAACAGAAATTTATTTGTGCAATGGTCAATAGTTCAATGATTGATATTGATGGAAAATGTTGCAGCTTCTAGTTACATTTGTATGATACTTTAACTTGTGCTTTTCATGTCATGTGTACTTTAAAACTGAAATGCACACAGTGGTACGCTCTTGAATCATATCTTTAACTGTTGTAGAAGCAATTTAACAAGGAAAATGAAATCAGACAACACCAAAAACAGAATTTATCTGGTACACGTCGAGTAAATCCACCGGATGCATAAGAGACCCCCCTCCCAAACCGGTTTCAAACTTGTATAGCAACGTATACGTAAAGACAGTAGGTGCACATGTATGCGAAGAGCTGAAATAGTGTAGCAATTTAAACATGACGTTATGATTGTGCTTAAATGTTCCACAGACCCTCTTCCATCCTCGATTACACATGTTTTGCCAATCGACATGACACCTAATACCCTCTGAAAGCCTAGACATTGACTTGACACACCTGAACTACTTTGTAAGATCGATGTTTAATTGACCATGTGGATCATCACAGTACTGAGGCGATAAAAACAGCCGAAGGTGATGCGGATTTGCAACAAAATGAACCTCAGAAAAACAAAAACGAGTTGAGGTTGGAGGATCTGTCATTTTAGTGTAAGAGATACGACATGAATGCAGTGTAAAAATGACGAAGGTATCGTGTGCTGATACAATACTTGTTCACAGCCTCTTTCGCCCAGTGTACAAAAGTGCTCTCACTATTTGGCTCTAGCTTCTCAGGACGATAAAATCCCGTCAATCAGTCAGTGCATAAAGTGAGAATGCTTCCATGCGTCAGTTTGTATATTTTATTTTCTTTTTAAAGATAAAGCTGTTCACAAACTTTCTTGGACTTCACTCATATATGGCAGTAAGTCAGGACTTCATATTCTCGACCGTCATGTTGGCGGCATTTTCTAACACAAGTACCCCTTCCTATCATAAGTTGCCACTGACTCGAGTGACACTGTGGGATATATAATTTGGAAAGCTTGATTTATAATGTTTTCTGTCAACTCAATGAATGCATATGTGACGAGGTTCTTACTATAAGCTACTGTGTCTACAAAATTTTCTATTTTATGCATTTTTTGGCTCAACCTTAATTGGAGGAATTCGAGTCACAAACGAAAGTTACGGTGTGAAATTTTTATTCCTAGCCTATAGCGTCCGTTACAGCTGTAAACACACACCGTGACGGATATGCAAAGCCAGTGGTAGGCCGCATGCCAACATGATATCATCCAACCCAATTTTAAATGTTCATAAACAAATCGTCTGTTACTTATAGGAGCTCCATAAAGTGACCTCGTATTAGGCCAGGGGTTCTAATGTTGTATAGAGATGGTCATTCTACCCCACCGTAAGTTCAGTCTTCCGGTGTTTACCCCAGATTTGTTTAACTTTTTCTTTACTTCCCTCAGACGAAAAAGGCAGTCAGATTAGACAATAAAACACATTAGGAATAGTAAACTTAGACCCTGTTCTCAGAAAGGTTGCGCAATCCTTTCGTGATTGGGTAGATCACGGATGGCAACCGCCTCATTCCATTATGTAGGTCAACCATTTGACCTGTGATTGGTCAGTGTCAGCAGTCTATCCCATGATCCTTAGCAGTTCGGCGTGGGTTGATCCATCGACCTCGCCACGCCGCTGACACTGGCTCTCTGAACATCAAACCGAAACTTCGTTTCTGTCTGTACACTATGTAGGCCTCCGTCATCTCGTCTTTCCGTTTTCTCTTTCCCTTCATCATCCTCATCTTGATTTTGCTTAATTTGTGTGTTCCAGTCTAATCAACAATAAATGGAACTTTAATCACTAAAAATCTCTTTCTTGGCTGTGACGTCTCTCTCGTTACATCTAATCCGTCGCTGGGGCAGTCATACCACGACTGTGAACCCCTAAAAACCCCCATATTCCACACTAAGTCCGTTATACGAGAAGATACATGGAACCCCGACTTAAATTCTACCGGTTGTGTATCCCTCTTTATGGAATCTAATAATAGCTCACCAATTATCATAACTGTGCCGGTATGTTGTCGTACAATCTGCTTGTCTCATTGCAAATACTGTTGGCCAGCTGAGGTATTCAGCGATATGTAACCTCTCCTTCAAAGTGCAGGCCTGTAACATGTTTTTGTTTTTCGGACGGAAAGGCTAGATCATTATACTGTAATGGACTTGCTTGGCTCTATGGAGTATATCATCACATCCGTTATGAAGACACCTGCTTGTACGTCCGTCGGGTTATCGAAAAAGTTCCGGAACTTCACGTTCAAGTTTGGACGGGAGCTGGCGTAACGTCTGTATGTTGAAGGCACTGAGGCTTACTGATTTCAGTCCATTGAGTTACATATGTATACATTTTTTCATATAATTTAGATGTTTCGTTTTCTTCTCAGTTTCGTTAACCCGTTGATCTTTCCAAGGTTCACCAAATCAGAAGTGTAATTGGCGGGATATAGGGATCCCAGGCACACTTCCGTCAACGGGTTGCACTCTGAGGAATGTTGAAGGAAGTCTTTTATCTTCCAATACTGATAGCTGCAGATTTCCGTTGTGACACGAGTTTAAACTAGAAAAGTGGTTACGAAAATCATAACCACACTGTTTACGAGTTCGTGTAGAGGGGAAGTTATTTACGTTCTTTTGTGACGGTCTGTTGGTAGTAGAAGGGGAACTTCGATAACTTTGTTTTTAACAGATAGGGCCAAATAAATATATTTAAGAAGATGCAAGCCGTGTCTAGATTCTCCAAATATGTTTGTGACAAACTGTTGGAGCCAAAGCGTAAAAACGTCGAATACATTATGTCAATCTTTTGTAGTAGGCTACTATAAGCTACTACAGGCTAGTAGAAATATGTAGACCTACCACAGGTCGCGGTTGGTTGCAATTATGTCAGGGTTTATGATGACATTCACCCCAAACTTGAAACTGATTTTTTTCAGCGAGAAACCCAAGGGATGTCATGCTCAGGTCCATAGTGCTGCTGGCCGTGAGCTCTTTTCTGTACTTTTTCACCAGATGTGATCATGTATTCATACATACTTGGATAGAATCCTCAACTCCTATTGGCCCATTTCAGTCAGGTGACCGCACAGTATACTGTCAGTGGTAATCCCTCTGACGTAGAGTAGCCTAATCTTACCTAAATACCAGAATTGTGTCGGGTGAAAGCTTCTTCAGTATATTTTGAACACCTTGAAAGTTTGATAGCCTACCGGAATTAGCTTTCCTTTTTTGTAAAATTCTGCTGAGATGTTCAATATCCTCTATGCAATAAAATCGTAAAGAGGACTAAGGACTGCAATACATCGCCATCTTGAAGTGTCTCCATACAAACACCGGATTTATATTCTTAAGGACAGAGAACTCCACAGCACAACTAATTTAGGCCTATTGATAGGCAGGCTAGGCCCTAGGCCTATATGGTGAAAGAATTAAACAGGCAAGGAAGTGACATGAGTTATCCCAAACCGGCCATAAAGTAATCTCACAGAAATGTTTTGACAGTAAGGTTTTGGCCATGTGCAATTCTTCTTTGTTGAACTAACTTAGGCCTAGTTCCGAAATCTTGCATAGCCTACTGAGAACTCTCACACTTACAGGAAAATTAGGGGGTCCGCACACAACAAGTCTTCCACTCACTGCTGCTGTTAGGACTGAGAGTAAGACATCAATCATGTCCAAGTTTTTCTCGAAATTATATATTCACTAAATCTGTCACTGTCTTTATCAGTTTATCCACAATCATTAATCAGGCCCTGTAGCTGTACAACGTTCTGCAGCACGCAGTTACGTAAACACTGCACAGTGAATACACGTACACTGACCACAACGTGCACACATTAGTAGCCTACACTACTTAAGAGCAAACGTACGAGCTAAAGCATTGTTGCTATGTCAATTGTTATTGTTATTCTTTTGTCTCAGCGTTACTTTCTGTTTCGCACACGAATATTGTTGACATGTTGTAAATTTGTTTACCTTTTCTCGTGGTTCCTTTCCAACAAAAATGCAGTTATTTAAGAACCAAATCCCTTTCTTTTTTTCGTCCGTTTTTATTAAAATCTCGTTGGTATGTATGAACAAGGTTAATCAACTTTGGACCTGTGTATTAAATGTAGTATAATGCACGATCGGGGGTTAATGTAAGCGATGCACAAGGGCGCAGCCCGAGTGCATCCAGCATCCGATAGCATTAACCCCCGATCCAGATTAATCCACACGGTCCAACGTTGATTAACCTATAATTCATGTCTGAAGTCATTAGCGGCCACGAGTCCAAATTCATTTCAACTACAAGCTGTCCTCTGACTTTCAATTATCATCATACACTTTGAATATTTGGAAAGAAAATATCTATTTTAGATCACCATACAGTTCTACATACCTTGCTGGATTCAACTAGCCAAACAAAACTATGGGAAGCAATACTGCCAACTGTCAGCCTGATTTGCTGCATTATACTAGATAAACAGTTAACTGTCAAATGTCTAGAGAAATTGGAACAGTAACATGTGATTGAAGCTGTGAGTGCAATAATGGTTAGTAGAACAGTAATTGCTCTCAATGTTTGAAAAAGAAGTACATGAGGGAATTTATTTTGCTTTTTGCTCTTCGTGTACTGTACTAGTAAGCTCAGTGCTTCTAGTTTCTGCTAGTGTCATTGTTAATATTTTGACAAGCGGAGACTGAATAGGTCCTATATATTTTATACAAGAAGCATGATTTCTTTCACCTTTGCATAGGCTGTAGTTTGCATATCATGGTACCTTGCAGCCTTCACCTTGGAGGGTAGAGTGGGATATTGTGACATTTCCAAAAAGAAATCCAAAAGATGCAAATATGGCTACAGTTCCAGGCTGTCTTTTACCATATTTTACTTTCCTTTTCAAATGAATGGCAACTTCTTGCTCCTATAATTATATACGATAGCTGCAGATTAAAACATTTGTATATGTGAACAAGAAAAGGAAGAAACAGTTTTACAGTAAAAATAAAACATAATACAAATAAGTAAGATGTCCGACGAAGTCTAGTCTCTTTTCAGAGTGTGGCAGGTATAGCCTGCTCTTAGGTCCTTAATTCATTAGGCTGTTCAGTCACTTGCTTCTGAGCTAAGTTCAGGCCTTAATATAAGGGAGTAGGCTAAAGTTAATAACTTTTGTACACCCTTTATGTCAAGCTGACTGATCTGCAAAAATATTCTGCTTCATCTTTTCAGTCAACCACTGACCACATGTGAATTAGTTAAGTGAAGGGTTCCTTCAAAATCAGTCATGCCCCTAGCTCGTGCTCAGACTATGCTTCAGAAAAAACAAACCCTATAGCAACCCCTCCCCATCCAAGTTGTCTTTTTAGCAGAATAAAACATGGATGTGCCTTCCTATTTTATATCCAGTGGCCAATCTTCACTGAACACGAAAGAAGTGTAAGAATGGTAAGCTATACACAAAACTTCAAATTCATACGAGGGCGACTTGTCTTCTACCCAGAGATGACATATGTGACGAGCTGTCTGAATAGTCAACTTCTGACGCCGAGTTGCCTGATGTGTATAGGGACTTAATACATGCCCAGTTGTCAGACTTCACAAAGACACTGAAAAGTGTGAAGCTGTTTTGTCTTACATGGGCGAGTTGTCCATGCCTTCATGTGTGCGTTCTTTGAACGTTACTCTTTTTTAAACTGAAAAACAAATTCAAACCACTGTCGACAATTTCTGTTTACAAGATAAGTAGGAAAATACTTTTAATCGTCACATTCAAGAGCTAAAGACATTTTTTAGGCCAAAATACACATTTTACAAGGACAAATAAATCGTCAGGAGTTGGCCTCAACGATTTCTGCCATACAGTTTGTACACACGTACTGGTGACTCTTCACACATAGTATGCCCAGAGTGCAAACTATGCTTTGTTGATACGAATTATCTGATAAACATTTACTGTATACATTACGTACGTGGCATGCCGCCGTTGCCGCGCCGTTGTTTACAGTGCTACGGAACTCGGTACACTACTAAGGCCCAGACAATACAGCTACGCGTTTGCACAGTATGCAGTAGCCTATTATACAAAACAGCAGCCGTTTCTTTAAAAGGCACCGTGTTGTGCATCAAAATATGTAAATTTTTAATCTTCGAAACAAGGGCTATAGTTATCACAGAGATGTCATACTGGTGACCATGTATGTCATAATATTTGTCAAAATTGCAGACTTATTGAAGGTGTGTAACTGGAGATAAACTGAACGAAAGAACATGTCACGTGACTGAAAGGTACAAGCAGGAACCCTATACTGTTTATGATGACTCATAAACAGTAACAAGACAAATTGGAAGTCGGCTTACCAAATGTAGGCGGCTGAGCGGATATCACTGTGTTAATTACACACTGAGCACATAATGCACTGTCTCTCTAAGAAGGAAGCTCCTTTACTAGTTGTCTTCTCAGTGCCTATGCTGCCAAATGGTAATACAACTAAACACACGTCTCGAAGTAAGCTGAGTTCAGTATCGGCCTCTCGGCAAAGTAGTTCATCCACGGACAATTGAAAATGTATCAAATATATATGTAACATCACTAAGGATATAAAGGCTATAGCCGACATCACTTAGTCAAATTATATCTCATAACATAAACATGCGTCGTTCTATAGAAAGTACGCTGCATCCCCCCCCCCCCAAAAAAAAATCCAAACTAGAAATAGCGACGCCATTATAAGCCGGGCGATGCTGTATGTTGTGAGCCCCCCCCCCCCCCTTTTTTTTTCTACCTCGGATCGAATGGAAGTCACCATTAATCTCTCTTAAATGAAATACTGTAATCTTCCCAGACCTCTATTCCCATCTCCATGAGCAGGGAGCCGGAAGACATTCCCTGTTCCATGTTAGCTGTTTCTTTGTCAACCAAGGAACTATTGAAATTTTCGGTTACCATTACCCCGACAACCACTTATCATGTTGCCCATTCAACTCAGCAATTCAGGTATGCGTTCCTATGAAACACTTCCATGACTGCCCCCGCAAGGTTTTGTTCCCTTCAGAGGATTTATAATTAAATTTGAATGACCGGTTGATTTCCCAGTCTGCCCACAAGTTGAGGAACCCTGAATAAAGCAGGGAGTTGTAATTTAATCAATTTAAAAATCCATGGCACATAAAAAAGGAAAAAGAACAAGAAAAAAAAAACACAACAACGTATTTAAAATGACGTCTCATCACAATCTTCCATGCAAATCCACATTTGGGGCAAAAGTAAAATTACTTGTTCTGTTTTTAAAACATTTTGGAACATTTTTCGAAATAACCTTTTCGGTAAACTTAAAACATTAATGATTTCCGTTCATGACACTTTACATACAAATGTTTCTTTGATATTTCATCCCTTTTTGGGATACGAGAACTCTGGCGGGTCCACGGAAGGAGGGTGCCAAGTGAGGCTATTCCTCTTGCGAAGTGGGCAAAATGTTTCAGAAAAGTTACAAAGAGTAGACAACCTGGGCAAACAATTTTAGACAATCAAAGGGGTATTTTATCTAAACAGTTTATGGTGGTCTTTCCAAAATTCTACCAATCATGTAAGTAACGATAGGGGGTCACTTGACATCATGCGCCCCCACTGCAGGGTAAGATGCACAGAGGTGCCTTGTCTGAAGGCATTCAGTGATAGAAAAAAATCCGAATGGTTGGGGATGGACGTCTGAGACCCCTTCCCCCCCCCCCCCCTCAGCGGCATATCACTGTTTCATCAAATTTGCCTCTGAAATAAGGGTCCTTGATTCGATAGCCTGTCCGAGGATGAATTTATACGAGGGTGCACTTATAGGATTTTTCTCTTGATCAGCCAAATTTGAATAGCTTGGAGGCAGAGAGGGAGCGGGGGGGGGGGGGCTATCCATCGTAGCTGAAATAAATTGTACCAGGATGGGTTTGAAATACATAGTTTCTAGATCGCGAAAGGGAGGGGCCGGTGTATGCGAATTGATATTATGATCACCTTTATACTGCAACTATCTTACCTTTGAAGCAATACCAAGCAGGTGATGTTCCAGTTTCAAAAATGAGTACTTTTTTTCCCCGATGCTCTCCGGTCATCGTCAGTTCTACTATATGAATCATACTTGCAGTAGAAGAAGGAAATGGGGGTGAGCCGAACGATGGTGGGGGGGGGGGGGGGTAGGAATCGATTGCAAATGGCTGAGAGTACACGTCTCATGCTTTCTAAAATTATATTTGGAAATAAACAAAAGAAAAAGTAATGACATTGTCATAAGGAGAGACCTCCTTCGATTACTTCAAGTGCGTATATGCACCATGTAATTCATAATATCTAAAGGTCAGTTTGAAATGTAAATAGGGCGTTTGTTTTACAGAAGACAATCATATTTTTAAAACCAATGTTTGTGGACATAGACTGAGAGATCATTCAAAATAAGCAAGGACAGTGGCCTTCGTTTCAAGAAATATGTTTCTCTCAGATAGAAATTCTGTCAGATATTTGGGGTTCAAGAATAATTTGTTAACCCAAATTTTCCAAAATTCAAATGATGCATCTTCCTTTACTCATCACGTAGGCCTACATGTTTTGAGGAGATTAAGCTTTTGCAGATGTTTATTGATGAGACTAACTAATCTAAAAATGGTTAAAGGTAGTTTCTTTGAATGCCATGTTGGTGTATTCTAAATGCCCTATTTCCCTTTAAACTCATTAAGAGGCAGGCTCGTCATAGCCTAACCACTTATGACAACAGCGATTGCAAGGCTAATGTGCGATAAATGGAAAATCCACGTTAGGCAAGTGGAGGAGCTAGCATTTTTGGTCGCGAGGGGCTTTTAGGGGAGGTGCAGGACAGAATCAATTCACTCACCTAAATCAATGCTACTTAACCTACGTACCGGCAGCACAAAGAAGAGATTGAAAGAAGGGTGTGTGTGGGGGGGGGGGGGGATGCCTTGGAGCGTCAACATATATGCTGTCGCGGAACGCACAGGAAGATCTTTTCATTACCAACCCCTCAGATGGCCTGTAAGCAGGGGCGTCAATCCAAATTGAAATGAAGGGGGGGGGGGGGGAGGAGATATATGTAAGTTGACTGGCAGGTTTGAATTATTAAAGATGCTCCAGCAGGGGTCTACGCACTGCAATTTTTGATGGCTTTGGGTATATTGGACAGGTACAACAGGTTTCCCCGTGGGGTCTGGGGTAACATCCATTAACGTAATCAGAAGAAAAAGCCAGGAAGCTATGAGGTATTTGCGAGAATTGTGAGCATTTGAATGAAGGATTCTGTATCCTCGAATGGTACTGAAAGGGCAAAAATGGTCAGCAATTGTATAGGCAATTATGTTAGGACAAATGATCAATTTGATGATTGACAGGCGGGTTGCCAGGGTCTAGTGATTGAAGGCATATATATTTTGAAAGTCTATTGAAGGACAATTCAGGGGTGCGTGTCCAGGGGTTTTAACCGAAGACGGAGACTGGCCTGAGTGCATGTATGACGGGACTGTTTAATGTGCTTATGCAGGTTTATCGAGTTAAACCTGGGTTATCAAGTCATAAACCTGAACTATCGAGTAATATCAACCTGGATGGTCTATTTATTGCACATTAGGCTTGCTTTAAACAGTTGTGGCAAAAATCTCCTGTTTACTGGAGTTGTCTGGCTGCATGGAAAGACTGATATCGTTGATCGTACATTCTACGTAGGCAGAACTCAACATAACTCCATGAAAAAGAATCATATACATAATTGCTAAGACATGGAGAGAACTTCCCATTAGCATCAGCCTTGACCCTGAATACTTTTTAAAAAATCGCAATGGAACGGTTGTAATTTATTTCACATCGATTTCATTTTTCTTTTTAAATTCTCGCTTTACTTTTGTTTTTATGTTTATTTTTCATTCCATTTCAAATACTTCGATTCTCTCATTTCGCTGCCACTATCTAGTCTTCATTTTTTAGTTGTCACATATAGCTTTTTACCTTTCTTATATGCAGTTTATTTCCCTCTGTTTCTCTCTGACTCGATCCTTATTCTTATATACTACTGTTCGGATATATTTTTGTGCAAAGTAATTACCAATTAACTTTGCTGACCAATTCGTATAGACCATATGCTACTCTTCCTATGTTTTATGCATGTGAACTGTTCCTACTACCACTATGCTTTGTTTTTAAGGCTCTATTGTTATTGGCTATTGTTCTCTTGTTTATGTGTGCCATGTATTTTGCATTTTTTTGTTTGTGTTATATTGTTTTGTTACTGTTCTTATGTTTTTGTACGCAATATACACCATTTTACCCTGCATTCGTATTCCTATATGCCTAACTGTTTAAAACATAATTTTTTGTTATTTTATTTTGCTTTCTTCTTTGCACTTTATTAGTCAAAATGTCAGTTTTACATCCTTTGTTTAAGCTAATTGTACAACCCTCTTGAAATAAAATTGAAATCAATAAAAAAGACGTGAATAAAGGCATATTACCAAGCAGGCTATACTGTGAGGAGAAGGGAGGGGAGACCGCACACAAAAACAGAGCGGTAGACCAAAAGTGTACACACTAAATGATAAAATTCTTGGACATCACAGGGTATTCGTTTAATTTGTAGTAGTTAGTAAACTAGACAGCTGAAAACACAACAGTTGTGTACTCTATAGTATGGTAAGTACGGTATCATCAAAACTATTACTCTCTGTGTAGAAAGGATATGACACCTTGCTCTTATCGTAAATAAGTTGTAAACATAGGACTTTATATTGTGGGTGGTAATTCTTCTAGCGACGATTGGGCTATACTAGTAGAGTAAAGGTTACAAGAAGTTATAAAAAAAGATTGAAATCAACACTTGAGTAAACAAATCCCACATTGCCCTTTTGTCGTGGTCACAGTGAGTTTATAAATAGTTGAAACTAATGGAACAAACACGTTACTTGATGAGGAGATCCAATAGGCATGGAGCTTATACGATTTGTTCCAGATAAATAAACGGTGTACCAAGAAAAGAAAATAATCTCTCGCCAAATCGAGTTTCATTGTTTTGCCTAATTGTTGTTTAGTTAGTACAGTCAATTGCCTCCTTTGTTTTGTCTCACTCGCAGGTTTCCTTTCGTGGGACAGCTTTGTGTGGTCGACGTATTTTCCATATTTCCTAGTTTCCTACCGACCGTTTCCTCTTAATTAGAGCAAGGTTTCGTAAGGTTTGCACTGAGGGCTGTTTTCAACGGACATTATCCATTCAAATTTTATATGATCATACTGCTAGAAATTTGCACGAAAGACCGTTACATGCTCAGATCGCATGAATGGCATTATCTTCTAACTTCTTCATCGTATCCAATCTTCACCAAAAACGTGTACTACAGGAAAACATTTTCCATTTCATGGTTACCAATTTCAATGCGTAAGGTGTCTTGTATAGGAAGTGTAGGAAAATGTGTGTCAAATGCAAGTTATGTTGTGACAGTGCAACTGCCTTTCAACTTTGTTAAATCAAAACGAAAAAGCGTAAGTATAAAGTCTCGGAAATACCAAAGCATGCAGGGTCCCATTAGACTCCAGTCCCTAGGCCCGTATCCGGGGGACCCCCCAAAGAAGATCTGCAGTTCCGCTCAGCCTATGATAGCCTATGTTAGCATAATATATAAAAAATTTTAATTTGTTGGTCATACTTGTTTCACTTAATTGTGGTAAAATCGAACCCACCGCCCCCCCCCCCCCCCCGCCCCACTGGAAAAGCTGCATACGTGCCTGGTTCTCATTCGGCGCATTGCCCAGTTGCGCAATTATGAGTCGGTAAGACTTTAAAACACACACGGAACTCTAAGAGAAAAATCGGACAAAATAATACAGCCATACAAATGAAAGAATTCTAGGTACAGCTGTCAGCGTCTTAAGTTCGAAGTCGCATGTGATTGGACAATGCAACGTTAATTGTAACTTTAGCTTCAACGCTATGTCAACAGTGAGCGGCAACGTATCGCAGCGTAGTTAGCTATATATAAGATATACAACACAACGTACGCGACATTCTGATACGCAACCTTCGGAGAGTGCGTTATCCTCATTCCATCGAATGGAGAAACAGTTACTTGCTTTCATTTGAAAACTGACTGTTCAACATTTATCTACTATTGATACTGTCAAAATGAACATTGGAGTCTTATGTAATAACAGCTAGCTCTTCTGTCTACTATAGATGTCTATACTTCTTACGTCAACTGTGGCTCTTGTTCCATTATTCACGAACCTCTTTGGATTTGGCAAACCCTTTTCACGGACCATTTTCCCCTTATATAGATCCTAAAATACACCAGAGGTCGCCAGAGGTTCAAGAACCCCAGGTTTAGTAACAAGGATATAAAATGTAAAGTCAACAACAAGATCCATATCAAAATTCCAATAAAGATAGGTCCTATACATAAAACATCTCAACTAGCATGTACGAACTTCTTTGGTAAAAAAAAAACAAAATTGCTGTTC
Source organism: Stichopus chloronotus (assembly GCA_021234535.1). NCBI lineage: Eukaryota > Metazoa > Echinodermata > Holothuroidea > Aspidochirotida > Stichopodidae > Stichopus > Stichopus chloronotus. The sequence goes on from CM037829.1 coordinate 7,550,882, forward strand.
ATAGTGAGTTTTTGTGCGCTGTTACGGAGGAGCATGCACTTTATCACATGCACTTTGTGATTATACACTTTTATTCTGAAACATTTTGAAAATAACATTTTGCCATATTTTAACGACACTTCCCAGAGTCCATATATAAACAGTTTTTATCAACTTCTTTGTTACTGAAGTTTAGGTCTCAGCTTTGTTCTTGGCAACTTTCATATGGAAAATTGCTTTATAACTTTGTTGTTTTGTTTTACCCAGATTTTCATTGATTTCATATTCTTGTAGTTTTCCATCGGGAAACTTTCTGCATTCGTATTAACAACCGTCAACCTTTGTGAAACCCATGTGAGACTCAATAAATTTAAATATTTGTGTCACTTTCAAGATACAGTCATCGTAATCTGAACTTCCTTCTTTATACCCTACTTGTCGATTCGCTCACACTGTGCCCGCCATCATCAACATACGTGGCATTGTTTTCGCATTGCGGCCTCTTACAAATCGGTACAGAATATTCCAACTTTGACCAAAAGAGGGCGTCTTTTCTGTCAAGGTAAGTTTTGGTTGAAGTGTAAGCTTTAATTTCCTTGTCCATGTGATCGTTATCTATTGTCTCCATCATAATTAAAACAATGCGACGAGTCCGATCCCTAAGTGCTTGTTGATGAGCCTTTTTAAATTCGTAGGAACACCATTCGCTAGCTAAATAATTTTTCGAACACAGGATTACGATCTTGTTACTACTCTCAATGGCGTTGATGATATTGGTTGCGATGCATTCACCGACAGTGAAATCTCGATGATGTATACAAAATCTTCTCTTGTTCTCTCCACTTTCGAGTCGAGGAAGAAGTTCCTGTACAACGAATTCCAGATCTAAACTACTAAATGATATGAAAGCATCATACAATTTACCCGTCTCATCGGTCTTTGAGTTAAATGGCTTCAGACCCGTTTTTACATACAGAAGAACAAGTATTTCCAGACGGTACCTGTACACTAGAAAACACACCATAGCGGTCAATGCAATCGCTACCGATATACTAACCATTAACGTCAGCATATCGCTCTGTTTGGGACCGAGCACAAATTTGGTCACGCCAATTATTTTCGTCACTGGCTCGTATGATGGAGGTACTTCACATTCTGCCTCCTGTAGTTCTATCCAACCCAAAAGTTCTGTCTCATTCACAAAATTCGCCGAACAGTTGATATCATTGATATCAGTGAATAATTCTTTGTTGTCGACAAAAACCACGTCTTTGTACCAATTTGTCAAATAAAGAAGATCACAGGAGCAGTTAAATGGATTTCCACCGACCGTCAGGTACGACAAGTTGTATAGGTCGTCCAGGATGCCGAAGGGTAACACCTCAAGATCGTTGTCTGCCAGCTCTAAGTGAGTCATCTCCAGGATGTTATTAAACGACTTTTCTTCGACCAGCGAGATTCGATTTGACGACAAATTGAGATTAAAGAAATTGGGTGACGAAATGTTCAACATACCTGGGTTGATTTCATGGAGGTCGTTACCATTCAAATACAACGTCCCAAGGTCACGCAGCTCGTAAAATGTGGCATCTTCTACGTCCGATATGATGTTTTCGCTCAAATCAATGTATTGCAGGTTTGGAAGATGAGAAAACGATTCTCGATGTAGAGAAGAAATCGAGTTATTTCTCAGATATAGAGCTGTTACATTAGAGCTAAGATTTCTCGGTACCTCTGTCAAATGAACGTCAGCACATAAGGCGTACGTCTGGGAGCTCGAGCACTGGTAGAAACAACGGCACGTAGATGGACATTCTCCGATCGAATCTAACACATTAAAAAAATTGATCAATGATCCAGCTTGCATCATGGCGTCAATGGAAAGTTTGCCCGGAGCCACCTCAGCATTGCACTTTACTCTTGTTCTGTCAAATTTTTGATTTGAAAATTTCCATTTTCCTGGCCAGATTAAAGTGGCATAATAGGGCAACATCCATTCTCCACTTGAGACGTTCTTTACAAAGAGGTCATGAAACATGACGCAATCACATAGGAGGGGATTTCCCTCCAGATACGTTTGAAACGGAAACGACGGTAAGCCATTAGATCCGAAGACCCAATTGGCTCCCCTGAGTTCAGGAAAATGTTCCAGTTGATTCCATTGCAGGTTTAGTGTCTCCAACGAAGATATTGCGTTAAGGGATATTGGATGGATTGAGTGAATTCTATTGTTTTCCAATCGAATGTCTTCAATTAATGGAAGATTGAAAAATGTGTTTTCTGCCAGTTCCGATATATTATTAGATGCTAGGTTAATTACTTTTAATTTTGGCATATAACTGAATGTGTAAGAGAGTATATTGTTAATTTGGTTGAAACTCAGGTCAACATTTTCAAGATTGATCAGTTTCACAGGCAACTCAACAAAGTTAGCAAATATGATAGGGACTTTCTTAAGTCTGTTGTGAGCTAAACTGAGGGTCTTCACTTGAGTGATATTTTCGAAGACATACCTTGACAATTCCGAAAAGTAACAGAGGTCGAGGTACAGGTTCTGTAGTTGCGGTATACCTGCAAAGGACGGAATGTTTTCGTGGAGTCCAAGTAATGAATTCCCTTTGATATCTAAAGTGATCAAATTTGAGAGATTTTGAAATGCTGCTGGGTGAATGAACACCAAATTAGCGTTAATGGACAGATGCTGGAGATTAGTCAATGACGACAAATCGTCTTGCTCCACTCGTGAGATCAAGTTCATGGATAATTCGAGAGCAATCAGACTACGAAGGGACGAGAACACATCCTTCGGTATCTTATCAACGGCCAAAGTGTCACTCACAATTAAATAAGCAAGGTTCTCTAAAACGGTGAGCTTTTCAAAGTCTGAGTTCTCAAATGTACAATGGAGAAAAGCTAGAGCGGTCAATCCTCTCAAATTTACAAATGCGTCGTCCGGAATTCCTGTCTTGAACACAAAATTCTCCAAAAAGAGCAGGCGTAAATTCGGAAGGAATTCAGAGGAGGATGTGTCGCTAGAATTGGTCTCTCCAGTGGGGCCAATCAAACCATACGGGTATTCCACCATCCCTTGTGATGTGTATTGTTGGGAAAGGTTAATAGAAACTAGTTTTTGTGCCCTGTAAAATGCACGACTTTCAATTTTGTTAATGAATCCCCATTGAGTTGATAATTCTTCCAGATATTCAAACGGGTCGAGATCGCCCTCTCGAATTTCAAGACTATTGCAATTCTGCAGTTTTAAAGAAGTCACTTTAGCCGAACTCGACAATACTAGCAAACACTGAAAAATTGTGGCTGCTGCTTGGTCGTCACTATCGCAGGTTACGGAAAGACGAGTCGGACCAGGCGGCGCTAAGGTGCCCCGTCCGGTACCGTTAGCGGTTAATGATCGGTATACGCACAGACCATTCGTCGGGCCACCCCATGAATTGTTCCTCCACACACAAGCCCAAGTCGTCAGGCATTCTTCTGCGGTTGGTACCGTTGGCTGTTGAGACAGCGACAAACTCACGAACAGCAGTAAACAAAGCACAGACGAGTGGTGTAAACGAAACTGACAACGGGTTCTCCTAGCCTTAAAAATCTCCATGAAAGACAGTTGTGATTGAAAAAGCCGATAATGTTGATTATATTCGAGAACAATTTACTAATCTGGTTATTCCATGAAGAGAACCATCGCGATACAAACACAGTGCAGTTAACACAGCACAGAATGACGAAAGTTCATCAGCATCCTACGTGCAACGACACCATTCGATAGTAGTAACAGTTCTTCCGGGAAAATCATCCACGGACTATCCAATGTCTTCGCGATAATGGCCTTTTATGGAACGCCAAAACTCAAACGAACCCTTACGTCGTAATTACAATCAGGTGAACTTACAGTGTTGTAATAAAAACTGGGATTGCGTAAATCATAACAACACCAGCATGTTCGTACCTGCAAAGTGGATACCATCAACAAACTAAATTCATGGTAGCAATGATGATGTAGTTCACACGTTTCACTCGAGCACGTACTTTATTACCTTAAAATTAAAACGCAGTCAAAGTTGGAGTCAATAATCGTTTTGTACCAGCAATTACATTCCTCAGTGTGGCAAGCCTTATTTTTCGTAAAAGAAAGCATCTGTGATATCCTAAGGAATCTATCTATCATTTTGTGTCGGCACTGAAACTTTAATTTGAAGCAGGATAGAAAGGATCGAACCTTTCCCGAATCAGTGAAGGTACTTTGTTCGGTACTAATGAATATACATGTAGTAGGAAACATAGAAACGACTATACCCCAGTAACACAAAACGTTTTTAAAACGTTTCCAAAACGTTATAAAAGGTTTATTACGGTTTGAAAACGTTGTGCGAATTTTTTTGTGTTACCTGGGTAAGTACTACGCGTTCTGCTCTGTATTTGTTCTTCAACAGCTCTCAGCTGAGCGCCTTAGAGGTAGAACCGATCGAGGCTTATTGTGACAGTATACAGAATGATCCGAAGAACTGCTATCCCCGCACTTTCAATAACCTTTATACAAATGCAAAATATCAAACCACAAAGGAGCAAAGTACGGGAAAGAGAGTTATATTTTAGGTCCTAAGTGATTATGATGGAATAACACATGCCCCTACACTTCTATAACTGAAAAAAAAGTGGAAGAGAATTGGAACTGTCTGGGGCGATGAGTCACATGTCTTTAATTAAAACACCAACTAGAAAAATGGTAGCCATTTGACCAGACAAGTGGCACTCTCTGTCTCAACTGTCTGTGACAGTTGAATTGCAGTCTCATCAAAGTTGGTTTGTGAAGCTGCGAGTAGAATATCTGGAACCCATTTGGGCTTTAACTGAGGCAAGATGATGCCCATACGTACCACATGGATCCCAGATGGGTCTAGTATGTGAGCTGCGTCCGCACCGTTTTACCCATATGGGACCCATATGGGCTTCATCTGGACAAAGTGAGTGCAATTTAATTCCAGTCTTGAACTTAAAGTGTGCACAGGTTTCATTCAAACATCATTGCTGTTGTTGGTAAATAATTAAATGGGTTGCGATCCACATTAATGATATGCAATTATGTTGCATTTTTTACCCATTGATCCCTGCAGTGGCGTAGCAACATGATTTTGAGTAGGGGGTGGGACAAACATTGGATAAGAAGCAAATTTACGCCCCTCTTACAGCAACCGAACACAAAAGGGAAGGATTTGGCATGTAGTGTGTACAGCCGAGTTGGAGGGGGGGGGGGGGGGGACTGGCATTTAGCGACAAAATTAAGGGAGCGCTGAGGAGGAAAAAGCCCCTGGAAGCTCAGAACAGAGTGTTAGCATATTTGAGCCCTTAAAAATGCTCCTAAATATTATTATTTTAGAAACTGCCTCTGTATGTATGTCACGGTTCATAACGGGACAACCATCTTCTTTGTATGTAATTATTCGGTATCCAGATCAATCCAGATCAGATCTTTGAGATCTGAGCGGACAAAGTTCCCAATATTACAAGTTTTGTTCATGATTGTCAAGTAAGTATAAGAGCATATAACTCCTGAAAAACAAAAACAAAAAAAAACGATGACTTATGAAGAGAGGCCTACCTCAGTCAATCTCTCCGAAAAAAAAAGTAATTCGTCTTTGACTTTTTCTTCTGTTTAACTTCAACTTTAAAGAAATCCCTCCTCTTTGTCTGGTACCCCTTCATTTTGGACACATATGCAGGTACGTACACAAGTCCGTCAGGGTTACCAGCGACAATTGGCAAAAAAAAAAAAAAAAAAAAAAAACCGCTCGTTATTCACCATACAGAGAGACGGATGTATATTCAGCCCTATGGTTTCCGCTAGTATTTCATCAAGTATGCGTCAATTCGTGATGATAAAAAATTACAGCGGCTTATCATTATCAGGAACTTATCTTTAGATTTTACAAAATACACTGTTTTAACTACAGTTATGAGCTATGAGAGATTTTTCTTAAAATTTTAACTTTTCAGGAGGGGGAATTTGCCAAGTCACTTTAAAGCTCTTAATAAATCAAACATTTTTATTTTGAAGGACTAGGCCTACTTAAAGCTACAAAATTACAGTTGGATTTGGGCCTAGTTTTAGGGGTGGGGTGATCCCCCATATGTGGTACTGGGGAAATTTCCCCCTCCCCCTGTTTCCTACGGCATTGGATCCCTTATTACTCATTTACTTCTACATTGTCTTCTACGAAAAGAATCAGGTTCTCAGGAAATTGCTTTTGCAAAGAGCAATCATTTGTATGGGTCGTCTTTCTTACAATGCAAGAAAAATACTATACACATATACCTTTTTATACCTTTATATCATTGAGAATTGTAGTCTGTACAGATAGCCCACGTATAACCTATACAGACCTATTGAACCTCCATCGTCCAGATGGATCCATGATCAATGGGGCCCTTTGTGCAAACGTCAGCTTCGTCCCATATGGGCAATCTGTGTTCCAGTTTTCCCACGTGGGCTCCACGCGGGTTGTCCATATGGGTCCCATATGTCATCCAGTATATATCCATGTGGGTCCCCGATACTTTGTTGGCTGAATCTATAGCTGGAATTATGGAAGCTGGAAGTGACTGTTGGCAATCCGGTTGATTGAATCGATGGTCATGGAGAGTACTTCCCGATGATTGAATGGGAATCATTTTCTATCAGAAGGGATATAAATGAGGGGATATAACTGTGTAGGAACTAATGACCTAATCTGGATCAGGTCCATGCAGTTCGTATAGCCCTGTTGAACTTACCCTGCTGGTTTACAACAGTACATGGCAACATTTGGTTGATGGGGAAATATTTTCAAGTTCAGACGCTGCATCTGGGACAGTGTACCCCCCCTAGTGTTCTTGATGTGTATTATTGATCTCCTCGGTGAATCGCACGTGTCCTCAAATGTACGTTTAATTACGTAATAATTAATTTAATACTTGATCGAGAAATGGATTCTTTCAATGACTACATTTGCCTCCAAGTGACCAGCCAAGCAGGGATTGGCATGTACCGCTTTTTTTAACGTAAACTACCGCAACACAAATTTGTTTCATGCATCGAGATCTCTGTATTTATTTCTTTCCTTATATTTCATGTCTCTAAAAGCATGAATATTTATATCTTAAGGTAAACAAGTATCGAGTGCTACTGACTGTAATCGATTACGTTGCCTCACATCAATTTTAACAGCGCACAAAGTGTGCGCACATTGATTCGGAATCCAAGCGATTGTTCGCATTACACGAATGCAGTCAGCGGTGGTGTAGTGAGTAGGCCTAATGTACATCCGCTGTACTCTCCTCCAAGATGATGTTACCGCTCTTTACTAAGTGGGAGTCCAAAAGTCGGATGACTCATGAAAAGAGACCAATTTGCTTTTCCCTTTCCTTTTCCTGTATCGGTGATTGGACACTACAGGATGTTAAATACTATCCCTATTTTGTTGTTGACCTGTCAAATGACTTCTCTTGGTGTAAACACATATCACAAACTGCCAATAATGCTAACAAAGTTCTGGGATTGCTGAAAATGAAGTTTTGGAATTATTTTCATTCCATCAAAGAAATTACTTACAAAGCTCTGGTTAAACTAAAGCTGAAATATGGAGCTTTATTTGGGATCCCATATCATATTACCCATCCACTGAAAAAAAGTACAAAATCGTACTGCATGATTTCTTACTAATGGACTACTGCCGCACCAGAAGTCCGAAAGCATGTTGAAGAATTCTGGGATCAGCTTGACTTAAGAGATTGACAATATTTCCCCACCTGCTTACTAAAAGTAATACATTACATAATTGTTCCGCCCATGCTCTAAACTTTACTATCCCATCATCGAACATGGACTGTTATAGGTTCTTGGTTTATCCACTCACCATCTCCTTCTGGGATCATCTTCCACCCCGCCGATAACATCCCCCCTCCTTCAAGCAACAACCATCTTTAATTCAGCCAACGTCAATAGATCTCAGGTTGGGAGCCAAGGGCTATTCTGCCACGTCGGCTCATCACATGCAATGTAGTCAAATCATACCTACTTGTTACCTCCCTACCTTCATCAGGACTTCCATCCTTTATAATTTTTCTAACCTTCCATCCAACAGACATGAAGCTTTTCACATAAAGCTCTGCCTTCATGCCGTACCTCTTTTCTATTTTATCATGGCATGCCCCTGATCTGTCGGCAGCCGCGGTGTGTGTGAATGAGAACGCACGAGATACTTTTGTGTGTATGCGCATAAGACAGGGCACCTTCCAATTATAAACATTTTGCAACTAATTCGACGCATCTACTGTACCACCCGGCGCTAGTAGGACTGAGGTGCCGTGAGTACAAAATGATTTGATACCCTGATTCTCCTTTCATAAATTTTAAGAAGTTTCAAGTTCACTTGGTCTCAAACTGATGGAGATAATAACATTTTGAGAAATAAATACTGTGAAACTTTCAGACACACATCTGCAAAAGTGAAGAAACAGAGGCTTTTTAAACACTCGACAACGTGGTCTCATTCTATAACTACATCATACTGATGAACTAATGTCTGTAGAAAAATGCGTGAACAACATGGTGGCGCTATAAAATATTTTTGCAAAATAAATTACGGTCGCATCTGCTTACAAGTGTTGAAAAGTGACGAAACGTTTACTGGCATGCAGGCTTGTGTACTTACTTTTTTTTCTGTGTTTGAATGTGGGGGTCTGATGAGTAACACTGGCCCTACCTGGGATCTGGAAGCCACTGTGTATGTCCTTCTCGTTTCCAGAGGAACCTAATTAATATTATAACAAGAAACCCTCACACAAACGCACAGACACACATGACCATATACACATTCTGCAGTTGATTTCCACGGTTTCACAGGTGTTTATTCTTGCCAATATCCCCGATTCCCCCTCCCCCCCAAAAAAGAATAACTATGTGTTTTGTTTTACACATACACACCACAGAAATAAATGATACACACACACACAGGCAAAGGAGATATAGAACAGGTAACTGGGGAAGAAGTAAGAACCACCCTAAAATTTCAGGACGCATATCTGTTACTTGCCCCAATTTCGTTATTAAATCGCGAAATGGGGATATCCCGGGTTGCCTACTCCTCCCCAGTTACATTTTTGTTTCTTCATATGCATGTCTCCGATTGGCGCCAAATACATACACACACAAACGCACGCAAACTATTAACAAACGCTAATTTGTACGTACCCGTCAATGACAATATCTAAAAACCAGCTTTTTGAGTTCTTTGTTGTTCTTGTAATGTTGTCACCACTTACTGATAGTCACTCCTTAAGCGCAACTGAAGAGTTTTCCTCTCGATTTGGGAATGATTTCAAATAATTCACATCATTTAATGAACAATACGTGGTAGTCTATACCTCTGTCCAACCCTCTTACAGTGGGGTGGGATATAATTGTGAAAGGACACTGATATAAATCAACGAATAATTCCATAAGCACCCTTTTTGTCAAAATTGCACAAAATCTGTAGGAACTGACGGTGAATGCGTTTTTACCCTGCCATCCCCTCCCCGCCAAGCGTAAACACTTCCGATGAACTAAATATGGCGGGAAAATAACTAATTTTTTAACTCAGCAAGTATTATTGTCAATTTTAGAATCAATGTCATTGACTTAGCAACCACGGTGTTATGTAATAGTGAAAGTATAGTGCAAAAGAGATTTCGATAGCTAACATGTAGGTTAACCTAAAATAACTGCTAGGTGCTCCTGCTATGGATTTTAAATGTAACAACTTGCTAAAAGATTTGGGGAAAAGAAATCACTAAAGGCTACCCATGGAGGTAGCGGCAAACAAAATATCTGGGACCCAGATGGGTATATTGAAATGGGATGACATGGGGGACCCAGATGGGCAAACCATATCACTGAGATGGAATAAGTGGCTACCGGACCTCGTGGAAATACATGTTGTTTTTGACGTCAATGCTGTGAGCGTATCCATCACTGGCGTCATAGCCGTGGGCCACCTGCCTTCAACGAGGTCATGGGTTACTAACAAAGCTAGGAAAATGCAGTAGCAAGTGCACTGCTTGAAATTATCATTCCCTTGCTGCCTTCTTCCATAGCTCAATTTTACCAATTAATTGATCAAGATTGATCGATATACTATGACGCCCCTTGGTCAAAATATCCACCACGTAGTGCATGGTATAGCAAACAAAGGGAAGACTATGAGCAATTCTGATTCAAAAGGAAGCCACTTGCAAGTGAGGGAATGGGGGGTGACCCCCTCCCCTCAAAGCCATGTGAAAGACCGTTGTATAGTAAACAGGTGAGATTGGGATGTTTCTATTTATAAGAAAAGAGAAAAACTATAGTTCACAGGGGATAGTATACACAAAGGGATTGTTTTGCCAGCGTGTAGCAATTTGGTTGTTCGATTTGTCACATTTTCCTTGTATTTATTTCCATATTTACAAGAGCGCATGACAAGATGATACAAAAACAACATCAAGGGAAGTAAAGAAAAGAAAAAACTGATCATGACAGAACGCTAGAAAAAGGAACATTAAAGATATGAAGGTAAAAATAACTTTAATGAATCTCCCCCATCCCCCTCATGTAATTCAAATAGGAAACTTTATTTCACAGCAACGTATCTCCATAAACGAAATTCATAGGAACGTAGCAGTGCTACAACTGCCTTAAATTTCACAAGATATTTAAAATTTCCGTGTCAATAAAAATGTTAGTGTGGTCATTGAGGTTGGCATTCTACTCTGATGGCTTGACTGTGATGGCTTTCTTTACACACAAAAATGATTGAATATTTCAACACATTTCTAAACAGTAGCTGATATAAGAAAAAAAACAAAGAGTTATACAGTATCTTCGTTGATCTGACAGACATCAATTCTTTTAAATTACACATAACCCCAATACTTTCAGCCACTTTTGACTTAAACCGTTTGATTTGCTCCTTCCAATCACAATCAATAACGACACCCTTTCTATGACTCAACCATTGATCTTAATAGTAGCATTGTTGTGGCCTTATCAATTTGAAAACACCATAGGCCTAAAAATTGGTTTTATCAATATTTAATGATAATTTATTTACCATAAACCATGATACTCTTAACTCATCTAAAACCAAAAATGAAATTAAACTTAACTGTTGAATATCACTGCCTGATCAGAGAACATTAGTATCACCCGAAAAATATAATTTCACCATATCCGACACATACTGCTAATAAAATGAATAATTTAGATCTTATGGTAGATCCTTAAGATACACAGTATTCTGATATTTGATACTCACTAGATCTGAAGATCAAAAATTGATGTACAAATTGTTGTCCATTGGAAAAAATAGCTAGACATCCAGTCGTCCAGTGGCTGGGTACGTTAAACGAGTTCGTTCCCGCCATAGGGTACGTTAATTAATGTCAAAAAATCTAAAACAATATTTCTGCCGATACCCAACTAAAGTGACGCATGTCAGGATTTGACTAACAACACGTATATAAAAAAAAAAAACCCAATGTACCCACTTTGATGAGTTTCAGTCAGGGTATATATCGCCACAGAAATGAAAAAAAAAAACGCCAAAAAAAAAAAACAAAACAAAAAAACAGCCGTGTTCACATCACCATTACTGACTCGTGTAAATATGATTAAGCGGAGAGGACAGTCAAAAGAAGGCTTGATAATTGATTAAGATAAGACATAACGTGTGCGTTACTATTATATCTTCATACGCACTTGGGAAGAGTTCTCGACTCCGGTTGGTCCATTTTCAGTCATGTGACTATGATTTATCCCACAGGTAAAACGCGGTCGCTAAAAGAGTAAAATCAGCGATCATGAATCATGTTCCACGAAGCAGAGAATGATGAGGTGCTGAAGTACCTCGAGATCCAAGAACGTAAACCATGCAAAAATATGTTCAAGTTATTAAACATTCAAAAATGGTAGCATGGGATGGGATACATGTGTGCAAGTCAACTGGGAAAGTTTTGTCCACCGCTTGGAGTAATGAATAAAAAGACATTTCAGATCAGGCGAGTTGACTTTGCTTCAGGGTGCTTTTACTGATGACTTAAAAAGAAGAAAGGTTGCCATGCACCAACAATTGATTCGAGTGCCACAAGTGACATGGAGAAGACTATGGTACTTATTGGCACATTTCATGTTCTATGAAGTCTTTTCCCTTACAAAAAAAAAATCCGTTTATTCTTTCTTAAATTTAAGAAGAAAATATCTTCAAACAAACTTCTGTTGCCTCTTTTATTTTCTCTTTCGACAGAATGTTTGTGTATAGGATTTCAGTTTATTCCACCTAGGAAAACACAATAAAGCCCTGATTGGTCTCCCTTTTGTAATATCAACTTTGTCTGACTAGATGATTCATTTCTAGCCCACTAAAAAACCAAAACAATATTCATACTTTGCTAGGCTTTAAAAATATCTCCCAACCCCAAACACACAACTGGACAGGCACATGTCACTTTTGGCCCTTTTTTAAATAGTTCGTGGCAGAGTATGGCACAGAAGGATAGGTGAAACAACAAGGTCTTGACAAAGATAAAAAATGGGATCCATTTTTATTTACCCCCCCCCCCCCAAAAATACAAATTTATGGCCGTACCATGTATCCCCACCTCCTCAACAGTGTTGTCTAACTTTCCAGTGAGGCGTACTTTTTTTTTAAATTACCTATGTCATGTACAAGAAAGAGTTATTCAATTTTGCACAACTGCATTTGCTTAAAGAATCGTTCATGTATGAAGTTAAAGAGTTTGAAGTCCAACTCTAGATGTTTCTCCATTTGGGATTTGACTTCAGGCGAAAGCTCTTCTAAAGCACTCCCAAAGATTCGTTTGTCCAAGAGCTTTGCCATGTCTACAGTCACCTCATCATACCCACTGAAAACTGTCGGTGCTAGTACCTCCAGAAGTTTCAGAAAACGCTCAAATTCTGACACGATACCAACCACCAGGTAGTTTTTAGCAACGTTCGATTTTGCCCTCTGGAGAGCCCACGAAGATGCATGCTCGCACTTCGGGTCGTAACCGCAAAAGTGACGCACAAGAGTGTTTTTCGTCCAGTTGCCCACGCATATCTTGTCGTGGCTAACGACGCACTCTCCGAAAGATTTTACTTTCACACCGACAGTTCTGAAGGCGTTCGTACCGCTGTAGTAGAGGGACATAAGACGCTCTAAAGGGTTTCTGACCATACTTATAAAGGTAACATTGCGCTCGTCCGTTGAGGACAGGGGGCAAAAGAACGTGTGAGAATGGAACAGTGACGGCAGAGGTTTCCTGTCAACGTACCGTACGAGATCTTTCTCCGGGTAGGAACTTTTGCGAAGTGGATCTTTCAAATCTTCGACGAACAGCCGATTGTTGGCGTATTTCGCGATATTAAGAAGAATATGGCTCGCGCACATGGTAAGTGAATTATACAAAACAACGTTATAGTCGAGTTTCTTCATGTCGGAGCAAGACATTGGAAGACCCAAATTTGATAGCTTTGTCTGTAGACCGACATGTTCTCCGTGAACCAACTTGATATTGTTCTCGTTTTCGGTCGTTTTACCGTCTACCTGACCAATTCGTTGGTTTTTTGTGTTCTCGCTAATCGCATCATCCTCCGATTCGGCTGCTTCATCGTCTCCTGTCGAGTCTCTGCTTTGAGAGTCGATATGTAGTCTCCTCAACTCTACATCCTCCCAATGGCCATCATCTTCCCAAACATCGACGACGTGCTTCAGTTTCCTCGCCGTGGGGGCTTCTGGCAGAACGTTCACAAATTTCCTGGGAGTGTCAGGGCCTTCGTCTAAAGCGCTGTACTGGAAGCCGAAGTTAAAGCAAAGTAGAGCAACCACGAAAGCCAAGCTTATACAAAACGCATCAGATCTTGAAAGAGTTCTAGATCGTAAGCGCATCATCCCCATGTTTTGAAAGCAATTTTCCTTACGCACCTGTCCTAATTCTTCTTGGTCTTTCTTACTTGAACGTTCGCTTTCCTCAGTCATGACGTTATAACGGGATGATGAACAAAGAGGCGTCAACTGTCATTCTTCTGTGTAACATTATCTTCTCTACATGCGATGATAAAATGAAACATTGAAGCTTCATCATAAGTTAATTTTAGTTACTCCTTTATTGTCTTTTTTTTAAATGAATACACTGTGCTACTAACGTAGCATGCGATGACATTTGTAGCCTCTTAAAATTTTTTTTGACCAGTATATCATTGAAACTAGGTTGATCGCGTCACATATTCCAAATGATTGCACTAATTACTTCCATTAATTTCCAGATGCAGTTTTGTGATAGATTGTCACGTTATCCGAATAATTAAATATGACCAATAAATCACAGACATTTCTGAACAGTTCCTTTTGAAATAACACAAGGTACCTTAATTCACCGACGTCTCTGGAGTTACACAGAATTTGTGCAAGACGCTGACGATACATGTTTATATATAGACAACCATTACCTGCTCCTGAGTCTGAAAAGTGTCACACCTCATTGCATGCTTGACATTTGAACATTCAAAAGCTCTCCAAACTTGTTCTGCACAATCCAAACAAAATGTACCGAATACCCAGAGAGAAAACGTGTAGGTTACCGATGCATCATTTCAGTCAAATCTTCCAAAGTACTCTGCATGTTTGTATTGTGCTGCCACGTAGACGTGAGTGTGTGCCATTGGAACCAGCCACATACTGTGTGAGTGCAGTACAGTGAAGTTGACCCACATTGATTCAGCTACTGCACCTTTGCTACGAATCCCTTAAACGTGCGGACTTTGATCCCCGGTTAAACTCTTGATATTTAACCAGGCCACCGCATTTCATGCCTTTATACGGTATTTTACATCCAAACCGTTGTACTGCAGAATAACATTTTAGGTAATTCAGGAATCTTCGGATGGATTAGTAATACAACGTATGTAGAGGGGGGGGGGGGGGAATTCCGGTATACTGTCCGTCCATGGAGAAAGGGAAACGGACTGTTTGATGGGGAGAGATGAATGGGGGTGTAAAGGAGCAGTGGTGTCGCCAAAGGGGGGAGGGGCCCACTCTGGAAAACTTTGTGCCCCACGTTCCCCTTCCCCCTCCGGTGAATGCTGACCATCTTTAGTGACAATTCTATCCACCAACCTCGCTGTCACTACTTGCCAGGGCAATGGGCTTCAGTGTACTAATCATGCACTTGTATGTATATACATGAATAAAATAGTTTAAGGATAGGCAGCTGTTACTCAAAATGTCCGAAATACATTTTTTATGCTGCGTGTGTTTTGTGATCACATTGATCGCTGCTCTGAGATTTCCTTGTCGTTTCAGTGACGAATCTATAAAATGCGAAATAGTGAACGGTATAAAGAGACCACAGTCAGAACATTTGTTCACAAATCTGTACGTGAATCTGACAGATTTTATGCAAGGGCAAGTAAGACAAGTCTCTCACAGTTCTATCATCTTCAGAGTGATCTTTCACAAATGCCGGTCTATCGACTAACAGGTACTATATACTGCCCTTCTACTGTCAGTATAAGAAAGTATAATTACAAGCACTGTTTCACGTCTATCACACTGTGTTTTCTCTCATTATGTTCACATTAACGTTATTCCAATTTGTTGATGGAAAAAATTGTGGATTAAAAATATGAATAAAATCATATGAATAAAATAATGCTCCTTAAATCAGGGAGTGTCTTGTGTAGGGATTGTTAATGAATTTCGCTAGTAATTATTGCAGTGTTACAGAGATAAATTTCATCATCCTTCTGAAGGTGATTAAGTGCGTACGCAAAAAGAAAGGTTGCTGCATAGTCTTTGTGTAAGTGAGGTCGAGGCCCATCACTTAAAACAAAAACATTCAAACATTCATACATAAATTTTGTGTTTTACTGTTTTCATGCCATATTTGCTGCCTTTTAAAATAGTATACTGTCATTTTTGTTTATTAAATGACACATTGCGTCCATGAACAACCTCTCGTCTACATTTAAAAATAAAGCATCAGATCAAACATATCGTAAACTTACACGTATGGTTTTTCTGCACACACGTACTTGTACAATTGGTCATATGCAGGAGGTGAGTAATGCAATCAGTATAATAGTATTTTTTTTTTTTTTGGCCAACCATCCTTGTAGAACCTACTTGCTGTCCCAATGGTGCGGCTATATGTTGGGATATTTATGTGATATGCAATAATTTCACTGTTTTAGAAGAAAACACCGAAATGTGTCTTAAATCTAACATAACCTGCATAGGCTATGTTGTTATTATGATGTTGCCATTCCGAAATAGCAACTCCGAGCTGAAACATTTACAACATGCAAACGTATAGGTTGCTTAGTAGTCTCATGATGAAGCATATGTAGACTGTATAAAAGATCTTCGACAGTGCCATCTGTTGGTATGTCTGTTGCCTCTCAGTTCTTCGTGTCTTTCAGTGTTCGAATTATTAGTTTGCACGAACAAAGTGAAGAGCAAGCAGAGGTATCTTAATGCATGGCCACAATCTTTGCTGACGAAGTATGGAGGCCAAGTGCTACTATTACCGTTTTTACCTTGTTGTCGGGAACTGAGTGCGAGTGTGTGTGAGTTTTCTCACACGCATGTGTGTTACCAGAGCAAAGCGGCTCTTGGTGTTACCATCTAGTGCAGGCTTCCTCAATTACATTTTCTGAAGCACCACATAACAAAATGTTACTGATATAATGCGCCACTGATCGCCGTCCTGGGGAGGGGTATAAAGGGAGGGGTGTCCCCCTGCCCTTTTGGAAATTTTTTGCATTTCAGAAGGGGCTTAGATGCAAAATGGTGCAAAGTTTGTTCAATTTTCCCGGTCAAAATTTTTCCCAAACGTAACAATTTTTTTGATAAATTATCTTATCGAATGTGGGAACTTTGCATCAGATTAAGAAACCAACAAGGAAACATTCTCCACCTACCTCAAGTTGTGGCTGAAATGACATTTAGATGATCTGGCAAGCCTTGAAATATCTGGAACAAATGTAGTTGTAGATATTGTCATTATGTCCTGCAGGTGGTTGTGAGACAGTCGTGATCGAAACTTGTTCTTGATAAAGTTGATGTTGCTGAAGGAACTTTCGCAGATATAGGGGGATCCGAATATCCCCACCACTTTCAAGGACAATGATTTCAGCTCACTGGAAGCTTGAGGAACACTTATCCAGAAATCCGCTGATGTTTTGCGACCGTGCAAAAGTTTCAATTCATCATCACTTTGCAGATCGATTGGCTGAGATATTCTCTCAGTAATTTTTGCGCCACTCCAAACCACGCCGCGCGCCACAAGTGGCGCTATTTGAGGAAGCCTGATCTAGTGTAATCATTGTGTTTGCAGTGTGGCTGCAAATGTGGCAGTTTAATACCCAAAGAGGAATTCCCTTTGTCACATGAAATTACCCCTGTTTATGAAACGTTATCAAGGTAATTGGGCCTCTAGTCATCTCGAGTTACTACAATGATTTGTGACAATAAATGCAATATAGCGCGATTATAACCTTTCATTGCATAGCTATCATCGTAGGCTACCAAGACTTACGGAGTTGGGTTAAGTTGTTGTCATGGGAGATTTACCCATCGTTAATGTAATGCAAGATGACGTTTCATGAATAAGTGACGTTGTCATACTTAATTATGAGTTGATTTTACAAATACCATTTAACGT
Organism: Stichopus chloronotus; assembly: GCA_021234535.1. Lineage (NCBI taxonomy): Eukaryota > Metazoa > Echinodermata > Holothuroidea > Aspidochirotida > Stichopodidae > Stichopus > Stichopus chloronotus. The sequence goes on from CM037829.1 coordinate 7,568,591, forward strand.
CGTTGTTGTGGACAATTATATGTTGTTGTTGTTTCATAAAATTATGACATAATTTGAATTCATCTATAGTCATCATCATCATGCAATTATGTTGTTATCACATGTAATGATATCATCGTCTTCGTCGTAATCATTTACATTGCTCTCATGTAAAACTAAGGCATCATTATTTGAATCCATGTCGTCATCATGATAATTTACGTTGTTGCCCTATCAAATTATGTCACCACCATTTGAAATCACGTGGTTATCATCATCACTTACGTTTGTTGTCATATAATATAACAAGTTAGTTCAAGGGCAAAGGAGGACCAGATGCCCCATAAAATGCCCTAAAGAAACAACCCCAAAATAAAGTAAGAAGCAAACCCAAACCACAAAGAAACCAAGGAACAATTAAATTCTACCAGAATCTGAGAAAAAAAATTGTCGAAGTTAAACTTGAAACAGTGAACAGAACTGGAGTTGGCCACTCACTCAGGGAGACTATTCCATTCACTTACAACTCTATGGGAAAAGCTAAATATGAAATTATGTCATCATCATTTGAATTAATGTATTCATCATCATCACTTAAATTGTTGTCATATAATATTATGTCATAATCAGTTGAAATCCTGTTGTCATCATCATGATTTACGTCGTTGTCAGATGAAATAACGTCGTCATCATTTGAATTGAACTGAATGTAGGCCTATTCATGCACCAATTAAACTGAATGTATTTATCATCACCAATTACGTTGGCCCAAAGTAACATTTTTGTGGCTCGAATTTCTATGTGCCTTGCCTGGCTAATTCAGCACTGCCTGGTGCACTTTGCAATTACTTTTAGTTTGTACCACCAAAGAACACAATAAACACGTAGCACATTTGTCTACAACATTTGTCCTCCGTCAACGTTATTTCTCATATCTTTTTTAATAAAAGCAGAAGAGTAGCCTACTCATGCATGGTATTTCAGGCATAGCCTATGCCATTAATCTAAAGCTAATGAAATATGAAAGGATAAGTACACATACATAAGCTTTAGTGTGTTGGCCCAGGAACACGGTCATATGGACAGTAGCTAGTTAAGTGGTTGCGATGTTCATAACCACATTTTCAAGTTTTTGTTGTATTTGCCCTTTCTGCGTTCCATAGATATGCAGGGCAACAACAATGCTGGCTAGCAGCTAGCTGTATCGTATTATGCAAGCACACCACTGAGTGACACTGCAAGTCAGGACTGCTGAGCCAGAGAATTCCCGCAACTGTGCCGCTGATCAGCCAAGCCTTACATCGCTGGCAGTTATGGACGGGAAAAGAGTAGTATGTTTGAAGGGGCTAGAAGTGGGAAACTTAAGTTTGAATTCGTTTTGTCCCAGTCAGCCCAGGGCCTATGATTTATGGCTATGCCTAAGTAACAGCCTTAACCTACTGTTCTGTAGGGCCTAGGCCTAAGTTAAGCCTAACACTAACAGTAACAGTATATTCACAGACACACAATACACTACAGTACAGTCAGTAGGCCAAAGCCAAACGTAACCCACACTCCATGGCATAGGCCGTCGGAACGACAATAAGCATACATTATTACATACCCCAATATAATAAGACAAGGTATGACAGATCTCCGATCCAGGCCGGATCGTATTGCCCAAAGGTAAAATAACTCACAACTTCTCGCCATTTCCTGGACTTAAGATCTTTTTCAGTTTTTATTACCCAAAGACGTTCCAATAATTTTACCTGACCTGTGAAGTAGTACTATGTCTCTTTTGAAACCAAAGAATCAGTCCGATAACAACAGGAGAAAATTTCAGAAATTCAAAAATTGTGAGGTATTTGGGTGAAATGTTTGGGTCTGGATCGTCGATCTGTCATAGTTTGTCTTATTTGTAGGGGTATATGACAGAGTGCATTCCATGTCAGGCCCACGCCGAAGTTTTTTCCAAAAAACAGTAGAAAACATAAGGAAAATGCCAGCTCCACGCCGAAGATCTTCAGTTCTGAGTGCACAAAATGCAGACTGGGGTGAAGTAACAGTGTGTACTTAAAGCTAGGATGACCTGTGCACATAAAATCATCTGAAGGCCTACAGAAATGTTAATAGACTGCATGGATGACATAGAATTTTGTTCAATTTACGCAGAAAGTCGTCATCTTTTAATTTGCATGGGTTGCTCATCTTTGTTCTTACTTCTTCCCTGGGCATTTCTCCCCTGATGAGGGTAAACTTTCCAAGTTGGGCATGAGTATTCAGTACCCCAAAACATTCCAGCACAGAGAAGTTGGACATGTTTAGCCTAGGAAGTAAAATGAAACCTTCAAGTTGCAGGTGGTAGACATATTGAAAAATGTCAGAGGAATAAATTGAATGGTTTTTGAGGACAAGTTTGGAAAATAAGTAGGATGGACAGAAAGTGGTTTGTTTAAGTGTAACAATATTGCTTCTAGTGTATGTTAACATTTCCTCTGCAGATGGTTAGAAATTACATCTATTGTGCAGCAAGTACTGCTGTAGCATAGTCCTAATTTACATTTCCAGAAGAAAATACTGGTGCAATTTCATTCATACCATCAATTGTGTGTTTTGACGTTAATACTGCTACAAACCATTGAAACAGGGTGCAATTTGGCACAGGGACGTTCTGGCACAGGGACGTTGGGCCCCATAGCCGGACATTTTGGTACAGTGGCATTGGTGTGGGGACATTTGACCGGTATTTGTAAGCACCCTACAGAAGTTGCCCCAGAAAAAAAAGTGTCAATTTGAGGCCCAATAATTGACTGACAGCTAGAAGCTAATTAGTGAGTGTTGTGATTATATATACCTATTTACCAGTAGGGCCCTGGTGTGGAAAAGTGGGTAATGACATTTACCAGAAACATTTCTCATTTGCAGGAAATTTGTACTGGGCAAATAAATTTCACATGTCTGCTTTATTACTATAGAAAAAATGAAACAAAAAACATGACAAAGGAGGTTCCATCAAAATGTATAGTAGAATAGAGTAAATTAAGCTTCCCTCACACTGACTGATGGTAGGGCCTCTGCTTACAGCAGATTGTCTGGCGGCACCACTGTGACCTATGAACCAGTATATGTTCCCACATTTCACATAGGCAAAGTCATAAAATGTGGTCACGGGATTCAGACCCCTGGTATAAGTTGTGCCACCTCGCATGCCAGTGAAATGACAGAGAAGTGTTTTGAAGTGGTGTATTTCTTTATCTGTTATCACTGAATTATGTTTTGATCGTTGCTTCCATCCTCTCTCATTCCTCAGGTGATCCGGATTCAAAGTCCAGATGGCACCGTCCGAATCAATGCCCTGGTATCTGTAACCCTTTACAAATTTTTTCCCATGGTAAGATCCCATTATTTGCAATGGTTATCTATGTACTGAATATGAATAGAATTTATTTTATAAACTCTACTCCCAATGCAAATGGCATCAGTGAATAAATAGTGTGCAAAAAGTATAGCCTTAACATGTTGTGAATGCTGTATTTTCTGCACATGGCGTACAAGGGTAATCTTGCACAGTACATACATACTGTATAAGGTTGTATGCTTTTTCTGCACTGTCATGTCAAAAAATGGTAGGACAACTGTGAATATCTGTCTGAAGTTGGTTTGCAGTGACTTATACACTATATGTACTGTGCCAGAGCCCTGTCTTGCTTCGTGACCATGACAAGCAATCATTAAATATTTGTACTGGTGGTATGGTACCTGATGGAGGTGCCATGTTAGCCAGTGTTTCTGTATAAGTCCTGCTCAAAGTTTGTCCACTTACATGAACATGTATTGTGTGTTCAGTTAGTTGTAAGTTTAAGCTTTCAACTCAAGTCAAATTGTACATGAAAGGACACTGCATTGACAGAATCCACGTTTGTGTGATGTTAGTCATTGTATGTGGTAGTATATAGGGTTGTATATAGCCCAAAGCAAAAAAAAGAAGTGTTTTGGTGCCTTTTTTTTGTTTGTAAATAATGTGTGTCAATTTTTGTACGCAAGAGCCCTGTTTTTGTAAATGGTTGGCTGAATTGACAAATTTCTGGTCTTTACTTAACCATGTGATCATTATCTTTTTATTGATTCCTTGCCGAAGGCGGGCAAGGAATCTTTGCGATGGTGATTCGGTGTATGTGCGTGCGTATGTGTGTATGTGTGTATGTGTGTATGTATGTATGTGTGTGAGCAGAATCTTGTGAACACTCTAGCTTTTGAAGTGAAAGTGCAAGGTGGGTCAAAGTTGGTGTGTTGATAGAACATATGAAGATCTCGGCTGGGATTGTTTTTGGTGAAGGTCAAAGGTCATCTGAGGTCACCATCACCCAGAATGTGTACAAACTATGTTTGCAGTATCTCCGAAACGACAAGTTGCATCATTTTCAAACTTGGGTGGTTTGTACTGCCCTGTAAGTAAGTGAGATTGTGAGGGTATTCTTGTAGGTCAAAGGTCATCTGGGGTCATCAGAAGTCATAATGTGAAAAGTTTGTGAACGCTCTATTTTTTGAAGGGAATGTGCAAGAGAGTCCAAAGTCAGTGTGTGGGGAGGACATTTAAAGATTTTGACTGGGATTGATTTTGGTCGATGCCAAAGGTCACCAGAGGTCATCTGCAGACAGACTATAGACAAAACATGTTTGCAGTACCTTATGAACTGCACATTGCACAAACTTTGACCTTCGAGGGTATGTAGGACTTTCTAAGTAAATAAGGTGAGGGTGTGTCTTGTGATCAGAGGTCATGTGGGGTCATCAGAGGTCGTAACATGAAAAAAACTTGTAAACACACTATTTACAAAGGAGGAGATAATTTCAATATTTACAAAGGGGAGACAATTTCACACTTTAAAGTTGTTCTTTTTAGATGGAGTATATAAATATAATTACTGGTTTAAGGTTTGATGTGGGTCAAAGGTCATCTGAGGTCCTTGAGTGCAAAGTGTTAAGACCTTTGCTGATGTTTCTCTCCTTCTGTCTTTTCCTATGGGTGGAAGGTATTTGAGCTCCCTTCCAAGCAAAGACTAGCAATGCTTGCACATTTAGGAAGTTCCAATTTGAAAACTTTTACCTGTCAGTTAGGTAATAAAGTGTAGTTGCTGTACTAATTTCACAAGTCTTTGACATATAATGATGAAACTACATCTATGGAATGTTCAGCTGGCATCATGCTGGTTTCTGATAAAATACTGTATGTCTGAAAGCATCTGTAAAGTATCTAAAAGCCCAATTTGGTTTTAAGTTCAGCAGGTACAATACACCTTTGAGTTTCTATTTAGTCCCCAATTCAGCTGTACAGTATTTTGTATCATGCTTCTTTTATTTATTACTCTTGTTTTGACAGTTAAAAGTGCTCACTTAGTTTTCAAAGGCATAATTGGCTTTTAATTCCATCTGAGACATTTGTTTGGGCTGAAAATGGTGATTGACCAATGACCTCTGTGGAAAATGGGAGAAAGGTTGACCCTTATCTTTCCCAGAGGAATCATTATCTGAGATACAGCCTCCTTCTGTCATCAAACAATGTAGAATAGATTTGTTGTCTGAAGTGGAGACAGTTGCACATGGAAGATTTCTGTTAGGGAAAAGTCTTATTGTACAATAGAGATATTATTACTTGGTCATATGATGGGGTAGATGGAGGAATTTATGTAGTTTATATAATTGGCAGTGATTTCAACTGTCATATGAGTATACCTCTTGTTCCTGGGAAATTTGTACTGTACCTAGGCTACCACTGTGCAGGCTGGAGAATTGTTGGCCACCAGTGTTATCTTACATTACATGCATACAGCAGGTATTGGAAAATGGTGTGCAGTATTAATGGCGTCATCTGGTGTATCCTGTGGTTACTACAGTAAACTGCAACTTGAAAAAAATTAATGGAAGTGCATGTATTAGTGGCAAGGAATCACTAAGCCTCTTGGCTTTCTTGTTACAGGTGGCAGATGCATGCAAGGTACCCCTCGATGGATTTGAACTCTTTAGAAGCAGAGACAAGTCTGAAAAGCTAAAGCGAAGTAGCAAGGTCACACTTAAGTCTGCCAAGTTGAAGTAAGTAATTAAGGCTTAGTATGGGTCTTGGAAAATCTTTCAGGGTATGGAATATCTTTTTGCATGTCTGAGATCTTGATTGGCAGAAAATTGTCATATTGTCTAGAAATTCACAGAGTTTTATAATTTTCTGATTAAGTCTGTCACACTCCTTTTTCTTGTACAAGGCTGAACACATGTATGTGACAAATGTATCTAAAGTAGTCATGGAAAAGTGTAAAGCTTGGAAGGCAAGAAAATTCCATGGATGTATTGCAAGAAGAGAGTGTTAGAACCCTGCAAGTCACACAATGCATACATTGTATTTCTGTGCATTTTATAATAGGCTTCACTGGTATCAGTTTTTTGCTGTGACTACTGTTTTGTATTGCCTACAGTACTGTTTGCAAATTGCTGTTTGCTGTTAGTTCACTGAAAGTCTAGTTTCAGTTGGTCATTTTATAGTGACAGTATCTTGTGCTGTCTACAAAACAGTGTGGCAGATTTCTCTCATCTGCATTTACAGTAGTTGCTGGGCGTAATTGTCTTTAAGTGGCACCTTTGCTAAAATCTCACTGGCAGTGTGAATGTCGTAAGAGTCAGCATCTGAAGGTGTTTACAAATGTCAGTGGATATTGTTGATCAGTAGAGAAAGGCTGTCATACTTTAAGAATCATGCATGCATGTAGTGAAGTCTTGTTTCCTATTCCATTCCAGACATGGGGACATGCTGTTCCTCTTCCCGTGCAAGTCTCCATCCATTACACCAGATTCCGTCGGTGAAGAAGCAACTCCTCTCGCTGCAGTTAAGGAAGATGAAGTAGACGTAATTTTAGGAAAGCAAGATGGCAAGATATTGAGATCTAGAGATGAACAGCTGTGAGTCTGTCTGTAGTCATTTGTGGATCGATGTTCTGTAGATTAGAGAATTATCACTTTTCACAATTAGAAAATGATCACTCTTCACACAGGTAGGCCTGTGTGCTGTTAATAATACAGCCGTCTTAACCTTTCTTTCCAAAAGTATTGCATCAATTAAACCGTTTGTTTGAAAGTGAAAGATAGGCATTGAAGGTACTCTCAGAACAATGTATGTTGTCATTCAGTGAATAATTTATCCAGTACCGCATCTCATTTTGCTGCACAAAGTGAGAAGATTGCTACACAAATTGAAAGTGTGTAGCAGTTTTTGATTCCTTGCCGAAGGCAGAAGGAATCTATGCGATGGTGATGTCGTGTGTGTGTGTATGTGTGTGTGTGTGTGTGTGTGTATGTGTGTGTGTGTATGTGTGTGTGTGTATGTGTGTGTGTGTATGTGTGTATGTGACACTTCTTGTAAACACGATATCTCAAGAAGGGTAACCATGACTGATGTCATACTTGGTGTGTGGGTTGGTCATATTGAGTAGATGATCCCTATTGTTTATGGTGGAGGTCAAAGGTCATTTGGGGTCACCAGAGGTCAAAATGTGAAAACCTTGTAAACACGATATCTCAAGAACGGTAACTGTGACTGATGTCATACTTAGTGTGTGGGTTGTTCATATTGAGTAGATGATCCCTATTGTTCTTAGTGGAGGTCAAAGGTCATTTGAGGTCACCAGAGGTCAAAATGTGAAAACCTTGTAAACACGATATCTCAAGAATGGTAACTGTGACTGATGTCATACTTAGTGTGTGGGTTGTTCATATTGAGTAGATGATTCCTATTGTTTTTAGTGGCGGTCAACGGTCATTTGAGGTCAACGGAGGTCAAACTGGAAAAACCTTGTAAGCATAATATCTCCAGAAGGGTAACTGTGACTGATGTCATACTTACTGTGTGGGTTGGTCATATGAAGTAGATGATCCCTATTGCTTTTGGTGGAGGTCAAAGGTCATTTGAGGTCACCAGAGGTCAAAATGTGAAAACCTTGTAAACACGATATCTCAAGAACGGTAGCTGTGACTGATGTCATACTTGGTGTGTGGGTTGGTCATATTGAGTAGATGATCCCTATTGTTTTTAGTGGAGGTCAAATTTCATTTGAGGTCACCAGAGGTCAAAATGTGAAAACCTTGCAAACACGATAACTCAAGAACGGTAACTGTGTCTGATGTCATACCTGGTGTGTTGGTTAGTCATATTGAGTAGATGATCCCTATTGTTTTTGGTGGCGGTCAAAGGTCATTTGAGGTCGACGGAGGTCAAACTGGAAAAACCTTGTTAACACAATATCTCCAGAAGGGTAACTGTGACTGATGTCATACTTACTGTGTGGGTTGATCATATTAAGTAGATGATCCCTATTGCTTGTAGTGGGGGTCAAAGGTCATTTGAGGTCACCAGAGGTCAAAATGTGAAAACCTTGTAAACACGATATCTCAAGAACGGTAACAGTGTCTGATATTATACCTGGTGTGTGGGTTAGACATATTAAGTAGATGGTCTGTATCGTTTTTGGTGGTGGTCAAAGGTCATTTGAGGTCAATGGAGGTCAAACTGGAAAAACCTTGTAAACACAGTATCTGCAGAAGAGTAACTGTGACTGATGTCATACTTACTGTGTGGGTTGGTCATATTAAGTAGATGATCCCTATTGCTTTTGGTGGAGGTCAAAGGTCATTTGAGGTCACCAGAGGTCAAAATGTGAAAACCTTGTAAACATGATATCTCAAGAACGGTAACTGCGACTGATGCCATACTTGGTGTGTTTGTTGGTCATATTGAGTAGATGATCCCTATTGTTTTTGGTGGAAATATAGGTTACTTGAGGTCACCCTGAGTCAAACTGTAAACACATTGTAAACACATTATCTAGGTAAGTGTGACTGATGTCATACTTGGTGTGTGGGTTAGTCATATTGAGTAGATGACTTCTATTGTTTTTGAGGAGGTCAAAGGTCGTTTGAGGTCCCCCGAGGTGAAAATTTTCTAGCACATTATCTCCAGAAGAGTAATGTTGACTGATGTCATACTTGATGTGTAGGTTCCCCATACTGGGTAGGTGATCCCTATTGCTTTTAGTGGACGTCAAATGTCATTTGAGGTCACCAAAATAAAGGTTATTTGGGTTAAAGGCTTATTAATGTGGTGTTTCAAGGCCAGTAACTGCAGTTGATCTCATACTTGTCATGTGAATAATTCATGCTTGTTATAATATAACCATGTGGCAAGGAATCACAAAGCCTTTTGGCTTTCTGGTTGTATATGCAACAGTAAGGTTTTCTCCGATTTTGCAACAAAATTCCGAAGAAAGCTCATAACTGCTATGCAAATTTTAAACCCTAAATTATTCCCTGTCATAAATCAATTTATTTGAATGTTTTTTTTATGGCTGTGTGTCCATCTAACTGTCTTGAGGATGTTCACATGTTGGCATGTTAAAGTCTCACCTTGATACTTTCATTATTTTCTGCTGCAGGTGTCATCATGGTGCTAATGCCAAGTGTGTCCATTGTGTCCCACTGGAGGTTTGTGTATTGTTACATTTATCCTCTAACCAGTTAACTGCAGCACTGAAAATATTGTAACTTTCATCCTCTAAGGAATTGAATTTTTGCAAAAAAGTCTTTTTTTTGTTGTAAAATTCAACTTTACATTGGAAAAATAATACACTGTACTGTAAATATTTAACGCACAAAAATATGGCATCACCCTTTTCTTCTTTTTTTGATGAACATACAACCAAAACACAGTGTCTTCATCTCATTTGTAGAACTTAAAGTTTTTTTTTCTCTAAATTGCTTGTCCCTTGCTAAAAAACGTCCTATTACTCATTTTCTGAGTCAACGTATGAGTTGAAATTCAAATCAGATAAATTCTGGAAAGTTTCTTGAATGAACTATTCTGCTTTTCCTAAATAGAGGGGGCCACTGCAATATTGAAATTTGAAAGAAAATACACACCTGTGGTCTGTGCTTTGATTAATTTTAAGCAGAGCTGCCCATTCTAGGATGGTTCCATGTACTTGATCAATGTCACATTGCAAAGACATGCAATTGTACCAGGGAATCAGTGAACTGATAATAGGGCTACTGTTGTAAGTTTGCTGCACACAGCAAATAATCTTACAGGGGTCTGTCGTTGCTTTGGCTTGGCGTTATGTGCATATTACTAGACGAGTATTCTCGTCTTATGCAGTGCTTGGAGGTTAGGACATGATGAATGTAGTCGTCATGCATGGTTAACTCCTTAAATAATATGAATTTTGTTGGTAATGCTCTGTGGTTTGATAGTGCAGAGGTTTTCTTGAAGGTAATACTGGAATGAAGGTAATACTGGAAATGACTGTCCATGAGAACTGAATTTGGGACACAAGTTGTGAGTTACTGTATAATGTTAGCGTGTATGCACTGTCTCATTGAAGGGTGTAACACAATGTTGAAATTGTGCCCTTGGTTTTTGCTGCATGCATTAATGGCATAAATACATTATGAAGTAACAGAAATGTTGACAAATGGAAATAAATGAAGTCCCGATTGCATTCCTAGTGGAAAACCAGGTTACTGACCAGGAATGTTCCAAATAGCAATATAGAGGAAAAAAGTAAATAGCAAAACAATTAAGTCAAAAAATTAATGGTTGCATTGTGTATTAAGATAACCTGCAAGATTGTTAGTTATTTTGTTGAGATCATTTTCATTCACAGAATTCAAATAAGTGTGAGAACCGAATAAAATAGAAAATGAATACACAGATTTGTAACGTTCTTTTTCCTTATGAGGGAGATGTGAAATCATGGAAAACAGTCGTCTTCTTTTAAGCAGTATGTGGTCAACACCTCCATGTATTTAAGTTGCTCTTTTATGTGGTTCTAGCAATCATACAAGTCTTCTCAATCGAGTGTGTTTAGCTTGTTTCATTTTTGCAAAGTCAGTCACTTTCATTCAGTTCCCTCTCTCTTTCAGCCATATGATGATAAATATCTCCAGGAACATGATCCACCTATTAAGCATCTGTCGTTTCATTCCCATATTCGTAAGCTGACCGGAGGAGTAGACAAGTAAGAAAACCTAACAGCATTGAGATCATTGGTGATGAGATCATTGGTGATGAGATCATGGGTGAATTGTAACTTTTCTGACGTCTCAACTGTACAAAAATATTCACTGAATTCCAGATATCTTGGCACATTTTGAATGTGAAGTAGCACCTCCATCTCTTCACTAGTGTCATTAGATAAACCTCTATTCTTTAAGGTTTGATGTTGAAAGTAGATCTGATTGTAATTGCAAGCTGCTAGGGCTGAATGAACTGAATGAACAAGTTTAACGTCAAACAGGATTGGGGTTGGTTTAAGTTACTGCAAATAAGAGAGGTCATTGGCCTGTTTGTTGTGCAAATGGATTCAACTTCATTGAACTCCCCTCTTCTGAACCATTGTGTGTAGTCTTCAAGTTTACCATGCACTAAATATACAGTTGTGAAGTTATTGTGTATAATTATTGTGAAAGTTGTAATCACTTTGAATCTTTAGCAATTGTGTATACATGTGGGCTTTCTTGGCTTGGTGTTTAATCCTGCTATGGAGTCAAAAGTCAGTCTTGATCTCATTGAGAAAGGAGAACAGAAATCGGTGCCATCACTATATCTCCTGGTTAGTTGTAGTGTTGTGGTTCAGTTACAGGGATGACCCAGATGTTAATATGATGTAGGGGTTCTTAGAGTTGGTCGACAGGTATTCATTCATGTGAGGCACAAGCTCTTTTTCTCGTCCAGGGTGTCTAGAGGTGATTGCCTGGCTATAGTTCACTTTAATGATAGGGTGAAAAAAATATGAATGATTTTTGTAGTGTATCAGAATTATTTACTACTTGGAAACAGGTTTGACCTTACGTTGCTGGGCAGGTCTAACAAATGATTGACAGAAACTGTGTGACTGTGCATCTTGAATTCAATGTTCTCTGGTTGGCAATCTTTTGACACCGTGATCAAATTGGTTTGAACTTTAATTTCTAGTTTTCATCATGGCTCTTTGAAGTGTATGAAAGCGTGTGAGGTTTTAAAAATTACTGTTTCAGAGGGAAGTTTGCACTGTTGGAAAACCCAAGCTGCAGAATAAAACCTGGTTGTACGGAGCATGCTCCATGGCCGGCTGGTATTTGTACCAAATGTCAACCTAGTGCAATAACGCTGGACAGACAAGTGAGTGAATCACCCATGGCATTAAGTCTGTAAATTTAAATCCACTGTATCTAGGAGGAGAAGTCGAATGAAAGATGTTCGTCGAGCTTTGTCTGCCCAAATGATCACATGGATAATGATATGCATCCTTGTTCATTTGTGAACTCATGATAACAGCACACACCTTCATCATGTATGCTTCTATCTTTGTATTTTTGTTTGTGCTGGCTACACCTTTTCCTTATAGTAACCCTAGTTAAAGCTTATATTTGGTATGTGAGTGTACCGTGGTGAGAATAGTGATTCGTTTTGCTTTTGGTTGAAAGGGAATGATCAATTAGGTTCTGTGTGGTTCTGAATGTGTACATTGTTTACATTGTATCTCTAGATCTGAATCTTGAAGATCTCATTTATAATACATGACAGTGTCACAGTTGGAACAAAGAAGCTTTATCATGTGTCAGTGATGGGAATGACGAAGAACACTGAAAGGAAAGCTGATATTGAACTATCAGCACATCACATTTTGTCTAAATATTTTGACTGATACCAGAAACAATTGTGTGGTCATCAGAACTTTTATGACGTACGCATTTCTTTACATGAGAAATGTGTCATATTCTTGCTAATATTTCCACACTAATAGAAAATGGGGGGGGGGATCTTACCCTTGAAATACTGATTAGTCATCAAGAGATGAGTTTGACACGGTTGATGAAGGTCATTTTGAGGTCATCAAAGTCGTTGTAAATTTGCAGTTTCTTTCAAGAATAATGCCTGCATTTTAAGGGTGATCCTTTCTTCCCCTACTAGATAAAATTGAACAAAGTTATTCTGCCTGTGGAAGACTGTTGCATGTTTCTCACTCCTATGTATGTCAGAAATTTTTTGGAATAAATACACTTATTACTTTCATCAACTGATTTGTTTGCTTTTCCTTCTACCAGACATTCAGGCACGTCGACAACGTGATGTTTGAAAACCCACGGATGTTTGAAAAGTTTTTAGATTACTGGAGGCACACCGGTAAACAGAGGATCGGCTACCTCTACGGCCGTTATGAGGTTCACAAAGATGTCCCCCTGGGTATACGAGCCACTGTGTCAGCCATTTATGAGCCGCCTCAGGTAACTGCTCTATTGATGTTTAGTATCTCTGTGAACTCCATGCTAACCATTAAGGGATTATCTTAGATCAACTCGTCTTAGGTACGTAATAGTGTAGAAGTAACTCTGCTGTTGTTTTCAGCATATCCCTGTGATTCCAAAATGTGTTGCTCTGATATTGCTGTTGCCAGCATATCCCTGTAATGACTGCAGTTAAGTTGCTCAGTTATTTCTGTTTTCAGCATATTTCAGTGATGTCTAATTTCCTTGCTGTTTTATAACTTTTTTTGCAACTTATTCATGTGGTGCATAGTCGTGTTGCTCAGTTTTCAGTTAAACTGAGGCTGACAATCCTTTTCCATTCACGTAACTGGCACAGGAGTGACGTAACAAGGGAGGTTAATGAGGTGGAACAATCCAATGAAATTGTTGATGTCACACGTTCGATATTTTCTACCAAGAAAATAATGAAACTGCTCTTGGCCAACCAGTTCTAAATCTGTGATGTGAACATATTTTAGTGCTATGTTTGTACTCCTTGGATTGTAACTTGCCAGTGAGTATTCTGTTAAGTTTGCTGTGTAGGGATAGGTTCTGCAGAGTGTAATTGGTACAGTACGTGCAAGCTATTATTAGTCATCAGATTATTCCTATCCCTGAACTGTACATAATTTGTGTTCATTGTCATGCAATGTTGGTATGCCTGCCCTGAAGGCGTACAGTACTTCAGATTTGATCCCAGTTAGTTTGTATGGAGATGATTTTCATTGGGCCTTTTAGATACAATCATACAAATATTTGTCTCTTTCCCGACCCTGTAACTGTGAAGAAGTCCGCGTTCCATCAGTTGTAAGATAGTTGAGCGGTTTTAATGCTGCCAACTGACATGTCAAGAGCAAGAGGGTTTGATTGGTAAACCTCTGATTTATTGGACGGTGATAGAACATAAAGAGATGTACGTGTTTTACGCATTTCGTCTGAACTGTTGAGTGGGATTTACTTCAGTTTAGCACACATTCTCTTGATTCTTAAAACTTCACTTCAGTATGTGAGCCTAGATGGCTAGTTTGTTTAAATGTGTGTTCCCCCATAACCCACTATTAGCTGAACCTTACTAAACTCTAAACTAACATTTTCTGTGAAGAGTTTCAGTGGCAGAGTATGCTATATGACTCACAAAAAGTGCTCTTTTGGATTTTTTCTTTGTAATAAGTTATTACACTACACATCTGTGACCAATAGACGCAAATCCCTCAACAAACTCCCTGAGTTGTAGTCATGGGTGTGTGACCTGACCTTCACTCTTACATCTGATTGTTATCAGTCATCTATCTTTTTTTCTGCAACAATGTGATATAGCAGAGACTCAACAGAGGTCAGAGGGTACTTCTGTGTAGTTTTTTCAATTGTGTTTTCTTTGATGGTCAGGATTTCTTATGTTCTCTATTGGATAGAATGGCACCACCAATAGTCTTGAACTACTGGAAGATAGCAAGGATTCCACTGTAAAGTACATTGCTAAAGCTCTGGGGCTTGTCAGGGTAAGGTTATGTCATTTTGTTCCTTTTTTCAGTCAAATGTAGTCATTTCATATATGTCTTAATTGTTATTTTTGTGTGTTTTTGATGAAAGTTTCTAATACTTAAGAACTAAGTATTTAGCTTGTGTGAAAGTAATGAGGAAGCTCTTTTCATTTTTAATGCAGTGCTCACTTGATCATCTCACAGCAACACTTTTCTGGTATAGATCTATCTGAGTGGGAGATTGCTCTCCAGATTCCTCACTCCTCTTATGCCCCCGCCCCATTTTGATTTATCAACAGGCAAGAAAGTTTGGTCAGATAATGTTCGACTTCTAACTACATACAGTGCATGTTTGTATTTATTCTCCCCAAAACTCCATATATGCATCATCTTGGGTTAGTGGGACTGATAAATTTCCAGTATTTAGTGAATGTGAGCTGATGTGAAGGTATGATAATTTGTAAAACTTCTTGTTGGTGCCAGTTTTCATACTAAACATTTAAATGACTCACATATAGCTGTGTGTCAGCAACTCACATAAGTCTTCGTACTGATCGATTGATTAATCCTATGCCTCTGTAGGTCGGTTGGATATTCACAGATCTATTAGCCGATGATCTTACTAAAGGCACAGTGAAGCATGTCCGTAACTTGGTAAGTATGGTATCTGTTTATCTTACACCTCACATTTTTCAGTCGCAAGGCTTTACGACGATATGAGTCGTCTGCCTGGGGGCTAGTTCAAAACACACTCAGGCCAGTGCCAGTTTATAGTTGAAGGACTAGTAAAATTTTCCCACTAAGTTGTTATGTTAGTGTGATGTAATGAACAGGGGCTAATGAAAATATTCAGGGTAGCGAATTTTGACTATCAAATGCTTGATGGACTAGTGATAGATTTTCAGAAATTTGCGGCCCTGCTTTTTTGATATTTTTCTTATTAGTTTGGAAGCTTCAGCTCATCAGTCTCAACAACCATTATGGCTGCTTACGTCATTAAACTGCCAATTGGCTGCAAAATGTCAATATTCATCAAAAAGAAATAGTTTTATTTGCTGACTCCTGTTTTGAAAGTGTTTATTTACATTTCATTTGGGCCTATTCACTTGAGCTTTGGAAGATACAATGAACTTGGAGAGCATTTGTAATCTGCTGGTTGTAGCATCAGTAATTGCTGTTTTTGCAACAAGGCTTTCTTTTAAAATCATCTTGGACCGGTACATTGTGCACAAGATACCCCTGAAGAATATCTAAAATTTCACAGAGAAATATCACATTGCATATGCATGTGTGATTTCATATATTGTGGATATACAGTTAATACCATATGTATGTATTATGTGCACATCTGCAACAGTATTATATACTCTTTGCTGGTGTACATCTCGATACACACAGTATGTGCTTGCACATATCATGCAACCCTATGATAGAGACTTACCATGCATGCATTGATATGCACATTGTCACGTGCACAATGCATTGTCCATATCTTCACATCTTATATGGGTATGTGTCCCTCATGAATGGAGTGTGACCCAGTATTGTAGTGCTATACTCAGGATCTGAGAAAGTCACTACACAGGCAGTATATGCTTACCATTGCTATGTAAGTTTCAGGAAATTGAAAACTGTTGTAATGTCAGCCAGTTGCAGAAAGAAATTTCTCTTCTGATGTGTTTTGTCTTGATTGTATCGATTACTAATTTTATCTTGTGATAGCCACATTGAAAACACAGTGTGTCTAATTACTAATTATGTAGGTTAATCATGTTGGTCATTGCTGGTCGTCGAATACACCACAAGCCACAGAGATCACGTTCCATTGCACCATAATGGCCGCACCTTTTGTACACATGCATAGTATTAGAAACTCTGATGGGCGGGAAGTTTGAACACATCATGTTGCCTATGAAAAGATCATTTCAAAATATCAAGAATACGAAAGAAAATGGTTTGAAATGTCTTCAAAATAAGTAGGAAGACATTTTCCTTGACTAGAATTCCCCTTTAATCTACAAGACCTGGTACGTAAAGGTACTTTGGAAACGCCTCGCACGCAAACGAAGTAAATATTAAGTTTGCCATCTGTCATCTCTCTGCTATTGAAGGAGTCTCATTTTCTGAGTGCTGAGGAGTGCATCATGGCAGCTGACTTCCAAGTACAGCATCCCAATCCCTGCAAGCTCTCTAAAGATGGCACATTTGGATCGAAGTTCGTAACGTGCATTGTCACAGGTAAGTCAATATGACTGTTGCTTGACTCTCATTATTCATCCAGAGAGGATAGTGATTTCGGCCAGCTTTGTTTGGTTTCGTGCTTTTCTTGTTATTGTTTGTTTTATTGTTTTTATTGTGTTTTTATTGTTATTGCAGTTTTACTTGTTATTGCCTAAGGTTGTTGCTTTGCTGTGCTATGCTTGGTGCTTGAAACTAAATAACAAGAACAGGGATTGGGGATCAGATTTCTTTCAGTGTAAATTTATGAGATTTTATTTTAGGAAGAGGTAACTTTGGTAAGTTAAGGATTATGTGGCAATCTCCACAGCTAGTTCTCAGAGAATCAGAGAATGTTCACTGACCTTTTGATGTCATTAGGTCATCCTCTTTCATGATGAATTTGCTACTTTACATTGCTAACACAGATTCTGCCTCATTGGTTTGAATTGGTTTCCAGCTGCTATTTCCTATCTATTTGCCTTTTGCTGAACAGGTGACTCTTCAAACCAGATCCACACAGAAGCTTACCAGGTCTCAAATCAGTGCATGTCATTGGTCAAAGACAATTGTCTGGTGCCGACCAAAGATGCGCCCGAGTTGGGCTACATCAAAGAATCTACTAGTGAGCAATATGTACCTGACGTGTTCTACTCGGTAAGTTCAAGTAGCTGCTACAGCCCAGTGGGATGCATTTGCAGTCGCTTCACTGGTTGGTGACTTCCTTCTAACCTGCGGGGTACATCTGTTAACAAAAACATCTGTGCATTGTCTCTTTGCTTCCAAACCAGTAGAGTATCATCGGCAGTTGTTTTTGACAGTTGATGAATTTACTAAAAATTGTCAGATTCAGTTATGCAGTGGACTGCACTTCTTTGTGATAATATTTAGTAAGTAACAAAATAGGATAAAAGTTTTAGTATTTTTCCAATGCTTGATCATACCTTGCCTCTTGGTGAGTTTTAAGTACTTCGATATCTAAATTCATTTCTTTTAATCACTTTGATTTGACTGACAATTAAGTGATCTAATCTGTGAGGTTGTTCTGCTATTTTACTGCTAGTTAGGAAGTAGGTCTAAGTGTGTGTTTGTTGATTCATATGTTTTCTTGGTGTTCCATTTGTTGACAGTTTATTGTTTCTCTCTCAGGCAAACAAACATTTAGATCATAAATCGAAATGTTTTCTTTGTATATATGTCTGTTTAATCTCTTTCCAGCAAACAGACAGTTATGGGAATAAGTCCAAGTTACTAGCCAGACCTCTTCCGGTGGAGTTTCTACTTGTAGATGTAAGTCGAAGCAGAAAGTTGTTTAAATCATTTTTCAACCCTCAGTGTGGTTGCATTTGTTTGTCCAGTCAGAGGTGCAGTAAATGTATCAACATTTTGTTGCCCTAAAACCACAACCTCCAGTACCAACAACCTTTGAATCTTCATGTGACGTGTTTCTATACTTTGTACAATTTCTAACACTGTATTAAAGCCAGCCAGTTGGGACAATTTCATACGCTCGTACTCATTCTACACTGTAGTGGCATACAGTGTTTGAAGGCACTAAAACTAGCAACATCAACAGGTCTTAACCCATATCTGATAGAAACATGAATAAACATGAAATATGAATAAACATGTTATTCGCACTGCTTGTACTGACATTTGTACATGTGCTGCAAAGAGGGAAATGGAAGCACAGTAAGAGAATGTTGTCTCAACTGGGTGTAACAACGATCTTCCCAAGATTACCATCCAACAACACTAGCAAAAGCCTACAACACATGCAACAATCTTCCTACCAGACTTAAGTGAAAGCAAACTCAATGGTAATATTGCATGTAAATTAAACATGCCAGCTCCCACCCCACTCACTCCCATTATTTCCCATCCCTCCCCCCACTGAAGAGAAATGCTTTTTATTGGGAGTATTTCAATAGCCTTCAGTCTGTGACACCTCAGTACTTTTTCTGCATTTAATGATTCCTTTGCATTTATTCTTCCACAGGTGCCCAGTGCATTTGCCTTAGAACCTCTTCAGACTTTTAACCCCCTGAGGAACAAAGAATCCTTCGTCATTGAGAATCGGGAGGACTTGGGCGATATCCAAGCCCTTCCTTCGTTAGCCAAATACATGAAGCAGTTTACAAAAGATGAATGTATGGAAGCATTTTTGGACTTTCATCTACTTATTTACCTAGCCTCCATGAACGTGTATCCACTGTATGTAAGTATTCAATATTTGAACAGAAACTCTGGATTATTTTTCACTTTGCTGGTGCCACTGAAATTTTTGTTGTATCTCTTCAAGATATTTTCTGGATAATCAGGATCGTCAAAGTTCTGCCAAATTTCATGGAATTTGTTGATTGTTTTGTTTCTGGTTCCATCCTGTGTGAAAATATTTTGAACATGCATTTGGTTAGTGGAGGTCGTCTTTATCAGAATGTATGTGTCCTAAAAAATTTATTTGTGTTTTTATGATAAGGAAATGCTCAAAATTATGGTAGCACATCTTGTATGGTTAATTAATGCTTAAAGGAATTTCGAACACTCCCAGAAATCGGAAGCAGTGGAAAGGGTCACGATTGGTTGTCATGAAAGCAAATTGCTAGATGTGCAGTGTTGATGAATCTCAGTGCCTGGAGGTCGATTAATGTTGAATGGAAAGGTATTAAAGTGAAGGTACTGTGTTAGCTATAAGCTGCACACATCAGACACGTCCCGTTGTGATAACCTGCCAGTAATATCACAGGAAAAAGGCCATGTAGCACAGAACCAATACTCACTTGAAAATTGGAGGGGTGACAGAAAGGAAGATGAAAGGTAGTTGTTGATAGCAGCGTCCACAACACTGTAGCCGGTAGATCTTTCGAAAAAGAAATTAAATATTAAAAATAATAGATGTCTGGCATCTTATATTTTTGATCCAAATGGTAATTGGTTTCCCAAGTGTTTTGAAGTTCCAAACTTTATAACAAAACATTTGTAGACAAATTATCAACAATTGTTTCACCTACCAGGATCACATGGACCCTCTTCTTGCTGCTCTCAAAAGTGGGGACAAGGAATTGGTGCTGGCATGGTCAAAGGGAGAACATTGGCTGACAGTTGAACACTTCCTCGATGCCCATGATGGTGGGTGCTTTTTTTATCAGAAGCTGTTTTCATGCAGAGGAATGGCTCTGTTTTTTCATGTCATGTCTTTGTAGCCTCTAACTTCAAGGGTGCATTACCGTGTATGAAAGTTCTGCCTTGGTCTTTCCTTGAAAAATCTCTCGGTGTTTTGCCTTTCTTTACAAGCGCAATAATTTTATCATGGAATTTTGAATTGAGTAGGCTCAAAGCTTCGGTTTTGTCCAGCACATCCTATCGCAGTAGTTATCTTATGAGTAACTAAAGACCGGTGGGGGGGGGGGGGGGGGAATTCTGGACTCCTGGCAATGCATGGTGATGCTCCTGCTCTCACAGAGTTTGTCAAAAGTAGATGTGGTGAAAACAAGATTTCAGCGTATAGGTACTTTTTTCCATGTCACAGGAACGACACCCAACGATGTAGCGAGTGGTTCGGATAATTCTAGATTCAGCGCTGGATCTTGGACGTGTTCCTTGTGCACCTACATCAATTCACTCTCCAGGAGTACTTGTGAAATATGCGATGGACCACGGAGGTGAAATTTGCTTCAGGGACATTCTGACACCGAGGTTGCAGCTGTATTGAGACTCCCTTGAATGTCTAAACTGAAACCAAGTGGGCATAATGGTAGACAAATTTAATGAAAATTGAAAAAGATCTATTCAGCATCTGCTCTCTACAAACGTTATAGCAGATCACAGAAATCTGGATGCAACTACCTTTTGGAGAGAATCCAAGTATAATGGTACTATCACTAGTCAATTAGTTGATAACATCAGTTGATATCGGTAGTCAACCAGCTGATATCACCAGTTGATATCAATAGTCACCCAGTTGATTTCAATAATCAACCATTTGATATCACCAGTTGACATCAATAGTCAACCAGTTGATAAACACAGTTGATAGCAGTAGTCAACCAATCAATATCACTAGTTAATATCAATAGCCAGCCAGCTGATCATCATTTGATATCAATAGTCAACCAGATGATATCACCAATTGATGTCAGTGTTTAACCAGTTGATAACTCTAGTTGATATCATTAGTCAACCAGTTGGAAACATGAGTTGATACCAACAATCAGCCAGGTGATATCACCAGTTGATTTCAGTACATTAGACAACCACTTGATACCACCTTGCAACATCAATAGTCATTCAATTGATATCATCTGTTGTTATCAGTAGTCAACCAATTGATCACCAATTGAATCAGTAGTCAACTGATTGATATCACCAGTTGATGTCAGTAGCCAACCAGTTGATATCATCAGTTGATATGGATAGTCAACCAATTGATATCATTAGTTGATGTCAGTTGTCAACCAGTTTATATCACCAGTTGATATCAGTAGTCAAGCAGGTGATATCATCAGGTGATATCACTAGTCAACCAATTGATATCACCATTTGATATCAATATTCAGTCAATTGATACAGCATTCAAACTTGATGGTGGTCTTTATGTAGAAATATGGCAGACATGATTAGCTGAATTGTATGGAAGTATAATGTAGGCTATTACTTGCACAGATAAAACAGTGTGGAATTATGGTATAAATGATGCAGTCACTGACATAATTGGAAGGAATTGTGATGCAGAGTATTACAGTATTTGACAGAATGATATGGAATGTGTATTTATTCAGTTGCTTCCTTCACAGAACATTGTAGAGTTGCAGTTTGATTTAATGCCAGTCTTTGAGAGAATTGTGTGGAACGATGGTTTATTTGAATTCAGTCACTGTGAAAACTGTCAGAAAATCAAATGCAGATGCTTTGCAGTTGCCAACCAAATTGTGTGGAATGTTGAGGTAGTAGACAATTGCAGTTATTGACAGTGTGGAATTATTATGTTAGATGGTTGCAGTTACTGACAGTATTCTATCAAATGTGTGATGTTAGATAATCGCAGTCATTGGCAGTATTCCGTTTAATTTTGATGTCAGGTGGCTGCAGTCATTGTCAGTATTCTGTTTCATTTTGTTGTCAGGTGGCTCTATTCCATGACAGAATTGTATGCTCATTATTCACTGTCATTGATTGAATTATGTGAAATTTCTCTTCAAGCAGTTGCAAATGTGTCAACGATGAATGTAATGCTGATGATTAGCTGCGTTCACTGAGATGAACATAGGTGGGACTGTGATGATGGTTGGTTGTATCGTTAAGAAAAAGGTCATGTGTTACTCGCTTACTCTCACAGACAGCAAGTAACGCTCCACATACCATGTCACTCCATCTGCTTTATGGCAATGAAATGTAAAGATTCATTGGCACACCTACACAATGATGATTTTACAGATAGTTTTTGTCCCTCAACTGTTGCATATTCTTGACCAGATCATGACTAGCTCAGCATTGTAAATGTAATTGAGCATAGATAGTAGCATTCTCAGTGAGTAGAACTGAGGCCTTGGTGGTGAAAAAATGAGTAACTTGTAATTGACAGCAATGAAGTATTAACTAATAATACTGTCTCTGCAGCATATTTTACGACGTCAGAACACAACCACAGTAGTTCTGTCTGCATGTATGAGAGAATATAGAAGACTAACCTCTTCTAAGTAACTATGACTCAGTGACTAGAAATGGATCGTCTAGTAGCTGTGTGTGTTTCATTAATCTCTGCAAGTATGGGATCCTTAATGGTGCTGACATTTGGAGGACCAGGTCAAACTGTCAAAAATAAGCAGATGTACTCAGCACTAAGCTTTACTAGCTGAATAGAATTCATTTAACAACTAAGTGCAAATTTCAAGTATTAGCTACTTTCGTCTGCATGACATGAAGGTAATGCATAAGACTTATCCATTACCTTATCCAGAAAATTTTGGCCTGAAATATCTCCCAGAATGACGGGAATGGCACTTCCCAGGCCTTTTAACGCCAAAGTTTGTAGGCCTACTACGTAACGAAAAATACCAGCAATATAGGCTTAATGAAAAGAAGATAAAACAAAATACAAAAAAATATGCTGAATGGGGGGGGGGGGGGAGACTGCCCTCCCACCTCCCCTTGGCTGTGTCCCTGCTTCTCTCTTTATGTTCAGGTCTTCAAGTGACATTTCCAAACAGTGATGGAGGTAATAAAACAACAATTTACCTGTCTCATGGAGACCATCTGGAATGATTCACTTGTCACAGAATTTCCTGGTAGTCTCAGTTCTGTAAATATGTGTGAGCGCATTAGCCTCTGGTGTTAACTTGTTGCTCTCTAGATGGTCCTTTTGTTAAATGGAGATAACTTTTGAGGAAGACTTCTCATAACTTGACTTGCCCTTCCCCTAATGAGATTTGAGCAAAATGACGGGCACAAAGGTAGGGTAGGGGTTGTGCAGGGCCCCCCACCGACTCTCCCATTTGACCTAAATACCAGTTGGGAGAAAGTGGCCAGTCGGGGGAATTTGAGTAACCAAGGAGAATGATCTAGCTACAATGGTAAAAGTAGTTAAAAATGGACACCGTCAGCCCAAACACTAGTCATAGGTTGAACCATTTTGTATCTCACTATTATTTAAAGAAAAAATTTCCTTACTGGCACCCTGCTAAATAGATACTCCCCAAAATGTGGTCCCCCATGCTGAACCCTCTGCTTGTTGTAAGTACATATCTTTCAGTGCTTTTGAGTAGAGAGTGACTTGCAGCTGCTTCTCTCGTTTACTAAAAAGTCTGTTCCCCACTTCTTAATTAAGGAAAATGTGAGGTTTTGCTCTTGTTTTCTGTAATTAAAGATTCAGTTGGTTTCAATTGCCGCTTGTTACCATGATCCAATTTCATCCGTTTGTTGGTTAGTTCATCAACTCAGGTTTCCTTTTGATTTGTATCAGATATTAAACATTGATTCATTTAGTGCTACCAGCTGCTTGACAGACTCTATTCATGTGGTTTGTAATCGTTCAGATTGTCACAGAATATTCCATTAGATGAGGATAGGGAGTTGCAAAATACATCTTACATACCTGTTTGCACTTTCTGTCTCCAAATCAAATAGAAGCATACCTGTTTAATAGAATTGTGGTAAAAATTATCTGCCAGTGACAAATTTTGGAAGAGAGAAGCCCAGTAGACAGAAAAGAAAGCGTTTATTTTTGAGTTCTTCTAAGTTTGTGGCCTGCAAGATAACATTCATGTGTGTGTCTTTTACGTCTCTCCTCTAAACTTGAACATAGAATGTTTTTTGGTCGTAGGTCATCAATGTTTACCTTGACTCTGCAGATAGACATTGATGGCCTTCAACCAAAAACATTCCTGCTGCAAAGTTAAGGAGACTCATTAACACCCAGTGATCACAGAGTTAAGTAGAGGCATAAACACCTAGTCCTCACAGAATTTCTGTAATGTGCTGTAATCATGTCTCAAGAACACCCTTTTCTGCATGATAGAACATGAGGTGATATCAAAACGTGCCATAATGGTTAGGGTTTGTTCCTTCGATGAAACCGTATCATGTATGATACCATGTGAGGATTGGCTGACATAAAACACATACTCATGAATTGTATCTTGTGGGCGACAACATAAAATAAAAATCAAAGAATGATTTGTTATTCTGTACTGCGGTGCTCTCTAAGAAAGTATGTTGTTGGCAGATCATTTTCTTAGCACAGATCTGTTAGAGAGGTATGCTTCTACTAGATTTGGAGAAAGAAAGTACAAAAAGCATTTTCCTACTTTAATGTTACTTCTATTATTTTGCTCCTTCCTCTGTAGGGCAGATGTTACTGTCTAAGCTGGCATTTTATTGGCAACTTGCTGAAGTTCTATTTTGTTCATGTTCTGTTATGTTAAGAACATTAAATTAAATAACAAAAATCAAAGAAGGCAAACTTGTATTAGTCTGGTCTCTTCTGTTCTCATCTTGTAATATAACCTACCGCCACGGCAGTATGACAAATGGGTTGGACTTCATTGTTTATTTAAAACACAGAAAACGGTACGGTTTACTCATAGATTAAGTTCAATTTGCACTTTGTGTAGGTGATAGGTAACTAAGTTATCTGCAAGAAAGCGTTTTTGGAGTGCAATAGAGGGCAAATTCCTCCTATTCAACAATATCTGAGCATCCGCAGGTGCAGTGATTTACGGAATAATAATTTTATCCTCTTGAAATATCACTCGATTTTGAGATAAAACAGTGACAAAAACTTGCAAATGAATAAATGTTTGTTTTCCAATCTTTCAAAGAATAAACAGCTAATGTAACTACTGAGAAATGTTCACGAAATGAGTCCTCTGGTCTTGGAATTAAAAGAATCGTTGTATGATTCCACTTCTGTCAAACCAGTGGATATGTCTTGTTCAGTCAAGACTATAGCAGCAGCGGATTGCCGGGAGCCCACAGTGAGGGAGCTGTAATGTAGCTGGTGATAGAGTACCTTTATAGGGAGAGTAGCGACAACTTAAAATTGGACGCCATTTTGTTTCCATTTCCTTCATATCTAGAGCACACTGCACATGATTGAAGATTGACTTTTAAGCGTTGCGGGTTTTCTTTTGTCGTATTTCTGGTCTCTATTGAACGAGAGGGGTGGGGTTTCGTGTACAAAATCTGTGGGGAGTCACTCACAATGATATGGGTTCGGGGAGGGGGACAATTAATGTCACAAGGGGCCAGAGTAGACATCCTATTTTGATGACTGCATGGTACATACAGAGTACACTCTTGATTTTAAAGCAAACGTTTAGAATTTATATTGTTACCACGTCAGGGGGAGACAAAACATTCGCTGAAGATCCCTCGAGGCACAAGGAGGAGGACAAGGAGGGGGCAGGGGCTGCAAACGGGAAGATGCCCCTTGGCAACAACAAAGGCCCGAAAGGTCAGTTAAATTCAGGTGAACTCATTTGGCTGGAAAATTTGTGATAGAAACATTTAGACTACATTGTGCTAGTTTAAGAACCCTCTCCCTAGTTTGGGCCGGGCCCTTGGATCCCGGTCCCACCAATCTCGAAGTAATACAAAGTATGACATGTGAGGTATCTATGGATAAAGCATTTGAAGAAACATACAAAAATGTTGTTCATGTTTACCATTGAATCTTGTCTAGAATCAGAGCTTTATTTTAGAGTTCTCCCAACATTGGGCCCTGGGCCCGATTGTCATAACATATTAGAAAGTATAGCATGAAAGGTAATTATGAATAACTAGTTTGAAGGAGAATATAAAACTGCAGTCCTTAATCATGTGTAACTTGATCCCTACACAACATTTCAGTTTGAGTGAATAAACTTCAACATTTTATATCTCAGCTCAGGAATGCCCTATGAAGATGGGAGTTGGACTGTTAGAATTCATTCTTAATGGTCTTTCATTTTGGATTTTTTACTGTAGGTACACTTTTATCAAATTGCCAGCAAACATTAGAAATTTTGACAGCATACACCGTATGAAACGTAGAAAAAAGCCCTTGGGGAGACTTTGATCTGAAAGGTAGGTTATTGAGGTGAATCATGAAGGTATCTGAAGTTTATGCAAATGCCAGCATTATTAACTATTTCTGTACGTACATACTAAATTACAACCAAGGATGAAACAGCGAACAAAAAAAAAAAATAGTGAGTGAACACAAAACTTGAGAAAAATTGAAAAAAAAGGACACTTCAAGAGTCATTTCACTTTCTTAGCTAGTGTACCCATAGTCTTACTCTTGCTGACAAGTTCACCATGTCTTTTCAGTCTTGCTGACTCCTTCAACAGTTCCTAATTTCTTTTTTTTTGGGGGGGGGGGGGAGAGAAAAGTGCAAGCGAACATTGATGAATTTACTAATGAGATTATGTTTGAGATTGTGGCAGGGAGAGATCTTGATATCTTTGGTCAGCTGTTCTGCTTCAATGACAAGAACATCTTTGATATTGGGTCCCTTAATGAGATCTCTTTACTAGCCCCTGAACAGAGTCTCCACTTTAACCAGCATATGTTAAAGGCTTTTTCAGACACATGCTGCAAACAACCTTGTCTGTGCTCTCTCAAAAGGGTGAGTGTAGCTGCCTGATGTGGAACATCCTGAGGTCCACTGGTAACCTCAAACATTCGTCACAAGTCTTCTCACTTTTCTTGATTAAGACAGTGCCCAGCAAGGTTATAAAAACATTCAAGTTCGACTTGGGGAAGGTTTGAGAAAAGCTCCTCATCTGATAAGCAAGGTTCAGGAATTTCTGGCTCTTCAGTGTTGTGGCATCTGCAAATTCTGGTTGAAGAACTATGCCAAAAACTCTCCATCATCTTCGTCATAGCTTCCTGCTTGCTTGAGAGTGAGGAACTGTGCACTACCGATTAATTTCAAGGCATAATTGAATTCCAGTGGTGAAGGAACAGCTTCTTCAGGCGAACTACTGAAAATAAATTCTCTAGGCAGTCCTAAGTAAGTCGAGATGTGCGGAGAAATTTGTTCCCAGCATTGAGCAACTGATGCAGAATAGCAGTTTAGTTGGTTAACCAATCCAATGAATTTTAGTAATCCAGCTTACTTTGCCAGATAAAGACTAGGCGACGGTTTGTCCTACACAGACTAGGGTTCCTTTATAGAGAAGGAACCCTAACACAGACGAGCCTAAAGTTAGGCCTAGCTACACTTTTCGTCCTGTTCACAGTACGTTAGTAGCCTATGCCCCTGAGTGTTGAGTCTACCACCTATAACTTAGTTCTAACGTTACATGGCAGAGAAACGGCGTTGGTTGGTTTCCTATTGACACGGCTGACTTCATTCTCCTAAATCTTTCTTCCCTTAGTATTTGTGGGAAATCTGTACATCCTAAACTCTTTCTCGGACCGATTATGGCAACTAAATGCACAACAACCCGTCCTTTTCTTGGAGAACTGGAAAGTTTACGTGTAGTCGCTGTCATTGACTGCGTGCGGCCAAAACTTTTTGGAAACAAAATGGCTCCTGTAGTCACATGACCTGTAATTTTTGGAACGTCAATGTCGCTACTCTCCCTATAAAGGTACTCTAGCTGGTGATGGAGTTCCTATATAGGATACCGTAGATGGTGATAAAACACTTTGAGGTAAAGTTCACACCGCCAAGGTCACTCAGTCTGTCTTTTGTATAATTCTCGACATTTCGGTAGACACAATATGGTACATATTTGCAGTCTGCTACAGTGTAAGTACGACATGAGTTCTGCACTCTCACAACATTGCCAGTCTCCGGGAGAATAATCATTTATAGATGTCGCCTATGGCAATAATATAAACTGAATGTCAAATCCTGAAAAAAGTCGTATTTGGCTTTTTCAGGACGTTCCCGGAAATTTCTTATCTTGTCTAAATTTAGACTTCTCTGAATCCGCGCCTGGTGTTGGAATATTACCTATAAAATTGTTTCAAAATATAATGAACGGTGAAATGGTAAATCACCAGTTTTGTACATTCAGTACCATTAATTCAAATATGCAGAAATGCTTCGTTCAAAGGCCCACATGCAGTTGGCAAATACCTCAGAGCTTTCGAGATTTGGTTTCTGGTCACATTAATGGGCGTAATACCCCAGAACCATGGAGAAAACGTATGGCGGCCACTGTCTAATGTACCCAAAGCCATAAAAGTCATCATGTTGTGCGTAGCTCCCTGCCGGGGCAGCTCGATCAGTTAAACCTGCCAGTTATAGTCGCCCCCTCCCCAACTGAAAAAAAAAGATACGCACACATTTCAATCTGGATTGAGCTCCTACCTGTACACTAGATACTTTCACCTGTGATAGGCCTAGTAATAAAATATCCCTGATAGCAAAATTTGGCCACGCCGTCGATCCGTTGGAGAAATGTCCGATGACTCAACAGCGGTTCGCTGACGGCGACGATGCTGATTGGTTAAGAACCCGTGACGTATCATGCAAGATATTGTTCAGCCAGCAGACACTTCGGTCACTTCGTCACTGGCGGTCCGCCAGATATTGCTGGCCAACTTCAGTCAAATCTCTTGTTACAACTAGGGTATAATTGCATACAGGGTTCTTGAGTTTTTCGGTGGTGGAGCTACCATATAGTAATGGGCCAGGTCATTCTTTTCAGCTTGCACAAAGAAAAAAAAACACATAAAGAGAAAACCGGAAGACTTAAGAATGAAAAAAAAAATAATAATGAGAACGTAAAGAAAATGCCCGCTGAGTACTTCAGCGCCCTCCTAATACGTAAAGGAAATGATGGTGTTATCCTTAACTGAGTCCTGAGAATTTCAAACTAGTATTCATCACACAAAGAATAAATGTTATCGAGAAGGGCGGTGTGAGTATGACTGCTATAAACGTTACAACTATAGACGTATTATCACCTTTTATGTTGATGACCATCAAAACTCTGTAAGCCTACACCGTAATGTTTATCGTTAAGCTTGAGCCTATCTACATGCACTATCTTGGTAATGCATGCATGCAAGTATTTCTGAAGGTTTCATACAAATTGCTGTTTTGCGAGCCAATTTCATTCTTACCACGATCACAGTATGTCAGTTTACGTTATTTCTCAAAAACTAGTGTATTACTGAATTTGACAGTAAGACACCTTAAAACAGAGAACGTGTCAAGCAAGCTTTAGGTGCATCTTCTGTCAATGTAAGTTGATATGGGAGGGGAATGCCGTGCCTCGGACCCTCGCTGTTCCTTGTTTATGTCAAAGACATTCACGAAGCAATTCACAACGTTTCTACTCGTCTTTTGCAGATAACACTAATGTCTTTTTGTTTGATAATGACTGTAGTCAGTTAATCGCTAAAGGTATCCAGACTTTAAGTCAACTTAAGGATTGGTGTGATTGTAAAAAACTTACTTTACACCTAGGGAAAACTAATTACACTATTTTTCATGCCAAAAATACCAGTCATTCCTGTTATGATGATTTTATTTTTGATGGCTTTACAATATGCAAGTCTTCTTGTACGAAGTATCTAGGATTAATAATTGATGAAAGCTATCTTGGGAGAACCACATCAATGATCTCTGTAAATCACTTGTTAAATATATCAGTATCTTTCATAATTTAAGCGGTACTCTTTCTGAAGCCGTTGCAAATCAGATCTATTATTCTTTTGCTTATTCTAAGCTAAGATTGAAGTTTACGGAACTGCTAATGTATCGTATCTAAGGCCTCTTCAAATCCTACAAAATAGATTAATTAAGGTACTTACAAACAAACCTAGACGTTATTCTACTGACCTCTTGTATAGAAATAATAATTTACTTATGATTAAGGACATGCATTTTTTCTGTATGTGTTGCTCTGTAGTGCAAACATTCTAAAAGTAAGTTGCCCATCACTACCATTTCTGAAGCTGTTAGACATCTTAATGCAGGCTGCAATTATTCCGTCACTACTCGTAACAGAAACTTATTTAGTGTTTCTCATTATAATACTGTACAAAGAAAATTGCTTCTTAACAATTATTGTTTCAACCTATGGCAGTCGCTCCCTCAATCTGTTAAATCTGCTAAGTCTCTAAAGTCTTTTGAAGGTAAACTTACCCAAGAACTTCTCAATAGTTATCAGTAAGCTGATTCTACACTATGCTCTGAGACTCCTTTATTTTTACTCTCTCCTCTTGCACGACCCTTTCCTTCTTTCTCCTTCTTTCTACTCTCCCTTCCTTCCCTTCTCCTCTTCTTCTTTTTGTTCCTTGTTGTTTTCCTTTTGTATTCTTGTTGTATATTTTTGTTCTTTTTCACTTTTGGTTACTAGTTTAGATAACAGTCTACTTTGTTAATCTGGTGCCCTACATATGTATACATATGTTATAATCTGCATCACTTAATTGTACATAATTTGTAAAACATATGAGAAATAAATTTGAAATTGAAAATTGAAAGGTCAGACCTGTCAAGTCTCCCTGTTTTATCGGGAGACTCCTGGTTTTTGTCCACATCTCCCGCCCTCCCGGTTTCATTTTTTATTCTCCCGGTCTTTTGAGTCATTTCTGAAAATAGTCAAAACAGTCAGCACAAGGCTTATTGGAGTAGTAATTGGCCATAAATAAACGTAGGCCTATAGTGCAATGAAAATCACATGTTTACAAATTGTTCAACTGCCATACGGAAGCTTAGTGCTAATTTAGCAGGTTGCTTTGTGAGTAAGTCGTTAGTTTATGAGGGGCATTGCATACTACAGAAGGACATATATGTAAGTGCAATGTACGTGAAAATAGGTCTACAAGGGCATCTAATTGCGCTTTGCATGTGGGTGATGATTCTCTCCATGGCACTGTTCTCTGTCGAAAATTAACGATCTCCCTACTTGTTTACTAATCTCACGGTGGCAGTTTCTCACCTCCAATCTCCACATGTTTTGGCTCTGAGAAATGTAAATCTCCCTACTTTTTGGTGAGACAGGTTGGCACGTCTGCAAGGTTCAAAGTCCCAATCATCACTCAGCCCTACACACACCAGCCAGGACTTGTGGGAAGGCTGTCTAAGCAGAGTGCCGCCATATTCTGTCAGGGAGCGTAACTGGAAATTTGAATATATGCGAGATCGCCAGAAATAGCCCTTCTAAGAAATGAGGGTCAGAGTTTCAGGAAATGATTTTGTCAGTAGTGGGTCATTGATGAGTTAATTTTCTTCCCTAAAAATGAAATTCATCTCTTCATTATCAAGCAATTTTTTGAAAATACTACTTTTGGCCCACTTTGTTTTTTTTTTTTTTCATGGGGGGGGGGGGGGCATGCGACATGACCCCCGTTATAGATCGCCCTCCCTCTATATCCGCTGGTGTACAAGTATCTCCATGGGTGACGGCTGAAACAACATATTACTGCATGGTACTAGCTGCATTGGAACGAAGTTCTCAAAGGTCGCTCAAGCACACCTTTGAAGCCTTACAACAATGCCGTAATTAAGCTGACCAACCGGGTAGTAGTTTCATTCACTCATGCTAATGAAATTACACCCTATATCTACAATTATTTTTCCAGCTGTGTCATCGATTTCTTAATTTTCTGTTATTACGTTGTCGCCAAGAACGTTACGCAAAACACGAATGGGGTAATTTATTTACATCCAATTGGCAGTGTTCGGGGTTCTTGTTGTCACCGGCCTGGATCCTGCTTCATCATCCCCTGTTCCGGTTGTCATTGCGTCGGTTTCCAGGGACGCCCATGTCAAAGAAGAGATTTTCCATCATTGGTTAACTCGGACCGCACTTGATCTGCATACTCACTAAATACCTACGGAAGCTTCAAGAGACATTGTGCTATGCCAAAATTTATTAAAAAGCACAACACAAAAAAGAACTGTTTAAAGAAAAGGAGGAATCAAATGGCACTGCTCAGTGACAGATGATGGTTGTTACAAACTTCTTCAAGTTATGGAGGGCAGACTTTTATAAACCTGTGTCTGATTACATTTGTCAAACTTAATCGGGAAAGTGCTGTCATAACTTGGAAATCTGAATAAGTGTCCACTAAGTATAAGGTTTAAGAATGAACAATTTACCAAGTAAAATGAACAAATTGTTACTCAAAAAATAGAAGAGAATGTAAAAACTATGTAATATTAAAATATGAAATTAAACATTACGTAAATTTGAAAATAATATAATATGTAAAATAATGAAATAAAAATCTAAATTACCCCTGGCATAAGGTCTACCGTCTGTACTCAGGCAGGAATCATCTTGGAGACTGTCATCAAACGGCGTAGCAAACTCTGCAGGGGTAGCGAATCCCTCTTACAGCTGGAGGAGTATATCTCTGAAAGGATAAGTTAGGGGTTGTCTGAAAGGCCGATCTGGCAAGTTCTTGAGGCTTATTACAATTACGAGCAATAGCTTCTTGTCAAAAAAATGGCACATATTCAGAATTATTATTATTATTTTTTGGAGGGGGATAGGGAGGGTTAATATGCCTCCACCTTCGGACTGCGATGTCCTACATAAGTAAATTGAATCATGACCCCCAGGACGGTAATCACCAGGAGCAATCATCCAACTCGATAACTGAGTTCCACCATGAGTTGTACAGCCTACTGAATCTCAGATCAGCCCACCAACGTGTTGTTCTCCTCTTCTCGCCAAATCCTGGATCCGCCACCGTGTCTTAAGCTCCGTATATTTCTATGTGATTAGCTAGGGTAACATTCCAACATGAGATCCTTATATACCCCATATTGACACCCATATGTCTTTGCACCCAACTTCAAGATCTGTGATAGGCTCATATGGGTCATCCGGGATAACATGACTCATTTGGGGTACTGCCCTGGAAATTCTGGTGTCCACGTGGACCGTCATTGTTCCATATGGTCAACATAACTATCCCATAGGTCACATATCTAGGTTGGTCCATATGACCCCATATGGATTCACCTATCTGGGGCTCATGTTGGAACGTTACCCATGATACAACAGCAATTGATTCCTCAGCCTGTCATTCGGCCGATTTCGATTTTTGATGTCGTCAATTTTACGTATTTCACATGTCGTTAATGTGCTTCCATACTACGTTGACGTCCCAACATCGACCTATCCAAACACTAAAGAAAAGGGCAACTAATTCAAATTGCTAATGAAAATTTCAATTAAGAAAAAGACATAGATTAATGTCAGTAGTGATAAATGCTCATATGGTTCAATCTTCAAGGACTGAGGGCTGAATTTAAGTTTTTAGTCTGACCGGACGTACCAAAATCGAGTTTTACAACAATGGACTTACTTGGTCCGAGTTGTCCTCATACAAACGACCGGCCGGGAACATACAGTACAGACGTGATGTAGTATATACGAACCGTACGGACGTAACTAGTGTACGCAGTCCTGCATGCCGTGTTAGTTAAGCAATAGCAGATCTAACATTTGCAGTATACCCTTAGTTTAATACTAACTTAGTACTTACCAAGCTACCTAGACAACAAACTGATCTTGCAGTGAAGATGGCTACTGACTACGGAGGCCCAAGTTCAGATCCATACAAAGAGCAAGTCGTTAGAGTAAAGAAGGAAATATGTGTGGCACCAGTGTCGCTTGCTTTGGGCAAGTACCCTAGCTATAAATTACAGATTGTAGCACATATTTTTTTTTATTGCACCTCATGCCGTCCCATTAATTAAGCCTATAGTTTGAAGTTAGGCCTAGCCTAAGTTAAGCCCAGAAACTAATAGGCCTACTAATTTACTGCTCGTTACTGTAGCCAACATCATTAGACTGTCGCCAACATCAAAATTTGAAGGTGGTAGTTTTTAGTTTCGTAGAAAAAGGATCAGGAGGGACAATTAAGTCCCCATCTAGGACCCTGGAAAAAAAATACAAAACTTAAGTCACAAAGCCTAAAGTACTTGCCCAGTGCATTCTTAATTCTTAAACCCATTTACACTTCTTGCCATCACTAACGTTACATCCTCAGGCAACCCATTCCACTCATTCACTACCCTCTGAGAAAAGAAGTAACAACGACTATTGAACCTTCTGGAGTTTAAGACAATGACCTCTAGTAACTTTACTATTTGTAAACTTGAAAAATCAAAAAATGATAAATTATCAAAACCATGTACAATCTTGTAGACTTGTATCAAGTCTCCACGTAATCTTCTCAATTCAAGTGAAGTGAGATTGAAGAAATGTAACCTGCCGTTATAGGGGACACCCTTGGAGGCTCTAGTCTAATCAGTCTAGGCCTAGTACCCCTGTGCTGAACTTTCTCAAGTAACTCCTTGTCTTTAGAAAAATATGGGTTCCAACTTCCAAGCCTGAACAGCATACTCTAAATGAGGCCTAACCAACTGCTTATAGAGTCTAACAACAACATTGTCTTGTTTAAAGAAACTAAAATTTCTCTTAATCATACCTGAAATCTTATTTGCTCTTTTAGCTGCTTCAGCACACTGCTTAGCAGGCTGTAAGTGTAAAGAAGAATCTATGTGAACACCTAAGTCCCTTTCAACACAAACCTGCTGGCCTGTACTACACAGACTGTACTTGGCTCCAGTCTTGAGGGACTTGTCGCAGCTAGCCTAACTTTTAGGCCTAATCATACTGTACATTACAACTGAACTAGGGCTAAGTTGAGCTGCCCTGTGTTACATTTACAACTTAGTACGGACATATCTCGATGCAGTAGCAGCATACTTTTCGTTCTGCATTTCATGTTGCAGTCATGGCATCATATAGGCTATCATTTTTAGTCTGAGCCATGGAAGAGCAGACTGGCTCATTCTTCTGAGGCTAGTCGCACATGAGGCGGCCATGTTGCCAGCATTTGTACCCTGGGTAGGTTTGCAGGCTTAGTCTTCCGAGTTCGTACATTGTTCGTGCATCATAATTTTTGTTTACGGTTTAGGGGTAGTCCTATGTTTCTATGTTGTTACGTGAGCTCACTATTTCTAACAGTTGTCCGATGGCTTAGTCTTGTCTTGCTAACACTTTAACACAAACAGTTGCTAGCTACTTTTACCTGTGCCCAATGCTAGCTATGCTCACAGCCCAGTGCAGTCTACAGTAGGTAGACACCTGGTATTGGTGTATCCATACCTTTTGGCACAACACTTACTACCAAACCCAACACTCCTAGTGATACGGAACGCAGGGTTGATTCAACGTTGAATTCATAGGTGTGTTTAGTGCCAGTTGCATCTTTGTTTTCAATGTTGATATCGTCATGTTTTGTACAGTAGCAACCTTAGCACTGAGGATTCATTCTTCATCTGTTGTTTCTCGCTTCACGTCTTGTAGGTTCCCCTTTTCCTAGGACATGCATAAGGCCACCAAGATCACCGGTTTTTTTACATGACATATGTAACCTTTTGTGGAGCATTTCAATCCTGAAGTAATATCAATGAATTTTTGTCATGTTGAAGTGATTTTCATCTGTTAGGAAGCACTGTATATATAGCAAATGATTCCATAGTGCCTTGCATTCTCTAATCCACGCTACGGAATCTCTGGTTTACAGACCAGTCTTAAGCTAGTACAGAATTCCACCATGTTCGTTCAGCACAGGATTCGCTCAATACAGTATTACAGCACAGGATTCGCTCAGCTCTTGTGCTGGCAAAGCCTGTGCTTAAATTCAGTGCTAACTTTAAACTGGAAGAAATTGGAAACGTTTATTACTGTCTATAAGCGAGTTTTGGAATGTTTCATGTACAACCTAGTGCTGCACTGTGTGTCAGGAAATGATTAATGCTTGTTATTGGTTGCTATAACAGGAGACGAGATCATTTTTACCCATACAGATATTTTACCGATAATGCCATTATCTACTGATACTGCTCACTGATAATTGGCTCAACACAAAAAAAAAAACAAAAAAACTTATGTTTAGTGGAGTGTTGGTGGTCAATATGTTTGGTCAACTCCATCAGTTTCTAGAAGTGTAACTGACACTTTGTTTAGAATTTTTATGATCATCTCTAAAGTAGAGTATATCACTAATGTACAGTAATGATATGTTTTGACTTCTCACCAACCCCAACTCCTAACATTGCACACAAAATTCAGTGTGTGGGAAGCAATAACCATCCCATTACAGTATGTTAGTGACTTAGTATGGATTCTAAAGTTGACTGCAGAATAGGTTACATAGTACAGACATATTCTTGACACAGGCCTAGTCTATTTCAGCATTTGGGTCAGAGGGTCTAGCTTGGTGGGTAGAGTGTCTGTCTTGCAATATTTAATTGTTATAATTTGGTCCTGTAGAACCATTAGGAGACTTAAGGGACTCAGTTAACATGTTCAGCAAAAGTGTTTACAGTGGTGCTCAGCAGGTTATTTAGGGATTTCATTTGGGTTCCTGTTGTCCGATTTAGGGCTCATCCACTTCAGATTGTTAGAACTTTATCTAGCCGATGGACGGCTGAACTGGGCATGTTCTTCACTGCCTTTGGGAAAGTGGGTAGAGAATGGATGATACAGTACACTCTTGTCCCTTGGATGGGGATCCAAATGGCAGTCCTGGGAGATGATGTGGACTTGTATGGGGTTTGTTTGGTTCACCCCTACCTCGTTACCTTAGAGCTGGACACTTAGAAAAATTTTAGAGTGGGAGTGTCTCACAGGTGTTCATCCACAATCAACAGACTTCCTGATCCTGAAATTTCAAAATTTAAGTGCATATCAAATAGTCTACCTGACAGGAACCTATGCAGTCAGGTTGGCCTGTGTGCGTGGGTGTGTGAATGTGTGTGTGTATGTATATCTTTGACACCTGCTTGGGTACACTCTAGAGATAGTAGGATGAGAGTCAAACGTGGCATATATATCTGCCATATTGAGAGGGTGTGCCTTATTGTTTTTGGTGGAGGTCAAAGGTCATCTAGAGACAAAACTCTGAAAACATTTTAACTCAGTATAACAAGGTAGAAAGCTTGGAGAGGTTTTATGCTTGGTACGTGGATGCATTATCATGAGAATATAAATTTGACTTGTTTTGGTGGAGGTCAATCAAGAGGCAAAGTATAGGGGCCTGGGGGCCTATTTTAGCCCTTAGCAGTGATCTTATGGCACCCTTGGGCTACCATACCATTTTGCCTGCAACTTTATGCTACATTGTGTATCATGCTATGTTTTAGTGTAAGAACAATGGCGGGGGGACTACGGTTTCTATATACTTTATACAAAATAACAGGTAACTAAACATTTGTGATGTACACTTCCTATCTTGCGTGAGCTGTAATTTGATGAGGCTTTCAGCTCTTGATGTGTTGACCTCAACCTGTTCATGATTGCTATGAACTGCTGTCTCGTGAACAATGGTTGATGCATTTTCTTGAAACTTGGGGCAATGGTCCTTGGGTTATGAGCTCTCAGTGAGTGTACAAAATTTGGGTGTGATAGATCACATGTGGGCCGTGGGTGGCCCAAAGTCCCAATGTTTGAAAGTACATCAATTGCTTCTTTTCATCAGATTTTACAATTAAGTTGAGGTTGTATCACATTGCCACTGTGGTTGTGGTGCCTTAGGGGTGTTCAATATTTCCGGGTCCTAGGTCAAATGGACCATATGGACCATTTCATGAAAGCATGCAAAGTGCAAACTTCTTTAAATTGTGTGGAACTAAGCTGAAGTTATGTCACATAATTAACAGTGGTACATTCAGGTTGTTCAGGATTATTGGGTCCAAGGTCTGAAGTGGGTCAGTTAACGCCATTGTGCTAAATGCCGAACTCCTACAGTGATGTCACTACTATGGTAGTGGTTCTTTTTGAATGTCCAAGTTTCCATGGTAGGCCTACTGAGTGGACATTGTGTTGCATTACTAATATGCTAGTGGTACCTTTCGGGTATTAGAAATTTTATTGGTTTTATTTTTATATGTTCCATGCAGCCATTTTATGAAATCATGCAAAATACTTCTCTTACAGATTGTTTGTAAATTCTAGATGGTTTTTCACATTAATAACTGGAAGTGGTCCCATCTAGGTGTTTGTCATATTTGTGGTCTAATGTCAGAAATGGGCTGTATGGACCATTTTAGCCCCATTTTATAAAATAAACAAATATATTTCTTTTTCTACAGATTATAGGTTTCAAAAGTGGAAGGTATGTCACATTAGCACTGAGGTAACTGTGGGATGTTCAAGATATAATGGATCATGGTCAGAAATGGCCCATTGTACAAAATCATGCAAAATGCTCCTTTTCCTTCATAATTTGCCTAACATCTGTACAAAGAACCACAGTGCCCTTGGGCTCTTGTTCATTTATGCAGACTTTACAAAAGCTGCATGTAACTTTTACATCTTCTTATAAGGTTATCATTAGGCCTAGCTCTCTTCCCTGAAGTGATTTTAGAAAGGTTTCTCCTTCAATTATGTATGCAACGTGCAGTATTCCTTGTTTCATCTCAGGTTTAAGGTATGAACCAGAAACAACTGAGCCCATCACAGTGCCTGTCAAGAATTTAAATGAGTTACTTCTCTGGAAGCCCGGGGAGGATGAATTCAATGTTGCCACACAACCTCTGGCTGAGAGAACTGAGCACGGAGATGAACCCTTAACTTTAGTTTGTCATGATATGATGGGAGGCTACATCGATGATAGGTGAATAAATTGCCGTTTGTCAGTCATCATATTCTTGGATGTAGGATGTAACTTGGTTTGTATGTTGTGCTGCAGCAGAAGCACTAAGGATGTTTAAAGCATTCAGAATATGGTTCCTTGATATGTTTCAGTGTATATATGCGCTGTTAGAAGGACTTAAAATTCAGATCATTGTCACTTTTTACACATTTGGTACAAAAGCAATTATTCCTAACAACTTCATGATAAATTTAAGCCTATTGACCCAAGCATTTGTACACCATGACCAAAAAGTTACCAGCGCCCATGCATACATGTCACTTTTTTACCAAACATATTTTCTCAGATTTGTCCAAGGTGTGCCAAAGATGGACTGTTACAGATTTTACCATTGGCAGTATCTGGATCAATTTGTGTATTTCAGTCATAATTTTGTTTCCATACCACCTCCCGGTTGGACTAATGCTGCCCACAGAAATGGTGTCTCTATGCTAGGTAGGGTTCGAGCACAATTTCTTGTTTTTATATATTTGATAGAATTATCTTTGTTTGGGGAATTTTACAGTAGTTTACCAAAGGTTTTTTAAACCTCATGAATTTTTGTGATAGTCATTGGAAGATTGATGTAAAATGATTTGTGCACATGCGGTGTTACTTGTCTGCTGATTTCCAGGATTGGAAGCTGCGACAATTTGTAACAATAGATTACCTGTACTAAATTTGAAGCTTGTGCATGAAATGTTCCCGTGGTGAATAAATGTGTTCACAACAAATTAAGTTTTGATCTGTTGTGTTTTGAAAGCAAGCAGTCTTGTAGGAAAGTGTGTTGCAGCATGCAGGGGATTCAGAACTGTGAAGAAGATCACCGACAGCTTAAAGCAAGTGGTGTAGTCAGCCACACTATATTCAAATTTGAGTACTGTACTGTATGCAATTAATTTGACCCATGTGGAAAACTATATGTAAACTAATACGGTGACTGTTTCATGAGTTTTCCTTTTCATTGTGATTAGTCTTGAAGATGGGTGTGTAGGAAGATGCCCTGGGCATTTAGGGTGGATTCCCTGGGCATGGTGGGGGATGCCATGGGCATGGAGGGGGATGCTCTGCACATGGAGGGGGATGCCCTGTGCATGGAGGGGGATGCCCTGGGCATGGAGGGGGATGCCCTGGGCATGGAGGGGGATGTCCTTGCTAGACATGATTACCATGGAAAACTGAGTGGTTGTACTGACCTGATACTTTTTCTGACAAACCTCTGGTATATTGTTGCCTTTGATTTTCAGGTACAGTTATTACAGAATGGAAGGAGGGTGCAGCCAGATGCCAGGAAATTTTCAAGAGTGAGGCTGCATTCAAAACCGTGGCTGATAAGCTGGTCCAAATTGCAATATATTACAACTTTGAGGGGTGGCTAATCAATATTGAAAACCCAATAAAGGTACATCAAAGTATGCTATTCCTTCAAGCATTCTGCCTTTGTAACTGAGGTCATAGGTTAAGTCAGGTCATAGGTCATGACAAGTATGATGCAAAGTTTAGGCTGATTTGCAGAACTCTGTCATCTTGAAATACACTGCAGGAGTGCAGATCTACTCTAAGTGTTGTACACCCATAGCAGAAAATTTCAGTGTATATTGGTTTTTTTTGGAGAGGAATTTAGGAAAACTGTGTAGCATTATAATACCAGTTTTACTTCTTCTTGATCATTTTCTTGAATGTCACATAATGTCTCCATTGTATTTGAAAAATCTTATAAATATTAAATATACTAAATATTAAATAAGGGAGAATCTATGGTTTTAAAATTTTTTATTGTTTTGGAAAATCACAGCATTTTAGGAGGTTTTGAAAAATTTCTGTAGTTCTTTGTTGATCACCTGTTGTGGTATGATTCCATTTTTTGTCCCCAGCCTCAGCACATGCCTCAACTGGTAGACTTTGTCAGGTACTTGACAGAGGCGATGCACCGGGAAAAGCCCGGTTCAACGGTCATCTGGTATGACAGTGTCATTCAGGATGGGTCTCTGAAATGGCAGGACATGCTAAATAACCTGAACAGGTATGTTTGATGGTCAGAGTTGATACTTAGATCTATAGTTGCTTTAAAGTTATACTTAGCAGGTAAATTTGAGGGAGTGAACACAACTTGATCAGGCATTTTTAAAATGACGCACAGCCTGCGTGGTTTCGTTTATGCTGAATAGCCTGAGAATGCAGTTATGGTTGGGTGTCATATGCACTGGACTTGAGTTGCAGTTCTTAGGAATGATTTGGTGACTTGTTTCTTCAACTTGTTTTGTTCACCTTTCTTACTTTGTGATGCTCATTTGCTTTATTCCATTCAGCATGTTTTTCGATGGGAGTGATGGTATCTTTTTAAACTACACGTGGAATGAAAAGAAGCTGGAGAAAAGTGTTGAGAACTCTGGCGACAGAATACGAGACGTTTTCGTCGGCGTCGACGTGTTTGGAAGAAATTGCTTTGGAGGAGGCGGATGGAATACCTGGAAGGTAGGTTTAATGTGTGTAACTTCCCCTTACCTGTCTCCACACAGTAATTGCACTTTATTCTGCTGCACCCCCCGCAGTATGTCAGCAATGTTTCAGACCCACATAAATGCACTGACCATCTCACAGTACAATCAGTCTCATTTTTATCACTAATAGTAAAACTTGTTTAGCATTAGAACTTCAACTGTGACAATGCACGTGAAAATACATGTAAGCGACATTTATTTGTACTGGGCTGGGTGTTGTAAACAAACAGAAAGAGCAAACATGAAGAATACTATGGTGCAATTCAAACAAGCTCAGAGATGCAATTTCTGGTGATCTGGGATGTATTTGTGGCCAGTATTTGCCATACAGGTACAGTCACCACCAACCAATGGTACCTCGCCACTCGGGTAGTGTATGTGTATGTCCTATTATAGACATATTGTAATATGTGGCCCCCTGTCATTAGACCCTGATGATGCTGAGATCACCATGCGCTTATGCAGCGGGCATAATCACTGTGCAATCGACACTTCAGGCATTCACATAGTTTTTCCCTTTCTTTGTCAGGCTATGGAGGTCATCCGGGCCAAGCAATTATCAGCTGCAATCTTTGCACCCGGTTGGGTCTATGAGTGCCAACCAAAAGAAAACTTCATCGCAAACCAAAACCGGTAAGTGTAATCCAAGTTTATTGAAAAACCCTATTTGCTGTATTTGCGCTACAGAACTGAACCTGAAATCTCTCCTTAAAAACTTTTTGGCAGGAATTTTCAAAATCGAGGATGGAGTCGTCACTTGGTAAAGATTCTATCGCGATTTATTATGTGTATTTATAATCATAGCTACAACCTCAGCTGTGGAAAAGTGTGCGGGATTTTCCTGTGTAATATTTATCTTTGTGTGTGATCCAGGAGACAAATTCAGGATTTCGACAGACCAGGCACCTTAGCATGAACACTGCCGGTATGAACGCATGTTGTACAGTATATACATTTATGGGAGAACGGTTGGTCCATGCTGTCTTCTTCAAGCCACTTAATATGCAAGTTAAGAATAGAATTTGCTTTGGATCATACATCACGGTGTTTGTCCCAAAGGAATATTACATCAGCAGTTTTCATAAATGTGCATCATTTTCAAAGATTTGCTTTGAAAGTACCTCCACTTTCTTTACAAAATATTGGCTTGGAACAAATGTGCAGTGGTCTTAATTTTAGCTTTCACACATTTATATGGTGGAACTGATGAAAGTGACGTCATAAACTAAGGTGGCTGACTGTTGTAGTGTGTCAAACCAGTTGTATAAGTACACAAATTTATCAGCTGACGAGATCAGTGCAAATAATTTGAAAAGTATTGTCAGGAAAGAAATTATATATTGACCTTTTATTGTCCAGTGTATGGTAAGTTAAACATGCAGAGATTAAATTTAGTGATATCATTTCCTTTGTGCATTTGCACAAAGGAAATGATTATATGAACATTGCAGTAATTGCAAGGAATGAAAATTCTGGTTGTAAGTCGTATTTCTGCAACTGTTTCATAATTATCTCTGATATTTCAGAATTGTTTTTGATATTTTATGATTGCCTTCAAATTTTGCAAGGAATAGTTTTTCCTCAGTGCAAAGC
Source organism: Stichopus chloronotus (assembly GCA_021234535.1). Classification (NCBI taxonomy): domain Eukaryota; kingdom Metazoa; phylum Echinodermata; class Holothuroidea; order Aspidochirotida; family Stichopodidae; genus Stichopus; species Stichopus chloronotus. The sequence continues at coordinate 7,611,778 of CM037829.1, forward strand.
CAATTGAAATGGTTCATTACTGGTTTTTGAAGTATAAGTGGTCAAACCTTTCTGTACTTGCAGGATTTGCTTTTTCATACAACTTCATACTTCTTAACACTTGATGCAAGAATATATTCAAAATACATTTATTTTTATTTTCTTACATTTCTGACTGCATTTCACTTTCGTTTCACATTTTATAGGTTTTGGGAGACTCAACTAGGCAGCTATTTGTATCCTCACGGTGTCTCGTCGCTGCCTTTCCTCTCAAACTTTTGCAGAGGTTATGGAAAGAGAGGATACAAGTTTGGCAAGGTCTGTTCAGTGTGTGGTGATTGTGAAGTTGAATTAAAAGTATTAAAAGTAAAGGTTGATGTCATAAGTGTAAGAACACTTATGATGTCAGCTTTTTATTCAGCTTTCTTGATTTACCGAAGTTTAGAAGTGCATGACAAAGATATCCACCAATTCCATATCCCCACAGAGCAGCAAAGATGTGAACTTGTAGACTTGTAACTCCAGTTATAGCACTTTTGTAGTCCCTTTGTACAAGAATTGCATTGAAAGTCAGCCATTTTGCTTGTAAAGAGGAAGAAGAAATACACCAACCTGCTGTTTCCATTTCATTAATGCAGTGATGGGAATATGAGATGGTTATTAAGTTCTACGTATAGGAAATTGGGTGGGCCTTGGCTGATGTCAGAGAGAAACAAACTTTTTGTCAACAAGTCAGAGTAGAATTTCATCTATTGTGGAAGTTGAAGGTCTTGTAATTCTACATGTCTGTCAAAGTAAATGAATTTCCAGATCTATGCAGCCTTTTTGGTTCCTTGCATCAGCAAAGGAACCTATGCAGTCAGGTTGGTGTGTGTGTGTGCATCTGTTACACTTGCTTAGGTACGCTGTAACTCAATAGGGGAAAGTCCGATGAAAGTCAAACTTGGTATGTAGGTTTGCCTTTTTGAGAAGTTTTACCATATTGTTTTTGGTGGAGGTCAAAAGTCATCTGGGGGAACTGGGGGAAAAATTCTGTTTTGCTTGGGTACGCTGTAACTCAACAGGGGAAAGTGAGATGAAGGTCAAACTCAGTATGTAGGTTCGCCATATTAAGAAGGTGTGCCCTATTGTTTTTGGTGGAGGTCAAAGGTCATCTGGGGGAACTGGGGGCAAAAGTCTGAAAACCTTGTTATGCTATGGATGCTCATATATACCATCTGTCCCCCTCCAGTGCATCATGGAAGTACTTCTTGAGTTAGCAGTTTCTTGATCAAATGAAAAAGAAGCAGTGTTGTTTGCACTACTGTAGGTGGTCACACCCAGCAAGTTTTGGCTGGATCAGTTTACCTCCTCGTGCCTGAGTGCTAATGTGTGCATTCATATGTCTTTAAATTAGTGAGGTTGGCAGGTAACAATGAAAGAATATAAGTCTGTTTGTGATCTTACCAGTTTAAACTAGACCCCAGTAGTTCCCTCAAGGGCATGCTATTAGTGTATTGGACTTAAGGGGCATAGATGGGATAAGCCATATTGCAATTTGCAGAGCCCCTTCTTGAAATGAGAAATGCACAGCTGTTTGTGTTTTGTAAAATGAATGGGATATTTCTGTATATTGCAGAAATCAACATCTTCAATTCATTGCATTACTTGAAATGGCTTCTTTGATATTTATGAACTTAGGCATATCATTTTACAGTATGTATATTCCAAGTCCAAGGAACCATAGTGCCCCTAGGCTGTTGTGAAATCATGCAAAATACTTCTTCTCTTACAGATTGTATGTAACACTGTTGATGGTTGGTCACATTAGTGCTATGGAAGTGGTTCCATGTGGGTGCATGTTTGTCATGTTTGGGGTCCAATGTCTGAAATGGGCCATTTTATAGAAGCATGAAATAGTTTCTTTCTCTACAGATTTTATGTTACAGAAGTGAAAGTTCATGGTCAGAAATGGACCATATAGGCTATCGTACAAAATAATGCAATATTCTCCCTTTTACTTCGTAATTAACATTATATGCTCTCCATCTGTGCAAGGAACCAGAGTGCCCCTGGGCACTTGTTTGTTTATCTGTTACATGTAGCTTTGACCACCCTGAGACTCATTTTCCACCAACTGAGAAAAATAAGAAGTCTTTTTTTACAGGCCATTAATTCCTGCTCTGATAAAGCCTTGCCATCATTATGTAACTGTTTGCTTTTTGCGGTAATTAATTTCTCATCAGACTAATCTAGATGTTATAACAATTCATGTTTCTTTACATACCAAATAAATTATCGTAGACTACACATACTCAAATGAAGAACATATTGTTGCATCAGGGATTGAAATAGCTGACTGGACCAATACCCATGGCTATCGGGCCCTCTCTGATGGCTGTGGTGCGCCTCGGTAGATGACAATAACAGAAAAAAGTAAATGAAAATGACATAGCCGCACAGAAGATTTGCTCATCTTGATTGAGCCCTTTTTCGAGCTTATGTTGAGCCCTGTCGCAGGGCCACACCAGCGTAATCACTCGCAGATAATCATTGTAAACACCTTGTTTCTCTCTCCTCCAACCTTTGTGAATCCATAACAGTTTTCTGTCTTGGTTTCAAAATTGTTCCTGCAAGTTTCCTGCAGAACTAGGGTGGACATCATACAGCCCCCAAAGACCTTCTCAAACACCAGACAAAACTTGAAAGAGTAAAATGAATGAAAGGGGAAGATTAATACAAACATTTCCTGATTAAAGCTTGTGATATCTTACATTTGTTGTCCGATCTTACACTTGCTACGTGTGCTGAGGTAGTACTGACTTCTTGGCATTTGCTCTGCCATGGCCACATCTGCTTGCATACTAGTACTCAATTCATACCATTGTATTGTATTCGTTACACGTTTCCATTTAGATTTCTTAACATAGCAGGACTGTTTGGAAATAGTAATGTAGTCATTGTGTTGTCATATTTTATTCCTTGTTTTATTGTGCTCCATTTTCATTTGCTTTTGTCGATCTTGTAGTGAGTGACAATTTTTGGAGCTTAAAAAAGTGTTTTGAATTGGCTTGAACTTCGTCACAGTTAAAGGGAACTACTTGCATGGAACATTCTTCGTGTGAATATTTTTCCCCAAACTTTTCTTGTACCCTCCTTTATCTTTGTAATTTTTAAATAGACTATTCTCTGTGTTACAGGGGAAAACGCAATCAGTGATATGCGATTCAGAAAATTTCTTTCAAGAGACACCTTTGCTTCAAAGTATGGATTTGCATATCATTTTTAACGATCACACAGCATTTTGAGGAAGCCTTACCGATTCTTTTGTCATTTTACTCACCCACACAGCCAGCTATGATGAAACAATGGTGCAATTTCAGTGCTCAGCAGGTTCAGCCGACCTTTGACAAATTCTCCAGTGAATCTCAGAGTCTAGTTCATACCCTCGACGACGCCTACAACGGCGGAGGATGCATCCAGCTGAGAGGAGAGTTCACCCCCGATGAAGGCACGCAACTCTTCAGGTATGTGTGCCTTGTCTTTAGTTCTCTGAACTCTACAAGAGAGGTCAGGAAATTGAGATGATAAGCAGTCATGAGTTATGGTGTTATTGAAGCAATACAAATTTTATGAATAAGCTGAAACTTGGACATTGTATGATAATGTTTTATAAGATCCAAGTACAGAGTCGCCTACTTTATGACTTGACTGCACATTTCATCGATGCAATTGTACGTGACACGAAATTGAAGGTGATTTCTGAAAACAATGCTGGTCAATAATCTCGACAGTTTCCTTCAAAAGTGAGAGAATTCATCAACAACATTGACCATTTTGTGGGAAATTTTCACATGGGAAAAGTGGACAATATTGGCACCATTTTGCATGCAATGTAAGGCAGCTTTAGACAACAACGTATAGCAAGTTTTTTCGATGCATGTATGAAATCACAGGAACAACAGCACTTCCTGCTTTAATTTGCGTGTATTGATGTAATGAGGATTGTGCAATGTTTTTGATATGCAGTGACCTGTGAGACTCTCTCTTGCTTCTATGTATAGAATATTCCAAACGGGTATCAGCACAGAACATTCCCTGTTGGTTTCCATGACAACCAAACCGGAAAATGCAGCAGGTGGCTGCCTTGTTTTATGTCTGTCTGATGGGTCAAAGATTATTCTATGGCCTGAAGTGGGTAAATATGACCTTCCTTAGCATAATTTTGTGGATAAAAACTTTATTATCAGCTTCTGTTGGTGATGTCACTTTTATTGAACCTAGAACAAAAGAATGTTCCATGCAGATTTAAGTTTCATGCGTGTTTTTAGACTATTGGAATAATTATTAAAAGTTTATTTTTTGTTGAGGAAATTCTAAAGTGGTTCCTCATTTAATGTGGCAGGGCAAGCAATGTTCACACTGTGGAATCCAGTTGAAAAGTTTCTAATGACTTTCCAGAGGGGCTAAGCATTCCAAGCTGTAGGATGTTATCCTTGTTTGCTGATGTTTGCATAAAGTAGCACACAGCATGGGCTGACTTCACGACAGATCCTGATGCCTGCAATGAGTGCTCCAGATATTGAATGGATGTGTAGTGTATGTTCGTGTTGAATATAAAGATAAATTAAAAGATAATCCTCGAAGAGCAGCTTCTATGACACATTGCCAACCTTACCTTTACACCTTTGTTCAATACTGATTGTTCTAAGTAAATACCAACATATTTTCATTAAATGTCAGTTTTACAGGTGATCATTGTAGTGATGAACATTGCCCATCCTTTTATTATGTTGGAATCAACCAGTTTTACATTAACAACACATACTCAAATCTTCATTTTGTAGACTTGCTGAATTTATCCTTTTTACATGAACCATTATTATTTTTATTATATGTCATTATAATGACAATTATCGAATAAATATAGTAGCTGGGATAGTGTTGTTTATGGTCCTGTAAAGACTTGTAGCACAATATTTATAGCCCCCAAATTCCAGTTGACATAAAGTTGCAAGTTTAATTTTTTTTTTTGCAATTAATATATTCATATTCTTCTCATCATGTGCATCTTAAAGATGACAAAACAGCTTCGCAGCAGGCGGTTACATCCTTTGGAGTACATCAATCGGCTCTGTTGCCTAAGGTTAGTCTGCCTGGAAGCCTCCAAGCCGGAGATATTAGAGTGTTCGGAGCCTTAGTCGGCAGTGACCACAAAGCTCTATCCGATGTGTTTAGCGGCATGGACACTGCTGGCGTGGACTCTGACGGATGGATTCAACAGTAAGCCACATTTTCTGTCCATTTATTAGTAATGTTAATAGCATGAAGTAATTTGTTCATGTGGCCAACGTGATCGAGTGAAAAGCTGTCCTTAGTGCCTATCCTGGATAAATTACCTTCAGATTGTGGTAGTGAGTCAATTACTCATGTTCAGCAAGCAAGGTAGCTAAAGGTTTGTTAAATTGCCCATCAATGAATACCTAATTTATCCCAAGTCTCTGTTTGCAATCTCATACAGTTGCAGTATGTTAATTCACTTACATTAGCAGATAACGGTTCTACCAATTCCTGCATTTATTTACTTGATTATTAGGTCCCAATGTTTCAGTTTTAAAGTAAATTCTGTGGGAAGTCAAGATGTCTGGAGTATTTTGAAAAGTGGATGAATTCTCCAGAGTGTTTGAAATGTCTTTGTTGTTGATCTTTTTCATAGGTTTTATCTGTTACGTGAATCCACCTTGGCATCTGGGGTGAAGATTGAGTCAATCAGTGTCGCCTGTTTTGCTCTTCGATCAACACCAGAGAGTGTTCCTTATTCTCTCAAGGTCGGAGATGTCAGAGTAAGCGTATTATCAAATTTTTAATTTTCTTTTCACTGATGTTTCCGCAGAAGGCATATGGAATTTACGTTTTTTCATATAAATTGCCACGCATCAACCATAGTTGAATGTGGAGTTGAAAGGTATTCCACAGTATTATGTCAAAACAATATCACCTGCTTAAACTGTTTCCAAAAGACTTTAGTCATCTCTGGTAAATACATATAACTCATGTTTGCCAGTGCACAGATGTCAACTCACATGCAAATACATGAATTGGTAAGAATTTTGGGTGCAAGCATCTCAGAAAGAGCTTGTCCTGAGGATATGCATGACAACTCAACTGATGCCCCAAATTTGAGACAAACATTGAAGTAAAAAGTTCATCAATGTGTGGACATTCTCTGTGTGTCTGAGTTGTTGACCAGTGGTTAGGTATGAGTTGGCCTTGATGTACCTGTATTAAGATCAAGTTACGTCCAGTGAGTATCATGGATAACATTCCACAAATTTTGGTGGACTAGAAGGGAATCAGTTCAAAGCAGCTTTTTGTTGGTATTCAAAGTTTGTGGAAGAACATTTAAAATGTCAACCACCTTGTGATTGTGGTTCTTTTTTTTCCTTGTCTCACCTGTTGTCACCAATCGCATGAAATGTGACAACTGTACAGCAAGCACATTTCATTACTCAAAAAGAGTAGAATTACAAAAAACGCTATTCTTTTTTATGTATTTTATCCATATTGGACATTCCTGCGGGCTGCTTTATCATGTTTGCAATAGTCATACAGAAGTAGTGTCATATTGAATTTCTGATTTTAAGCAGAGTGAACAAAAAGTGTTTTCTTTCTCCTTTCTACGTGTGTATAGATCTGTGACCCTTCTGAGCTTCAGTACAGCTCACAACAAGTGACAGACATCGGCTGCTCCGATATTTCTTGGCACTTTGCTCCAAAGGCTGTAGAAAATTCTGACAATCTCACCACCATGTGTGTGACTTTGAATTGGAACTACGAAGGAACTGGTCTCCATTATGATGTCTTCTGCTCTGGAGTGACAAGGAACCCCAACGTCCTAGGGACCGTTTCCTCCAAGGATATTGTGTTTATTGGACGAGCCTATGGTAAATGCTTCAGAGTCTGCCACCTGGTTGTGGATGATGTCCCAGAGGAGTTTGCTGTCACCTTTTATGTCCAGCCCACCAATAAAGCAGGAATGACCGCACCGTATGATGCAATGTCAAGAATTAAGCTGATATGCCACAAATAGGCATTTAACGGACAGCATACTGTAGTGTAGTTCAAGAGTCGTAAAGAGGCTGAATAATTTTCACAAGACTGGTGAGAAAAAGGAGGGACTTTCCCATTCAGCTAGCTATGATAGATGATGATTGTGTTTTTCCCATCCACCAAGCTGCCATAAACAATGGATGTGTGTGTCCCATCCTTGTAGTTATTGTATTAACAATGACAGTGTATGTCCCATCAACCTAGCCACTGTATAAAGGATAGTTGTGTATGTGCCAGTTAAGCAGCCACCATAGATGATGTATGTGCTTTCCCATCTACGTATTCACCTCAGACGATTGTTGTGTGTGTCCCATTTATCTAATCATCGAATGGACTATATGTGTGTGTGTGTCTCATTCAACTACTGTATTTACCATGTTCACAGTAGATGTGTCTGCCCCATTCACCTAGCCACCATAGATGATGGTTGTGTTATCCTATCCACAGGACCTCTTCAACACAGGAGATTGATACGTGTGTCCCAACCATCTAGTCATGGTATGGACAATGGGTGTGTGTCTCATCCATTTATTCTTCATATGGACGATGGAAGTGTGTGTCCCATCCATCTAGTCACCATATGTACAACAGATAGATGTGTACTGTGTCCCATGCAAGTTATTCTCTCTTTCACACATTCCATGTGCCTTTCTCCTACAAATCCAGTCAACAAGATTCCATCCATCCATCTTGTTGCTAACTAATAAATAAGGAATATGTCTATTCCCCATCATTATATTATGTTCAGTCTCACAATGCAGTATAGGTATCGTGAGTGATTTGTTGTCCTTAAATGATTAAGTATTGCTTGCAGACAAAATTATGCATGGAAAAAAAAAAAAAAAAATCATGTCGCTAGAAATTAAATACCTTTTTAAGGTTATGTTTTTGTTTAGATATAGATATGGCATTTTGTCCCAAGGAGTTGTACTCTTTAAAAGTGACTGTTACACCTTTTTTTCTCTGGTTTGCTTGTGCTGTGTCTATTTTCATCAACCTGCCATATTTATTTTTTTTTTTCATTTTTCAGCAGTTTGCAACTGTTCCTCCCTTCTTTCCATTTGTACAGTATATCCTTTATCTTTCAGTAACTGCCCACAAACTTTCATCCATGAAAACCATTATATATATGGATAAAGTGCTTTCTCAAAGTTTTGTGAAAGTATAACATAAAGTTGTTGAAATGTTATATCACTTTTGAGTTGCCTTTTTACTTCTAAATATGTAATTTCTTTAAAAAAAAAAACATTCTCTGAGAAAGATCTATTGACATACCAAGTAACAAAACTAGAAGGTATTTTGTTCGAATATGTAATAATTGTAATGTGCTACACACCAGCGTTTAAAATGATAGTTCCTTTGTCAAAATTGATTAATTAATGTGAGTGCAGTTCATATTCTTTAATTGTAAGTAAAATGTCCATCTTAAAATCATTGTATAATTAGTCTGCAGAACCTTATTAACTTCAATTTTTTGTGAGTTGCATCATTGTACATCTTGAAACAGTAAGTAGTGTGCTACCATTTTGGGAAAACCAGCTCTCTGTGTGTCTTTGTAATGAAATCTATTTCATCAACAGAAGAAAGTAGAAAAAAGTGTTTTGTTTTTTGTATGACTGTCTTAATGTTAGAATACTGTGACTTTCAGGGACATTCCAGTATTACCTTTTTGAGGGACTTGTACAAAATCAGATTATGCAAAGAAAATGTTTGAAGGGCATCTGTCGCACTTAAAATCACATGCCTTCCACTGTAAACACCTGCCTATAGAGTGGATGGGTTTATTCTGGCAAAACGAAAGACACATTTATAGGATCAGTTCTAGATTGAATAACAAATATAGTGAAAGGGGAAAACCCCCAGAAACCATTGTTATCTCTTATTACAGATAAATATATTTTTTTCTTTGAAGGTCATAATGGGCTTTCATAGAAAACTAATTAAAACAACATATGATGTAGAAAAGAAACAAAGAAGCATGTAGTATTTTAGTAGTACATGTAAAGGCAACATTCCATGTCAGCATGCTTTTTCTTTGAAATGGATAGTTTTTTCTCAATTAATGTCGAATATTTTCCTGCAATGGAAAGAGAAAGTGCTTTAATGTAACATTATGTGCAACTGAACTTGTTTGTGGTATCACTTACTACAGCAACCTTGTTTGCAATATGAACTGAATTAGATTGGAAAGAAGTTAAATGGAGTGAAGCAGTCCCATATAATGCAACAGCAATATGATATCGGTAAAAACCCACCTAGCTTATATGCCATCTGCTTTGATACTAGTTGAAGGTACCAGTCGCATATGCATGGGACTGCATTCTTTAGGTATTGTATTGATTAACTCTGAAAGCAATTGTATGTAATGTCGATCATCACATGGAAACGGTGATACGTGCAGTTTCACTTGATATTAACTCCTGGTAACAGTCGTGCAGGTGCAGTAACCCACGTAGCAGGGATGTCGTATGTGCAATTTCAATTGATAGTAACTCTGGGTAGCAGTTTTTGCAACTGCATTTGATAGCGATAACATAGTAGTATAACAATGATAGCCGTGACTTAATTTTGAAAACCTAAATTGTGCACCATTCATATCGTACTGCCTCAGGGAAACAGTTACTGTGAAGTTGAAGAGTATGGTCTACTAAATTTGGAGTACTATCGAGTAAATTGTGTACACCTCTGTTAGTGCAGACTATGGTATACTTCAGCTTGTTAGTGTATAACTGCATTTTGTATCACCATGTTACAGTTATTCCCACCATGTACATATTAATGGTACATATTAATTGTATATTAATTGTATTGCATTGAAAATCCGTCCATCTTGCTGAATCACTGAAAGTCAATACCTTCTCTGGTCTTTTCCTCCTTTAAATGCCATCTTCTCATCACTTTAAGCTATTGTCATTTATCTTTTCAACTATCCCACTTGATGACCCTCACCTTAATGTGTGGTACTCCAGTTTACTCGCCTATCAACTTATTCTATTGTGCCACTTTATTGGCTTGCATTGCACAGAGAAACCCCGTTATTAGTCAGAATGTGGTTGTTTTTTTTTCGCGGAAGTACCACACATATCACCATTGTACAAGATTATCTCGAAAAATCATGTGTATATGTGTTTTAAGGTCAAGTTCAAAGGTCAGATTTGACCCCTGAAAGTTTTCTTCTGCAACCCCTATAGAGGATAGTGCCAGTGGAGGATATTGGTAGACGGGTGACCCATAGTCTGAAGTTGGGTCTCCCATCAAAATCAAATATCGAATAAAAAAGTAAACCACCTTCTTTTTTAATTAGCTGTAATTCTAACTTCATAATTGCCATTATCGCACAACTGTCAAATTTATCATCAGTGAAGAAGATTTTATCTAACAATCATCTTTTTTGTGCATTTCGAGGTGGAAGGTCAAGTTAGGAGGTCAAGTTTGATGCTGAAATGTTTGCGTGGGCAACTCCTGCAATAGCGCAAAGCCGATGAAGGCTAACGTTGGTTATGCAGGTGCCAGATAGTCTGAGTTGTGGCTCCATCAATATTCAAGGTCAAAGGTCATGAGGTCAAAGGTCGTCAGCACAATTATGTCCAAAAATTTGTCACAATCCCCTCTTAGACAGTAAGTTTCGGAAATATCGAACTTGTACTCGAGTACGAGAGGTCGTTTTCACCCGATCGATGACGTCAAATGTCCCAGTCATTGAAGCACATGGTACAGTTTCAAAGGATCTGATGGTACAAGGTATCTACGTATTACATCTTTGCTTTTCAATTCAATGTGACTTAGCATTTCAACCTTAGCTTTGCAATCATGTTTTCGGTTAAGTAATTACGTCTGATGATAATATCAGTGTCCTGTGCTTTGGTAGTACCTTCACTCAGTATGTTTTCACAGTACGTCTAACTGGGAGGTTACGTTCATAGGTCAGTGGACTTCTACCTGGGTGTTATTAACAATTCCCTGCTTTTACAAAACTTATTGAAGTCACATTCCATAATACCATAAACGGTGCTACCACCAACACCATCGGTAACTTAGTTCTCATTTGATGTGTGACAATGAGCTACTCAGTTTTCCACCAACTAAGAGTTTCCAGTCTTAGGAGAAGCTACGTTTCGTTTTTTTTTTCGATTTTTTTTTTCTATGATACAAGTGTGTGCTTGTATAAAGGACAATCCATCGATTTTGGGAATTACAATAAATATGAATGTCAACGAACGTTAAATCAAGCTTGTGTTTGGACATTTCATTTGGTTTCTCTTATTTTTTTTTGCCTTAGTACGACATCACCCTTCTTCTAAGTGGGACGTTTTACTCCGGTGTGAGATGGGCCATGTGTGCTTGAGTGTGCGTGTATAAGCACCTAGTGACCCAAATTTGGGACTTTGACTTCGATGATAGTCCGTTTTGTAATCGCGGGGAGTCATATAATGACTGTCTGTGACGTATATCATGTAAACACGATATCCCGAGAAGGGAGTCTTGGACAGATCTGATAGTTTGGAGGTGTACCGTATTGAGCACAAGAACCCTACAGCTTTTGGTAGAGGTCAGAGACTCATGTGAAGTCAACGAGCCGGGGGGGGGGGTCAAATTATGAAAATCTTGTGAACACAATATATCAAGAGAAGCTTGGGCAAATGTCATATTTAGTGTGTAAGTGTATGACCATGAGTGCAATGAATCATATTGTTTTTGGTAGAGGTCACAGGTCATATGAGATCAACAGCAGTGAAATTGTGGAAACTTCGAAAGGATAGCCGTTCAAGTTCAAAACTGAAGACTGTTGTGAAAAGTTGCCATCATGTTCGAAAAGTTCAATAATGTAAGTTGTCTATTTCAAAGACAATAATCACACAATCTTGTGCCATCACAAATATAATGGGGCTCACTTTCATGTGGATCGCATGGGGACATTAGGACATTCACAACCATAGAGTCAAAAAGTTCCTCTTCTTAGTCTGGGGAAGTTTCATTTAAATGTTCTATGCGTTTTAGTCACAGGGGAGGGAAGGAAATGGAGCAAAGTGTTGACGAATGGGGTTAGCAGTAATGACGCAATAAGCGGAGTTCCATCTTCAGTTGTCCCGTATTGCATAGAGAAGATTTTTTTTTTTAGAATAATGTTGCTCATATTACAGGAAAGGCACTTCCTACTTCCTCGAGTCTCTGGTTTTATGAATTTCAGATCAATATTCTATGCATTTTTGTTATGTGGAGAGGGCTGAACAGGGCAAAGGGTGGAAAGGGGGATCTATCAGTTACTCTGGCCTTTTGACTCTCGGCGAAGTACTGGTTATTTTTTAGTTATAACTTACTTTTGTGAACAGGAGGGGTGGGGGTTTCTCTTGTATTAGAAAGGCCAGATTGGTCATAGGGATCCGAAATTGAAGCAAAATATAGGACGATGAAAGTGTCAAAATTAGCATAACTACTTTTGAGACGGTCAATTAAAATACGTTCAATCAGGTACTCATCAAGTTTTCATTTGAACTATGAACGAGAATTCAGTATAACCAAAGAAGATGTTCATTTGTATGTCAGGGAGGGGGCAAAATCGACTTACCGTCCGTACCGTACCGTCCAGATTGCCAGAAACAGCACTTGCCGGGTGCTCCAAGCCTCATGTACCCAGCCTTGGAATAGGGATTTCATGGTTGTAATTTAATTCCATGAATGAGATAAAAATGGATGTATGAAAAATATCAATATATATCAGATGGGTTACGATGATGCAAGAATCAAAACGAATTATGCAATCGTGTTTCATGTCTCATTTATTCTTGGAACAGTTGACTAATGATGTAGGAGGAGGGGGGGGGGGGGACGGAACATACCTTTAGATCACACATTTTCATTGGTTGAAAGTGAGCCATTTTAAAGGAGAATGCAAGTCAGGACCTTTGACAATGTTAAATGAGAGACTAATATATGGTGAACACTATTACCAAATTTCAGTTAAATACGTTGCTTGCTTTCAAGATATTGCAATTTGAATATTCTTAGAAAATTATCAGGAAGCTGCCATTTTGAAATTGTGATGACATCACCAGACCACATGTGATTGAAAAGCTTTTGTTTTTCTTTATATTTCATGGTCAATAAATTTTAACAGTCATGCATAGATTCAAGTCATAGTATTAATGATGTGATAATTGCATGATAGACCTCAGTAATTCGACACAAAATGTGTACGAGTGTGTTTCGGATTGATAGAAATAATAGGTAAAGAATATAAAGAAATACATTAAAATTTTTGCTATTAGTGGTTATGTGACATCATTATTCGACTTACTCAAGTTGTTTTACATTCAACTTAGGCAAAAATGGCAGCACCCTTCTCTGAATTTCAAAAGTGTGTAACTTGGACAGGAAACAATATCTCTGAATGAAACTTTGGGAAGTTGTTTGTCAAACACTTCTGCTTCATTTTGATGAATATATTCCCAGGGTTTCCTTCTCCTTTAAGCCTAAAAAATGAAAATTGGGAGGGGGTAGGCGATTAAACATTATCTAAATCCAAAAAGCAATTCAGAACCCGTTCGTAAAATTTTTGGAGGAAACGTCCGGGTGAAACATGAGCATGTTGTATGCACCCGTAGTGAAGCATTTTCAACTTAGAAAAATTAAAGTGACGTAGTTTTAAGTAGGAGAATTGAACGCACTTTGTGATAGAATATTGGTTTCCAATGGTAATAGCCTTAGTTGCAATTGTGGCACTCTCCCCCTCCCACACATCCTGCCCAGCGCTGGCCACGCCACTGGTATATGTAAACAAGGGGCATACCAAGAAGAAACAAATCATTGATATGTCTAGGTGATAAACTCAAATGATTTCAAATTCGTGTGCCAAACTCTCTCAGAGCGACAACAGTCGCAAAATCTGAAATACCAGTTGGCATTTTTTATATCTCAGACTATACTAGTAGCTCATCTTATGGCATACAAAGATGCCAAATATTGCACCAATTTGTGCTTAAGGTTACCAGGTCACTGGGAAATTTCTCCATAAATCTGGAGAAAAAAAAACGAGATGGAATTTTTCATATAAAAGTGTAGAAGCGATGACAGTCGGAAGATCAAAAATACCAATCGGAACTTTTCGTATTTCAGTCTAGCTCAGAATAGAAAGATACCTAATATTGCAGCAGATTGTTTCTAAGGTTATCTGGTAATTGAAAAATTCTCAAAAACTCAGAATTTTTCATATTTCACCCTAGGCGAGACGATATTCGGAAAATGCGAAATACCAATTTTTCATATCTGAATCAAATATTGCCCCAGATTGCATCTAAGGTTACCTATAGTACGTGAAAAATTTCTGAAACGGGAATGCGGGACACCTGCCCTATGCCTCCATCGCACGAATTGATTAGTTGCAGTAATGATATCCATATTTCAAGGCTGGTTACATGCAATTGAAGCACACCAGGGAAATGCCGGTCCGTTTCCCACCATCAGGAGGTGTTGAAGAGCCGAAGTTTTCTTGTACGCTCCGCGCGAACCAATGGTGGCGCTCCGCTTAGATAGTCGTTCCGCTAGTTAGTAACAAACATATAGTTCAAACAATATCTGCCTCATCAAAATTTCTGGGCGCCTATACGACAATGCGTCCATCAAAAATATTTGTCAATTACTCAAAATAAAAACAAGAGAAAGGGAAGGGGATATTTAGCTTATTATGATTCTTGCATATCCTCGAAAATAAAAATGATCTCTAGTCGCACGAATTGATTAATTGCAGACATGATATCCATATTTCAAGTTTGGGTACACGCAGTTCAACTACACCCGGGAAGTGCCATTTCCTGCCATCTGGATGTTTTGAAAAAAAGCCAAACTTTTCTTGTATCACTTTTGTGGCACCAATTAATGGTGGCGCGCCACTAAGATAATGATCCCTTTAGTTAGTCACAAACATAGTTCGGGAAAACAATCCATCCAAAAAAAAAGGCCTGTCTACCGATGCGCAAATGTGTTCAACCAAACAGTGTTTTCGAGTACTCAAAAGAAGAAGAGGAAGCGTAATTCAATACGATTCTTGTACCACCTCGAAAAACATGTATTATCACTTGTAGTAGAGTGATGTTCCTTTTCACATGATTTGGTGGAACCAATTGCAGACATGATATCCATATTTCAAGGTTGGGTACATACAGCTCACGTATACCGTTTGTTGCCATCTGGAGAGTTTGAAAAGTCAAAATGTTCTTGTACGCTTCGCGCCAATCAATGTTGGAGCTCCGCTTCGATTGTGACTTCATTAGTTAGTCACAAACATTATTCGGGAAAAGAATCCAACCCATTAAAAGTCCTATGCCAACGACGGGCTAATGTGTTCAACGAAAATGTAGTGTGAAGTACTCAAAGAAAAAAATGAAAGAGGATGCGTAATTCATATTCATGATATCCATATTTTAAAGCTGGGTAGGTGCAGCTCAAGTACACCCGGAAAGTGCCGTTTCCTGCCATTTGCGGGGTTTCAAAAAGCCAAGTTTTCTTGAACGCTCCACGCCAACCAATAGGGGCGCTCCACCCATGGTAAATCATTACTTACTCTCTCCCTTTTCCAAGCTTTCTCTTTTGTTTGTTTTGCCGATAATTTGTTTGTTTCGCTTGATAATGCCCATTTTGTGAAGACTGAGCCGCTTTAATTATTCACCCCGCCCCCTATTTAGACGGAAAGGCATTCGTAGTGTCTGAAACCACCGGTTGGGGTTGCCACGTAGTTGGATAAACACGCAGCCAGTCGAAAGTTTTTACCTTCACACCCTCCTCAAGACTCTCGCCACGGCCCTGCGTGCACCTCTCTGAACAAGAAAACAAAATTCATACTTGTAATGAATTCAGTTTGTAGAAACAGCTTATCATTGACTCCGTAGTGAGACGCTCAGATTGTTGGTTATTTGTAAGTTCACAGTTCCCGAGTACCGATAAACGAGCGACGTTGTGAGTAGTATGTTTTTGATTTAAATGTGAGACATGTACAGTTGCATATTTATTATTTTAGCCCTTGTAATAAGAACCGTTAATTTTCAAATATGGTTTCTGTTTGCGCTGTTTTTATGCCGTTTCCGTTGCTATTCAAAGAGGTCGCTGTGATTTTGGTTCACTGATTGACTTATTCCGTCTTGAACTTGAAATTAAACACAATGTTTGCTTATGAATGCAATGTGACTTATTTCAACCCATGATGCAATATTTGAGCTGAGCGGTTATCTTTGATAACACTGTCATTTTCCATGCTTTGGTAGAATCCTTATTCAGAATGTTCAAGACAAGGAGGGGGTTGCTTACAATATTGCACTGTATGTTTTGGCGGGAAAATATTGAATCTCACTTATGATCGCCTAAGGTCACGTGATTAAAGGTCGAAACGGCAAAAATGCCCTGAAAAAGTGTGTCACGATCTCCTCCTAGATGATTAGTCGGATTAACTTCAAACTTAGTGGGTGGGTGCCTTGGTATGAGACGTAACGTCCGCCCGGCTGATGACGTTACAGATCAAGAGCAAAGATCATGATTACTGTACCGCATAGTATATACAGTACCCCGTAGTTGGCGATCCCCCAAAATTGGCGCTTCCTTCAAAAATTACTAGCTATCACTGTGGCAACGTTACTGAAGTGGCCTTACCTTCTTGAGTCTAACCACAATTACGTATTTCACGATTGTGAACCCATTTCAGGTACGTTTCCTCTGAATAGGGGCTCGTTTGTGACATTTAAAATATCGGCAATGGATTCCTTAAGTGCGCCAATTTCGGGGTACTGTACACACAGTGTTAGTAGTGGTAGTACATGGTGTCAACATAACTTTTACACATTATTGCCTTTCCATTAAAGTGACACGGTATTTCAACCTGCACACCCAGTTCTGGGCTTAATAGTTACGTCTCATAGCATTGACATTTCCCGTGCGTTGATAGTACCTTTACTTAGTATATGTTTTCAACGTATACGTATATAATTGTACCGCACAATTGTGCAAGAACTCGAGATGTTTACACACTATGGAGGAAATATTAAGATGCATAACGCCTTAGCATAACGCGCTTTTCACGGCACTCAAAGGATCAGCAGTGACGGGGCGTGCGGGTATGAGGAATACTCTGATGTAACGCGCTTTCTGGGAATACTTTTGACGCACGCTCGATGTCTAGGCATATATGTATGCGCATGCTGGTATTTGTGCTGTTCGACGCTTACGCGGTGTATCGTAGTATTAAGCATTATCATAAAGTAACTTGAATATTCAGCACTCCTATCCAGCAATCTGAATCACTGATGAAATATACAGCTCAAAGTACTTCGTGAGAATTGGTATGCAAAACGATAGGGATGAGATCTGCAACTAAGTGGATTGTCTTCTTCCTATTTTTGTTACACACGCGTCATACTTCTTCACACGTAAACGGATCCACATAAATTGCGCCTCCTTTACGTTGGCAAGGCCAAGTACTTGTGTCTAGTTATGTCTATTCTTTGTGTGTAGCCTTAATATGGTATGGACTTGTGAGAAACGATAAGGATGGGATATTCATCTTCATGAATTGGCCTCTTATTTCTACTTGGTTGGACATAATGAATTCCAAAACAAAATAGGGAATAGATCAGGTGAATAGTCACATCCTGCAAGTTATTCAAAACACAATTAACCTATTCGGGAAGTTCATTGCTACTTATGAACAAACTCGTAAAAATGAGTATAAGAGTTTTACGAGCCTTAAATGTTATTGTTCAATTGTCCAGCACTTCAATATTTAATTCAGGGAGCTAGACAGGGAGCAATCCGGAACACAATGAATACACAACGGGGCACATAAGTTGTGCTTCATTCAGTGAACTGTACACAAACTGAAGCACAGCGTGAGGCAACTTCTGTAAGTACAGACTATGCAGCCACTTACACTTGTTGTTTCAGCACTTTATTCATTTCCAAAGGGATTAGCCAATGAAACGAGTTTGCATTGTTTTAAAGAATGTTTACGATGTCTAAATGAATAGCGATGTGTATATAGATGGAGGTAAGGGAAGTGGTATTGTCGGGAAAACAATACCGTAGGCTTATGTTACATCTCTTGAAGTCAAAGGTCCTTCCACGTATAGTGCATGTTAATTAGTCCCTAAAATCTTACTGGAAGGTCATATATAAGTTGGCTTTGGACGCAACTCGCGGTGGTTTGTTTAAAAGTCATGTCGGTGGTACTTTCAGGCTACCATAAGTCATTACGTGTTCACACCATATCTCAGTAAAACTGATAGACAAAAAGAGTGTACTCACTTTCTAGTTCTCACATGTGAGAATAGACCTAAAAATGAAAACAATCTTACAAAGGGGTAACGGGGGTAGAACTTCAAAGAATTACCCAACAACTGAATGAACTGAAATAAGGCATTAACCTGCTGTTGCAGCAAGTGCTATAAAGCTATAACTATTTTATCCTGCCTTACGTCATCGCTCCTCATTATATTGTATAAGATCGAGTTGTTTAACCTCAAACAACTTCGTGTAATAAATTTGACACTTAAATAACTGCGTTGTCTTAGTAACAAGTATGTAATCTGGAACAAATTTGCCGCACTTTGAACTGTAAAACATAACTGAAACCCATAAAGCAGATTTACTAGTTGTTTTAGATAGAACGTCCTCCTTTAAGTCAAGCATCGTCATAGATGTAAATATACTATACTTCACGGCTGGATGACTTGGCCGTTCGTAGCATGTAAGCAGTTGTAAGTAGTAAGTACAGTGGCATGTTAGAAGTTAGGAGTCATCCGGCCGACGTATTAGTTACTACTTCGAGGTTTATGCAATTATCATCAGAATGGTGTCTTCAGATCAGAGACTACTGCATATTGTCATCGGTGTTGCTGCCGCTCTCGTCACATCCGCCATCGCAGTCGTCATCACCGTAATCGTGATCAGGAATAATGAAGACACACTGGCAACCGTTACCGGCATACCGCGGACGACCGCTACCGACATACCGCGGACGACAGCGTCCGGTGGGGAAATTGACTATCAGAGAGTATTAAGAGAGTATTGTGAAACACCTGATCCAACATACTCCTACCATACCCTCTCGGAGTATACCGTAGTCGACCCTGTAACCAACACTACGACGATACTCTTAAATATGACGTCACAGGCTTGGAGCACACGTAAGTATAGGCCAAACGGAGGGGGAAGGAAACATCGAACAAACATCGGTGTCTATAAGTGTTACAGAGACTGGATCCAGATTGCTGACATTCCCTCCACATTCACTCTTTTGTTAAAGTGAAATTTAAAGCAGGTTTAAAATTTCTTCAAGACTATATCTGGACTTGAAGAAATTTTAAACTAAGCAAGGTCCAAAGAGTCCTTTCAATATTGAATCCAGATGTTTGACTGTCACGAAATGTTCCTCTGCTTGACACTTGCCTTTCAAAGTCAAGTTTTTTGTACATTCAACGGACGTCAATAAATCTTGACATATTTCCATTAGACAAAAAATCGCAGTAATTCCTGGTAAATGAGATGAAATGAAAAAAAAATGACTCTGGAGAGAATTGGGAAGCTGGGTTGATGTAAAAGTATGAAGCAAAGTTCGTAGGTTTTTCAACATTGTGTTTTATACGGCATAAAATTAGGATAGGCCTATATTAATGTTCTTCGGGAACAGAGAACTGTGTTGAGCTGATCCTAGTACAATAAAGTTGCAGAAACAAAACCAGACGATTTTACGTGATCTCGGAACAAATAGCTACACTGTTTATTCTGTAAGTATTCGAGGTTTGGCTAAAAGATGAGTCACCCATTGTTTAGCATTTTTTTTTTCTTTACCGTGACTGTTCTTACTGGTAAGCAAATATACCTTATAATATCTTTAACAACGCAAAACGACGGACAGGTTCTGTCGTCGTCTTCGTGCTATATTTCTTCCTTTTTTTGCGATTGGAAATTGAGTAACAAGAAAAAAGACTTTCAAGCTTGTTGATCACGAATGACAATGTATCTTGAGAACTCTTACACCATTTGGACTTGCCATTGACAAGATCAAAAAAAAAAGTGGGGCAACCAATTGTTTTTCTTTTGTTATGTCAACCTTTAGCTGGTGTATTCGACTGTTTCGACCGTACAACGGCTTGATAACTCAGTGTCTGTGAACATGTTACCGCTGAAAGTTTATGGTAAATTCACCCATTCAGATGAAGCGTCAGTAAACAATTTTAGGCTAAACACTCAGACAGTTCGCAATGCTGTCAAGGCCACCTAACCAAGTACTACATACTGACACTGTCATTGCGGCCAACGAACTGCAATTATTAAATTTCTGACATTTTTATTTGCTCTTGTTTTCATGATCGTGACAATAACTGATAAGGGACTCAAATCGAGTGATGCATTAACGCTTGGAGGAGCTATGTTCCCTATGTTAAAATGTTATCTGCTACCCATTGGTATCAGTTTTGTACCATTAAGTAAATTCGTGATTGAATGTGAGTCAGGTTCTCGGCATATCTATGACGAATCACTGGCGGCTCTATATACACGTACATGTTGGTATTAATTACACGAAACGAAACGAGAGCCAGTTTCCAATCACAGGCGCGCTCTGGTATGTCTATGTGTGTAGGTTAGATGCAGTACATGTAGGGCTAAATTGCTTTTTCCTAAATTGTTGATTGTAGGTGAATGTGTCAGTGAAACTTGTAAGGCGTTTTGATGCTACGGAAAACTTATAGGCTATGTGTTGTCATCTGCAAATATCGACAGAAAAATATTAAATTGAATGTCTAAATGTGTTGTGTACAATCAAAGTTTGAAGACTCCCATTGAGATGTGGAAAAGTAACGGTTTCTCTTCGATAGTGTTTGTTTTCAAATATCCTACGATACCTTAAAAATCTTTAATTCACAAGGAGATGGAAGATCAAAAGGTCCACCTACGTTGGTATAATGGGAAAGAGAAATGCTCACTGTCCATTGTTTGACAGAAAAGGTTGGAAATTACTTGTCAGTTCAGCTTAGTTCTGCCACATGTCATTCGTTGAGACTTTCCAGTGGACGGGATTGTTACAGAAAGGTGAGGTGACCTAATTAACTACAATCTTGGACAAAGATACTAGAAGCACCCACCCCCCCCCCCCCTTTAATGCTTGTTACAGGATTTCTGTTCACAGTATGCATTCAACGTTCAGTTGGGGCTTGGAGTTTCCTGTTATCCTCTCAAAATTTAGTATGATAAGAGCGTCGTACCGCAAAGTGTCCCAACAGTTTTGTCCAACATCTGTAGGTGCAGGGTTGCAGACGACATGGTTAGGGCGTATCTGCTATAGCGTTCAGAATCTTAGTGAGAAGAAAGTTTATTTCTGTGGAGGGACGCCTAACACCTGAGTTAGGCAATTCAGCATCGGTCTCAGGCCTGCGGAGTGCCGTAACATCTCCGCATGACCGCGCGTTGCCCAATATCGGTGCAGTGTCCGACAAATGGACAGTTCAGGATAGTTGTGCTTAAGTTTCCGTACGTATGAGAGTTGTAATACTTTAGCCAGTGACTGACAACAGTTTAGGTCCATTACTTATTGTCCATAATCCCTGCGCATGTAGCCTACTTATTTGTTAGTTAAAGAAAATGCAATTACACTAACTTCAAACTTACATATGTGTTTTCAGTATTGCTGAGTTCGTCTTTGCACTCCATCCACATCACTTTAGGCTTTTTCTTTGTTTTCTTTTCTGGTGAGAACAAATCCACACGTTCAGACGTTTGCGGTTACAACTCCCAATTTTTTTTCTCTTCTGTATGCAAATTGAGAGATGCCTTCTTTTTGTTTACAGCTGAATTAGTTGGCAATGGTCACATATGGTGGCATTATATGTCGGTGACTATTCCCCATGAACTCAGATACCAGGATACTGCCCTCGTCTACATCACTGGAGGGAGTTACACCAAGAGGTCAGTTTATAAGTGCATTTCTCCATGATACGAAAAGATACCGATATGTAAAAGCAAGGAGAGACCAACTATGGGAAGGAGGTAGCCAGTCCCAGTGTTATCCATGGAGGGCCGCGGTTTACAGTTTTTTTCACGTCATGCGATGTAGTAGCTTTTTTCCCACAGTATTCTCCTAAAACCTCTCTTAAACTTTCCTGTGCTGGTTAAAAGTTCCATCCGTTCCCAACGGATAATTCAATGTCCTTCACTTAGTATTTGGAACATATTCCGTGATATCATAAAAATGGATCACTAATAGGGGATATCTGTAAAATGTCAACAAATCATGCTACAACTGTTACCTTAAAATAGTCTATGGCAAAATTATTATTATTAGTATTTCATTCACAACCCTTCTCTGTTGTTTTTGTTTCTGCATTTCTGCATTTTTTCGTTTCCAGATCTCGGACTCCTACCTGGAGTCTGGGAGGTCGAGGAAACGTCGTAGTATGTGAGCGGTTCCTAGAAGTGCAGCTTTCAGGAGGTCGGGGACTTTGTGTGTGCCTGGTATTTCCTCGAGATGTTTGTCTAGGTTTTGTGTAGTGGCTCCTAGTGCTCCGACGACCACTGGTACGACTTTGGTTTTTACATCCCACATCCTCTGGACTTCGAGTCTCAGGTCATGGTACTTCTCGATCTTTTCCCGTTCCTTTCGCTCTATGTTTGTGTCTGACGGAACGGCCACATCGACTATTGTGGCTCTGTTGTTGCCTTTGTCGATGATCACCAGGTCTGGTCTTCGAGCTGTTATGACTCTATCTGTTCTGATCTCGAAGTCCCAGAGGATCTTAGCCTTGTCGTTTTCCTCTACTAAGTTGGGCTTGTGTTGCCATGGCACTAGTTCTATATGGATGTTGTAGTTTTGGCAGACTTTTCGGTGGATTGCAGAGGCAAGGTCATTGTGTCTCTTTAGGTACAGGGTTCCAGCGAGGTTCTGGCACGCAGATGTTATGTGGCTGATGGTTTCGTCTGCCAGCTTGCACATTCTGCACTTTGGGTCGTCGGATACACGGAGGATCTTTGTTTGGTGGTATTTGGTGTTAAGGGCTTGGTCCTGTGCTGCTGTGATCAATGCTTCTGTTTCAGCTTTAAGCCCTGTGGATGCTGTCCATCTATATGCATGTTCTTTTGTCGTGATCTCCTCTACCTCCCGTGGGTATTGACCGTGCAGTGGCTTCTGCATCCAGACCTCTCGAGCTTCTTCTGTCCATTTTTTCCTGAGTGCCTTTCTAGTTGATGGCTCGCACTCTATGCCCTGTATTTGATGTTGCCACACAGCATTTATCAGGGGATCTTATTATTATTATTATTATTATATAGCAGTATTTTGCACAAAGAGACCATCGTTACAAGGGAGAAGCCATTCCTTCCATACACTTGAATATCTCAATTGTATGTTATGACAATTACAATGGGTACGCGCACGTCTCATATACATCGGAAATGAATCACGTTATGCCCAAGGAAATTTCAAAATCACACACCACTCTTCTTTTAATAGAGCAAATGAAGTCCTATCGCAGGTAAATGTATTTCGTCCGTTGCTTCTTGATCTACTGATACATCGTATTGCTATTCTCTGCTATAGTCCACCAACTGCGAATACAGAGAGTGACGTTCAGTTGGCAGTGCAGATGTCATCCCGTCTTGGAATGTAAGTGCCATAAAATATGCCATTATTAAGACATCGTATTGACAATGATTAATGACAATGATTAATTATGACAATGAAATTTTTTAAAAGTTACTCTTCAAAAGACACCCCAGTTTTGACAAGAAGTGTCTTATATCATTTCACTCACAGTGAATAGACTGTGAGATTACTGCTTGAGTAGATTGCCAGTGGCTGTAATTCTTCCTGGGCCCCAGAACTAGAACATTTCAAGCAATTGATTTATCATGAACATGATATTGGTACCGTTTGAATAATAATGATGCCTTTCATCTTACCAATATTGACTCAGTATTCTTCAGTCATCACAGGCAACGTACAGAACAGTTATAACTTGTATCTTTATTTCAGATCAAATGTAGATAACGGGCCATTGTGGCGTTCGGTACTCAATGAAATCTGACACACTCATCGTTTATTATCGATAACATCGTCGGTGACGTGGTCTAATACTGATACGCTGCCCTAACAATGGCTGACTAATATCGTAATTCACCCTTTTGCAAGTAGATCTTAGCTGTACCACAACTAAGGGTATCCCGGTCCCTGCATCTCTATTGTGGATGAACCAATTCCTATCAAATATGTATGCTGCTGTTTCCATGGTGATGCACATCATACTTCAGAGATCATCAATAATCACCAGAAAGTGGGAAATTTAAAATAAACTATTATGTTTCTTTGATCTGCTTCACGGTCTTTAAAACTCTCCTCTTTCCATTGTCAAATTTAAAGTCTCATAAATGAAGGAGATAACAATATCCTGATGAATTGCTCTCACTAACAAGTCAGAAAATTACCTCCCATTTTTCTCAATTAAGGGGAATGACAAATAATATTCTCTGCCACGATATAACATGCATTTCAAGATAGATGTGTTATTGTTTACTAACTGAATCATCGTAAGATGATAAAAATGATGCAAGGCAATGAGATTGCAAGGAATTTGCAGCTTGCCACATTTATCTTTTGTCAAAGCGTAGTACGAAAAACAGGATTTCTTTATGATGCATCAACTTACACTATTACGATTTACGATAAAACTTGAGACGTCTAGTATACAAACATCTGCGCAGTATTTCTTTAATCCATTCACAAAAATGCAAGCTAAGAGAATTGTAAAATGTATAAAAAGAAATCTCCGGAAGAGAATGCATGTATTTGGCTATTATGATTCAGACTAATTTTTGTTTTAATCATTGTACACCTCTTTCTCACTTCTAGAGTTGTAGCAACTTTGTTTCAGGTTCCGAACCAACCAATTCGATTTCCAGTGAGTTCATTTTTGTTTTAAACTAAATGTAACTAATCACCGAAGTACCGACATTGCTTAAAAAGTAACATTGTCTCAAGAACTTCAAAACATATACAGCTACCAGTTCTTTCAGCAAAGCAAACATTGGAATAATGTCAAGATAATTTCGTTAAAAAGCGTTGTTTATAATTGTCTTTGATCTTATGTTTTATTAAAATTAGAATGTTTTCATAGAGAAATTATACAATAAACAAATACAAGATTCGTGAAGGACGTATATAGCATACAAATGCAAAACATTGTGCTTAATTATGGACAAAAAAATCATTGGTAAAGATATTATGACGTCCCATCATCAACTGATTACATCAAGAAAATAATTTGTTCACATTTCCATAACTTTCGTTACTTTTGGGAAACCGAAAATCTCAAAAACCTAACGACTGTTTTCATTAATATGTAGGTCAATTCATTTAATTTCAAAAGATTTTCAAAGTTACAATAAACGATAGATATGATAGAGCACTGGTTAATGCATTTTTTTAACTGACGTATTGATTATCTCATCAAATTTCTCCTGTACATTCTTCTCCCAATTCATATCATTACTGTTGTTATATTAATGTTATGTTGAATGATAACAGACAACGTCATGTCCTATGCAGGTGTGTAAGGTTAACAGAACAAGTTTGTAATTTGTATCAACGCAAACAGTATCGTAAGAGTTAATTCAATGGATTTGTATTTTGTGCATCCGTGTGAGTAAAGCAATAATTTTTACAGAGTTGGTAATTTTTTTATAGCGTTACTGTAATAAATTGGTATCACTATCAATTTGATGGATAAATGAAAACGTTTAAACAAGGCAGGTTAAAACAGTGAAACATACTGTCGAACTAACAAAACACGGTAATGTTGTAATAATGTGGTACCACCATGCCTCATGACGAAACACGACCGATACAAACAATATGTACTTGTAGGAACCCTGAAGCTTTAATCACTCTTCATCCATTTTGACTTCAGAACGACAAACGTGACTTTGATCGCTATGAAGATGACATCATCGCTTTCTGTTGGCGTAGGTTCATAACCGAGGCCCCGGAGGATCCTTACTTCCTTCTGCGAATGCCAATGACAAAGGTAAATAATGTATGGTTAGGAAAATCTCCACACCTTTATTATAAGTTTTGGACGAGAGTAGGACGTTTAAAATCATGTTAACGACAATGCAAATGCTACGACAACTGGCATGCAAACGTATAACAAACTAAGTACTCTGAAGACCAAGTTACTGCTTTTACATATAGCTCTTTTCGTAGCTTTTGGTAACCAAGTACAATTATGTAAACAAATTATATACCTTCTTTTAATCATTTAAGGTTGTTCAATATTTTAAAAGTTAAAGCAGTTTCAGAAGTGAATTAAGGTATCTGTGAATACAAGGAAACAAAACAAAGAAAAAACTGCATTGCAAAATATACTAAGCTAGTTAGTTATTAATTCAACATGAACTGTTTCATTATGCTACTAGCAGGAAATATGATACGCGTACTTGGGCAGTCGCTTCGCTTCTTCTAAAATATAATACTGCTTATAGAAATCAAATTGGTTCAGCGGGCCGGGTAACGACATTAAAACGTAAGTGTAGTTTACTGTTGCATTTATTATTTCCAAGTGGGAATCCTCCATTTAGTAACACTGCAGTGACTTTGATGTCACTGTGTTCATAAGCAGGTTTAAAGGACAAGTGTTCAAAGTCAATTAGGTATTACGTAAGTTTTTTTAAAAAAAATATTTCAGATAGCGTGATATTTACAAAGCAAAGAAAAAGAATGTCATAGCTGGTATTGAATTCCCCCCCCCCCCCCATTTCATCAAGAGTTTTGAAATCGAAAACAGCAGAGGAATTAACTGGCCTTGTATAACGTGACTAATATTATTTTATCCTTATCATTTATTCTGCCTTGATCCAGGCGACTGTTCGGGCTATGGATACAGTCTCAAACGTCGTAAGCTCTAAAATAAAACGCTTTTATCTCACTGGACTTTCGAAGGTAAGATGTTACACTTTACACGAGCACCTGTAGTTAAGAACGAATGAGAGAATGTCTTTCGGAAGATCGTATGCATGGGCTTGCAGATGATCAGTTCAACTGCGTACTTGTTGAAAACTCATAAAGTAAGAAGCCCACCATTTGCTAATGACTTTATTATTAAGCTAAAATCGTCACTGGCATACCAAACTGAGAGAAATGGTAAAACGTATCCTGTCTGAACAAAAACGCCCCTCCTGTCTCCCTGCCTCCCCCTTCCCATCTGGCAGTGATATTAACGAATACAGCCATCCTTTACGTCAATCCAAAGTCGTTTAATTTTTAAGTCACCATGTCCCTTTGTTTGGAAATCATTCAAATACTACCAAAACGAATGGAAGTGGTTGGTTTGTAATTAATAAATTTGCTAAATGACGTAGAAATAACCTGGGTGGGTTTGAATATCCATTGTGTGCCGGTTTGTTCATGTGTACCCTTACCAAAAAGTTAACTTCGTCACAACTTCTCTGCGACTTCGGCCCAGCGACTTCGCAAACAAGGTATCTTTTCACAGCAATACTTTACAGTACTTCACTTTCCCTCGACATCGCCACAATCAATATCAACAATGAGAACATTACTTTGCAGCGAGGATTCTCTCTTGCGACTTAAAAGGTTCTCAGCTTTTTCTCTGAAAGTAACCTTACTTTGCAGGACGGACCTTCTGTTGCGACCGGTCGCTGCAACTTCACAACAAAGAAATGTTACTTTGCAAGAAGATTCTATCTTGAAACTCTCCTCAACAACTTCACTTGGAGGAAAGTTCTCGTCTCTCTACAACTTACCCTCAGCAACCAGATCTATTACTTGCGCATTTTGTAGTTACATACTCCAGTGGGAGGCAAATTTCAAAATCCCACACATTAGTTGTGTGTTGAAAGATTCAGGCAGGCAGTACAAGTATTGAATAATCGCAGTTGATCTTTGGTCTTGTTCTTAACAACATATGCTTCTGCATACATTAGTGTAGTACTTGCAAGTTTTTTATAGTTTGGATTAATTGAACACGTTCATCATTACAGAACCAACTACAGATGGAGTATAATTGGCTACGCTAAAGAGGTTTCGTTTTGAGCATTTACATCATTTTGATGTGCATTTAATTTAAAATTTCAGGGAGTAAATCAATAGAAATCGTGATTGCCTACATCGCCACGTTTTATATAAGGAGATTTGTACAGAACACTGAGTATACTGAACGTACTTACCCAGTTGAGTGCAGTGCCTCCGAATATGCATCTCCTTGTTCCAGCAGGTGGTATAATTTTATTAAACATGTACTAGTTTTCACTTTTTGTGATTTGTTTCTTCCGAGAGACATAGCTAGTGTTCATAAGCAAAACAGGTTTGAACATGACATGATTGCATAGTGTCTCATATTGCTCTTTGGATAAAACCATTTGCCGAATCTTGCTTATATCGTGTCGAACTAAATTAATGTGGTTCCACGATTGTGAGACATGAATATTAAAGTCATTGCAGAAGGTTTTTGGGGACAGCTATTACCTACAATTCCGACCTTCTTGACATAATGATGTGTGCCAATGAAGGTGAGCGATATTCTTTCAGAATATGTGTGAATATATGTGAGTTTGCACTATTTGGTTTCCATCATAATGAAACTGTCCTTCTAAAAGCTGTTACATGGTCAGTCTCTTCGGCATCACGTATATCATCACCTCACGGAGAAAATAGGGTCTACTGCATAGATACCTTATTACCCAACAGCGTTAACATCTAAAAGGGTAATTTAAGAAAGTAAGTTCTGTCCAATGGAGGATTTGGTAATTCGGTTTTCCTCATTGTGGGCAGAATCCATGGGCAAGTCAGGTGACAAGATTTAATATCTGACCATACCCACTCCCCCTTTAACGTAGAGTCCCTTTTCCCAGGAACGTCGTTAGAATTTTCTCCAGATGGGACACAAAATTGTCCAAAAATTGTTCAGGGTCTCACTGAGTCTGTTTGAAAACAAGAGTGATATCAGGAAGTGCCTAGCTGGTCTGAGCAGGGAGTTACTTTTTGCCTGGTCTGAGCCTGTATGTGATTCTAATACATGAGTCTGATATTACGGAAGTGATGACTGATCGCCGTCCCTGGTGAAGCTGTCTCAGGTGAGGGAGTGTACCCTATGTATACCTTGGCCAATTTACCTAGCTTGGAATACTATTGATGAGTCTACAGATACGGACTTAGTTGAAATAATAGTTCAAAGTGTATCAGTACAAAATCAACAAACTGATGGCGATGAACCGTACCTAAAAGATTTGAATTGGAGCCCACAGAGGTATATAGAATAACTGTTTCTCATTTTCCTGCCAGTATGCAGATGCACACCGAACCTAATCTCTGCAGAAGTAGGTTCGGAGATTTGTGTGGTACTTTACTTCGTAAGAAGACTTGGAATAATCTGTAAAAAATAGCAGCTTCAACCTTACGTTATATCAATCAAAACACTAGGCAAATGGTAAGAAAATACACCCTTAATTGTAGTATAATTCCTTGAAAGCTCTCCTATGTAGAGTGTGCATGTATCGCAGCCTTTTACTACTTTTCCAACCTTTTATTTATATTTTTCTTACAGAGAGGCTGGACTGCTTGGTCTACTGCAGCCGTTGATGATAGGGTAGTTGGTATTGCACCAACAGTTCTGGATATCCTGAATTTTAAGCCCGTAAGATAATTATCTCATCACCTTGTAGGGGCTAAGATGAGATATTGTAATCACATGGTTAATGGAGCTATATATTGCACTGTACACCCATGGGAGAACAGTTGCCAAAAACACTTAGAGTGGATGAGTAGCGACACCCAGGGGTACTCTGGTAGAGTGACCACGAGTACAGCCCGCTCCTGTTTGATGGTATAAATGAAAACGTGTCTGTGCCGATGCGTGTGTGTGACGGCACATGTCCAACGTATGGCTTTTCTAGAATACCTTGAAAAGTACACAGAGGATTACGTTTCAACACTTGGTAAGGTTGTGCATGATGATAAAATGTTCAAGATGTACTTGCTGTATTGTAAATTGACTCTAATTTGTTAATTTTTGAGTAAAAAAGGCAATGTTGCCCCAGAATTGCTATTTCCGGGATGTCATCAGAAGTATTTGAAAATTTAATGCAAAAGTTTGCAAGGACTTACCTGAGAATTTAATATTCAAGATATATCACTTTGTAGTAAATCGATTTAATTACTTAAATGATTACTTTAGGGCACATTGTTTAACATAATATTACTGTCATGATTAATGCAGATAAATTTGGTGATTTTGTTAGAGACAAAGCCAGTTTTGTCACAAAGTTTGGATTTCCACCTTATCTTGAGAGCTATATGGGCACTACACACAAATTTTTGCAAGGACTTAAGGCTAAGAACAGAATAATCAAGATATATCACTTTTAAGGCAAATTAAGTGAAAATTGATGACTTCTGAGAAAGAGGCAACTTTTGTACCAGCATTTTCAGCATATCTCGAGAACTATTAGACCAACTTGGTAACAACTTATCTGACAACACAACATTCAAAATTTCATGGGAAAAATGAGTGAAATTTGAGAAAACAAGCCTACTTGGGGCCAAAGTTATCATTTCCACCAAATCAACTGTTTTGAACAGTAAATTAAAAACTTTGTTTAGATTTACCGCAATACTCAATATATGACTGTAAACTGAATTAAATTTGCATATTTTTGAGAGAAAAATTTTTGGATTTCCAGAACTGTTTAAGGATCTTCATTAAACTTTACTATGCAAGGACTTACAGAAGAACACATTCTTCAAGACTTGTCACTGTTATTTAGATGTCATAAAAATTGCTGATTTTTAGGAAAAGGCCAAATGTACTATGAAAATAGATTCACTGAATTTACATGGCTATGTAACCCTTATCTTTATTGTGGCACTAATAGCCTTGTCAGTGGGAACAGGAATCGACTTTTTAAGCCAAATAATATCAATGAACAATCCATGTAGAAAGTAAACAGAACATCTCTGACAATAATCACAATTCTTACAATTTGGTGTTTGATATTGGCACAGTAGCCTTGCAAAGTGCATCTGCACTCCAACACCCCACTGTATGCTCAATGAATTCTTACTTACAATGCCAAATAACCACAAACTAACCCCTAATCTAACATATATCAATAACTCAAACAACTTGCTTGTGAACTGAGTAGTCATGCGACTCATGTTTGATTTTGAAGTACTCTTTTTCAGCTTGGACATGTATGTCCCAGTGTCGCAGTCAGTACTCTCACTTCTGACTATGTGTTTGTTGAACCTAACCTGGCTTCACACTAATAGTTCGCTGCCTGCAATTTAAAGCCTGTGGTGTGTATCGACCCAGTCGCCGGTACAGTGCCAAATGCTTAGTCACCTGGACGCAGACATGTAAATACAAAACCGCGCAACAAGGAACATGCTCCAAATTTCGGGGTGAGTGAAGATAGCCACATTTAACCCATTATCTCGATGTTAATACAGAGATCAGTGGCGTCGACCTTCCGAACATAGCAGTTGAATCCGGGGCAATAGCAGGGGATATGAAGTTGGCGTCCCCGTCAATTATCTCAAATGTCAACTTGTGGAGCCTGACGAGAAAATTACAAGGTACAGTTGTTGTACCCTAGAATATGTACCGTTCTGAATAAGCTTGCAAAATTACAACTTCCTTCCCGTTAGTGTTGTATAGCTACACTAATTACAGATGTTTTTAGTTCTCGGTTAATTAGTACTTATAGTAAGGACGTTACTTCCGGGTCAATAACTAGAAGTTTGAATAATTAGCCGTAGTCCGGGCAAGTAGACACCACTTTTTAAGCCGAAACAATGATTGTAGCAGAACTGACCCCTGTGGTTAATGTATTTAAACATTCCTGCCAATAATAACAACGTTATTTTCAAGTCAAACAATAATTTTTGCAGAAACAGGTCTTACATAGGTAAATAAATGACCAATGTGCAAATAGCGCCCACAGCGATGTTCTTATATCCTGTCCGTAACAATAACAACTGAGACAAATCCTAACTTATGGAATTACCCAACGTCATAATTGTTTTATGTAGGGTAATATGCACAGATTCATTTGGGCAGTTATTGTTATTGGTTTCTTGAGTCTCAGTAGATGCACTATGCAAGGCTTGCCACCTTAGATATTAAAGAATAAGGAAACAATATCAAACACATAATTTTAGCAGAAAAAGGTCCTGCAGAAAAGTAAATAGTCTTGCTGGAAATGTTTTAACTCACATAAAATAACGCTACTTTAGTTTCAAAATATAACAACCAACATGTTATGTCCATGTTTCATGTCCAGTTTTAAGTGTCACCATAAGCAATGAATGACCACCAGATACTGCCAAAATACAAGTAGAAACATAGTAATACAAACTTAGGTCCAACTCCTATCGGTACCAAGTTAATATTTTGACTTGATAATCATTTGACAGATCCAGAATTAATCAGCTCCAGGATGAAGTGGGGTAAAATTACAAATGAAATGTAACATTCTCCAGTAGATATCAATGAACGAAATGTAAACTGTAATAGCTGTGTAAAGGCAGATGAATTATGTCGTTATGGAGTGAAGTAGAATATTTTCGATGTTGAAAATATTGTCTTCTGCATTGTTTATGCAGAATTTGCAGCACCATTTCCGATCCTTGATGGGATGGACATTCGCCCTTGAACCTTACTGGAGTGAGAATAATACTCTCCTGTGGGACGACCCTAATTTTGACTTGCTGATACAAGTCTCTGATCCATTTTGTGAGTATAAATTACTAGTGATATACGTGCAGAGATATATTTATTACGAAATGAAATTGAGGAATGTCGATGACGATCTTTCATTTTCTCTCTCTTTCTTAATCTGGATGTTGTTGTATTTGACAACATTCATCATTCCATAAATATTCTTGCTCTGTATAGGTTGATATTCCAGACTTGAATAAAGTTTGACGTAACTGGACAAGCCTATCGAGATTGTGCGACTGAAATGCAGTGGCGGTTTGAGTACAAGATGCAGGTTGCTGTGGGAAATGTTAACAGAAATCAACCCACTACGCAATATAATTTCTCATAAATTTTAATTTTCATAGCCTACCGGGATATACTGACAATGCCTAAGTACATAATCACTGCAGGCAACGACGAGTTCTTTCTACCCGACGATTCGCATTACTTCTATGATGAAATGAAAGGTCCTACCCACTTAAGGTAAATAAATATCGAACAACTTAATCCACTTTAAAAGTTCCCGTAATCGATTTTCTTAATTTCGTTTTGCCACAGACAACAGATAAGTGCAAATAGGTGGTAATTTCATCCCAGCAACGATGCCACATGTTTCCCACATATTAGTTGTAAATACTGGTGCCAGTGACATGGGCTATAGAAATTGACAAATAAAAACATGTAATGTCTTCAAAACTCTTCTCAGTTTTCCCAGTTAATAACGCTTCAGGCACTTTAAAGTTCCTGCAAAAAGAAAGCTCCGGCTTACTGCAAGATCAAAACCTCAGACTTATATTTATCATGAAACCATAATTCCTGTAATGGTTCTATACACTTTGTCGTATAGTTAATAATTTACGTAAATATGTAAATTTTTGATCCATCGTTTACTCAGATTTTACTTCGTATACAGTCTCCGGTGTGTCTTTGCAACCTACGGTAGCATTCTCTGCCATGGAAAGGCTAACCATTTCTTGTATTTCCCTTTAGAATTCATCCCAACGTAGGCCATGATCTCACACCAAGGGCCACATTCTTTATTTCGGAGCTTGTAGCGTTTATTGCAAGCGTTGAGGCCGTAAGTATGTAACATTACCCAGATAAGTGTCAGTGTCAGTGAAGCGGGTGTAAACCGATCCCTAGGTCTGACCTAAACGAGATAATCCAATGTCTGAGGCAAGACAATCCAGAGTTTGACTAGTTGGTAATATATATTTGTTGATGCATGGTTGCTTTGTGTTTTCGGCTGGATTCTTCAGGATTAAGTCGTAATACTCCTCCGTGATTACGGGTTGATTGCCACCTGGCTTAAAGATAGGCGTTTACTGGTACTTGTCTTTAAGTTATTGAGTAAACATTCTCTCTGCATCAACTGGCTTACCTACCTTAAAGGTGAGTTACTGCTTCCCTTCAAGTTGTAACGATGGGTGTCGTCTCCCACTGCTAAGTTGCATTAAGTTGCATTGTGCTTAATTGTCTCTTAAGTTAAAGAGTATATTAACAATTAATTAGGTTTACTGGTGAATTACCCTTGTTCATTTCGAAAACCATAACAAATGAAAACACTGACTGTGGCAAATTATTTGTTCAACAGAACTGGGAATTTCCAAGCATTACGTGGACAAGAACTGAGGTACACTTACTTGCTATTTACAACAGACTTTACATAAAATACAAATAGCATGTAAATGTATAATTCACATTAGATCTAAATGTGCAATTGTACATATTTTGAATTATATCTAACCCACAAAGGCGTATGAGTAAAGCTGTAAAATAAATTTAAAGCCTCAACTCTTTGATATCTGTAACTGAAGTTTGTATGTATATCGTTTTGCGTACCTAAAATCATTTTGATATCTTCAGTTCCGAATATTGAAATTTAGATAACTAAAATTACATTTTGATATGTTTCTTATCCACCTAAGTGAAACCAAACACCACGTTCAGTTGCTACGTTTGGAATATTAGGATGTTTATCAAATTGTTAATATGTAAATGGCAACTCATACAGTTTTTTACTTCTTAACACATTGAAAGAATTTTAAAACATGTGAAATTGAGTTTAAGAATATATGATAGAAAATGAAAAGATACTTGCATGTGTATACGATATTAGCATGATACAGAAATGTAACAAATTTCGAAATATTCATGTTACATGTGTGTCACACCTGTACTTAGACACAGATTTCCAAATACACTGCAAGGCTTCTTCAGTGACTTTCAAACTAGTTTCGTCGGCTGTTTCGCCCCTTGCAAGTTCGCCCCCAGCCATTTCGCCCCCATAGCCTATGGATATGCACTCGTTGGTATTAATAAACTTGCAGCGGTGAATGAACGGGACAAAGAATTGGACTGCTAAATTTATTCTTCATTTTCTTTTCTTTCATTTCAAGAATGAAACTCACGGCGAAATACGAATGGTCATTGAAGGGCAAATACCAACGCGTGTAAAAGCTTACCGGGCTGATACAATGAATGACTTTGGCAGGTATGTCCATATAACAAAGAAACTGAAATCATAGTGTCCATCAGTCGACAGCAACAAAACGGTGTTCACCAGAACATGAACACTACTAGAACACTACTCTGTAACATTTTGTCACAGGGTGTTGTGTCATTAGTTTCAGGTGCATGTACATTACTATTCATCACGTAGGGGAAGTTGTTTAAATTAGCACAGTTAATTTGAAAGAGGGAAAGAATGTTCTGGGCAAACAAAGAAGGTATCTTTATGGATACCATGCAGCGTACTGTAGAATAAGAGAAAATGCATTCATGACAATGAAGGTTTGTTGACTGAATGCAATGTACCAAAAAATTGCAGATTGTTACCGACACCCAGTTAAATTGTGAAAGATCTTGTCCTTACACAAACAATGTCATATATGTACTAACTATGCTGGTAATTTGATTGAAGCCCTCTATAGTATCCATGGGAACCAGTGAACCGGTCTATTCCATACACTTATACAAAAGAAGAG
Source organism: Stichopus chloronotus (assembly GCA_021234535.1). Lineage (NCBI taxonomy): Eukaryota > Metazoa > Echinodermata > Holothuroidea > Aspidochirotida > Stichopodidae > Stichopus > Stichopus chloronotus. The sequence continues at coordinate 7,647,578 of CM037829.1, forward strand.
CCTTGATGGGTATTTCGCAGTGACTTACATTTGCAATACTAATGTAAACTAGAGAGGACCTAACTGACAAAGTTTACTATCCTGAGATAGTAGTTTGTTCCTTTGTAATCGAAACCTCTTTTGAACACTTGTTGTGTAAAGCGGGAATGCTAACACAGAATCAACGAAAAGAAATTTTGCAACAATCAAGAATGTATTATAATTTAAATTACATTGTATTATTTTGTTACAGAAATGTAAACATTGTGTTTAGCAGTAAGTTTTAGGTAAACACACTTTTCCTAGATCATCATATCCGGTATCAAGCTAAAGGAACAATGGAGTACCAAGACTTTTAGTAAGACTGTTACATTTGGGACTTTTATGTAAGAAACGTAAACCTAAACATTTCATAACATACGGATAAAAGGTTGAACTTATTAAGATACGCTCTGAAAAAGAAGCCTTGAATCTAGTTGAACATCAATGTGGAATTCAGACACTTCACCTCGCAAGACTGTAACACAAGAAAAACAAATCCAAAGGTTGAGTAATATCCGACTCTTTGCAAAGTGTACATGATATGGCCACGGAGTTACTGATATGACTGTTACGTGTGAGTCATTTTTCACTTTGTTAATGTGATGTGTACATGACTGATGTATCTGATCATTCCAACTACATTCAACAACTTTTGCAGGCGTGATTTTCGTTTGCACTACTGGGATGGAGGACCATATCCTAAACCGTCGTCGGTCACATATTACGAGTTTGATGTATACAAGGTAAGCATTAGAAAAAAAAGAAGAAAATTAGAAAATAAGAGGGCAATCCACATCTCATTACTGGCAGGCAATGATGTAGACATTGAAACAGAAAGGTTCTGCATCAGTTTGTCGAGCGAGCTCCCCATCTTATGTTGATGCATTAGGGATCTTATTGAGTGTGAAAAGTAACAAGCTTTAAATCGGTCCGATGGGAATTTGAGAAGGAGACTGAGTTTCAATTGGGAGAATGACTGCATACAGAACCCAGAACACCTGCAGTCACAGGAAGGAGAAATTAGAGTTTCATTGGATCAGCACAGTTAAAGTCGACGATCAGAGGCATAGAGTGTAGTCTTGTTGAGTTGTGAATACTTTCAGTTTTTTTTTTTCGTGTTCAATTGACTCTGAAATTTATGTTGTTACACGTTTAACTTCGAGCATAACTTAGAAAAGAACTCCTTTTTTACTGAACACCGACAAGCAACCGTATACAACGCATTTGTTCTTCTTTGTGTTTTTGACAAGAGCCGGGCATACGTTTGCGTGTTCATTCCTCAACACCCACGGCACATTCCTATCCCATTCCTTCTAAGCTCGCCGCTGGTCCATTAAAATGCTGGACCTGAGGGCAAGGATCCCAACCACCAGCTTCCGGAAAATTTCCGTTACAATACATACAACATCTGACCAGTATGAGAATAATTAATCATATATTGATCAAGAGAATTTAAAATAGTTCACTCCAACCAATGAAAGGAAGAAATTTTCACAGTAATATTGTGATGTAATTAGTTTCAAATGATATTCTGCCTTGACCATCGACAGAAAGGAATATGCACTATATGTGTTAAGGCATACACATGCGACACTTCACGCAATTCAGCAGATGTTCAGTCATACTAAACACACAGCAGTTCAGCAAAACATCATAAAATGAAACTTATTGAGTAAAAGGTTTGAAAAAATAAAACCGTGGAAATCTGTAAAAAGCGAAGCAAGTCTTTGAGACATGGACTCAAAATTCTGAGGACACGAAGTACATTCCAGACATATTTTCATGTACAAGGAATTGTTATTTAGATAGCAACTCACTGTTCTGACTGCATGTTTAAAGTACATTATACTTTATATAAGACTAGTCAGGGCCCTAGATGTTCGAATATTTGCATGGCAAGATGGCCAGGAATAATAACGACAACAACAAATCTTAATAAAGCATATTGAACTATTTACAAGAACTGGTGTGTATGAAGATAGTCATCCAAGGTACTGATATTATAATTATATGGAGGAGCTATTGAACTCTTAGCAATATACTCCAACTCAGTAAGTCCAACCCTTAACAAAGTTTGAAGTTTTTCCAGATTTTCAGTTTGTTATTAATAATTGCATTACCTTTATTATTCAAACAGTTCTCAAATCAGCTGGGGATTTACTAGCTTTTCAGCAAAATTTGCTTCCTTTCCGAAAAAAAATCAAAATTTTCATTCAATTTGCATTCTCACTTAGAGTAACGTGTCTTGGACATTCATTCTTAAGGTTATACCTTACCAACCTGTAAGTAAATTTGCTAATATAGTTTCAAATTACCTACAGAAGTATACCCCTATCCCCCAAGCAATGTTAATTCTTCCATACGATGTCTAGGACATCATGTTCTCAGGTAAGTCATTACGTTTTAACGTTTCAACGTAATAGCTACATCTACTTTTTTTTCAACAAATTTATTTTATACGGTACTCCAAAAAAGAACAAAAACAGCAAATCTCGCTCAATTTACCATGAACGTGATCAATTGAACAATTATCAGGTAAGCCATTACCACCTTCCAAGTTAATTGCTCCAAAAATTCACGAGATGCACTGGAAACCAAATTTTTTAATTAAACATATCAAGTCTACTCCATTTGCATAGAAATGATATTCGCAGGTAAATCAAAACTGACTTTAATTTCATCCTTCAAATAGTTCTCAAGATGTGCTGAAAATTCAAATTTTAAAGCTAAATTGAGTTCTTTTCGGGTTGATTCTGTTCTTGTCGTCACTCTTATGTACCGTAATCAGTTACATACCTTCAGGTCCTGAGAGTAGCTCATTCTTCTTACTACTCTAGTTCTATTAATATAAAAGAAAATAACATTCCGTTGATGTATGGTTATGAAAATGACCATAGACTTTTCAAAGCAAAGTGTGCTACAGCTTCTGTACAGATATATGATAAATTTGGTCCAACTGTGGCTAATTCAATGAGTGAATTCCGATTTAGAGAATGATGTACAATAAATTATTACTGATGTCACTAGAAGTACAAGTCGTATACTGACTTCCAGTGTGACCAATGATGATACACATTGGCTCTCTATAGTTGTGTAAGTCATGAACTCTTATATCACCACGACTTCTCTAAACATCAGAGAGAGAGAGCTCAAATACCTGTGCCAATGCAATATTCCAGCTGAGTCTTTATTCTGCTAGGAAACCTTCAAATCTGTATACATTTTATGATAATATTTCACAATACCTTGACAACGTATTATAATTCACTTTTGACAGACGACGAATGAATATATCGCCGTCACTGAGATGCCGGCGAATGGCGCATGGACATGTTTCTTCATTGAGGTTAGTTTTAAATCAGCAGTCAATTGTCAATAAAGGCAACTTAGTAAACATTCTTCTGTACTGAGTAAAATTCATAAATAAATAAATTCAGTGCGTGCGGTAGCAGAAAATTATTTGCCACATTTTAAATGACATCATGTTTCTATCCTTAATAGAAAGTAGACATTGTAAGAACTCTTCAGTATTTGCTTTCACCATTTCATATTATGTTTACACCTCAAACTTTTGAATTATTAATTCATACTCTTTCTACACTGATTCTCAATAATTTTTTTTTTCATTTACTTACCTTAGAATGTGAATACTTTTTTTTTTAATTGTGGGATGAGGTAAAATATTGACGAACATCAAGTTGGTGCTGTGATAGTTTCTATGAAGTTTGATTTAAATTTCTGCTTACTTCTCTGAATAGCGATGATAAATTTCCATATCTTAGACACTTTCAAAAACTAAGAAGAGTTATCATGGTAACAAGTTCCTTCATTATTCCAGATACAATATCCGTACTACACATCTGTACAATCGTAACACCCCAACTTGTGTGTCACTAATTATGTAAAATGATTAGATCTCTTTGTTAAGACAATTTTGAAAAAGTCTCAAACAACACGAGTGTTAGGAAACGAGGGGACTTCCCCCTTACTGATTATACCTTTTTGATCTTGTGCTGTTAGGCCTAAGTGTATCAAATGAGAAGAGAGAAAGTTTCATTTTAAAGGAGAAAATATGATAATGAATGTTGCAAAAGTGGTAAAGGATGTGTATAGGAATCGCATAAGAGAATTCCAGGTCTCAGTGGATCCTCCTCTATTTTTATGGATATGGCCCAGAAACTTCATATCAGACTTACCACCGTCTCTATGAGTGGCAGTCATTTTATAGCATTAAATAAAATGAATTACTAACACAAACGAAGGTATAAAATATTTGTCCCAGTGCATTTTGTTTCTCGTACGGTTTACTTTACTTTTATACGCAGGCTGAATTTGAGGCCGTGGGAGGACTGCCGATTCGTTTCACTTCGGAGGTAAACATTATTCCAGATGTCTTTCCCATCGAAGAATGTGCAGGTCTTGGTTGCTATGGCACTATAGTCTAAAAATGATCATGAAATGATTAAGGACCGTGATCGATCAGATAAAATGAAGACATGTATATTGTGAAGAAATTAAATTAAATAAAAATATAGGTTGGCAGTTTGAAGAAATTAAAGGTTTATTCAGTGCAACCGGTTATTTCAAAGAAAAATTAAGCACTGTACCCAAGATACGATTAAAAGACATATTCGTTAAATATGGCAATATTTAATGTGATGATTTGTGTCGTGCATGGTATTACTTTAAGTATATTTACGTAAGTATCTAAACGACAACAAAGTGGAATATCATGCCTGCTCTGAAAAGAAGTTTTTATTGTATCAATAAAATTCTCTGCATCACACACATTAGTTGCATCTGATTGGTACATCTTATATGCAATGTTAAGTGTGACAAGGGTATCTATAATTACATGGGGCATTGGGTGATAGTCAATAGGTGTACAGGTGGGAATAGAATGATATTCAAATGTTAATAATGTTAATAATAAATGTCAATATAATGAAATGTTGAATATCAACCTCAGATGCTGTTTGACTGAGTGCTATGAAGAAAAAACAGCCTTTCTCTTGACCTGATATATAAATTAAACGACGAAATTACATTTACATGTAATCACATAATACCCTACTTTTAGTGTGAACCAATACTGATTGTATCAGCAAAAATGTCCTACTACCCTTTGAATAATTAAAAAAAAGTGTTATCTCGAACAAAAAGTGTAATGTAAGTCAAATTAACATGACGGGATGAAACAAAAGTTAAAATTATCAAATGTTACAGAATATATTTTACGCCAATCAAATATGAGTGACTGCGTGTAATGTTTCATATCTTAACTAAGCCAGAAACAGTATCTAAAATGTTGAAAACACCAGATATGGGTCCTGCTAGTTCTTGAAGTCACGTTAAGGTTGAGGTTCTTGTGTTACTTGATACTGATATCGTTAGTCCTATGTTTCGTTGCCGTCTTCGTGACGATCATGGTGACCACACATCAAGACTACACACCGTGAGTCGGGGACGATCAGCGGTAGTAGTGTCCTCCGACAATAAGGGATGGCAACCGGTTGTTTCACCCGTCCCCCTCCCCTTGCCCCCAAGTTCGCCCCAACGATTCAGAAGGTTATTTGATCTTGCATAGCAACTGGAAGTCCGGTCCGGACGGCCGATGATGAAATAAAATCCGGTTAAGGTGGGATTTTAGTAAAATTCCGACCGTATTTTTCCCAACATTTTGTTGCAATTTCCTTACCAGAAATGCTGGCATGAAATGGCAGAAAATCTCCCAGAGAATTATAAAATCATGATAGGAAAGGTTTACCAATGACAGTGTAGAGCACAATTTATGTACCATTCTGACAGTTTACGTGACCTAAGCTTGTGTAATACTACAAAATGGACTGATTCTAGAAAACATCATGCAACTCATGCAAAGCTTTTCATATGGGCGTACATTTCATTTAAGTGTAACATTATTTAAAAGTTATTGCATTATCGCATGCATACCATACAAAATGAGAAGCAACCTTATTATCTCACGCAGTGCATGGGCTACTAAAACAAATGTAATCTATTCCAACAATGCACAAGCTAACTAAAAGAGAAATATTTGTACGTCATAGCACATCTTTCTCTTGCTTCGTCATTTCAAGATTGCTAAATGAAGGAACATGGGTTTGGTCTGGGCTCGCACCCCAACTAGGAATTTTCCAGGTTTTCAGCCATGGGATGGGGGTAACAATACTTTGAATTAGGGGAGTAAAATTTGTTCAAAAGTTTCATTTTGGTTGATACATGGGACAGTGGTTGAAAAGGCAGGTGCCGGACCCCGTAATATACATCCTGAGCTTGGATCAAAAGACTCAAATAAACCATGATTTATTTAGTGCAAGTCAGTCAATTAGAGGCTTTGGAAATTAGAGTTCTGTAAAGGGCATCAGCATGTGAATGAGTTCACTTAGCAATGATAGTTCTGAGCTGGCCTGTTTTGTAATATCAACTATAGAATGGATGCTAATTTACAGCAATACTTCCACATTTGGTACTTTAAAAAGTGGGGTTATTGATTGGCATCACTCTACAGGAATGGCTATTTGAGCTTCTTCAAAGTTAATGATGAAATTACGTAGTTGCACATTTATCGAATCATGATTTATCTTGAACCTGGTACTTTGTAGGGTTGTAGTTGTGATGGGTGGTCCCGCTCAGAACTAGCGGTTCCAGTCCGTCATTCGATCCGTTTACCCGTTAACGCCCTACACTGACTTAAAAATTCTGGTTTTTTTGTTAAGTGCGTTGCTCATACCTTTTCTCATATTTTCCTCAAAATGTCACTGAAATGTTTTGCTTGACTGATAAAATGACAAGTGCGTTCAAGTCACTTGGAAAAACTATTACTTAAAACAAAATTTTCAGTTAAAAACAGCGAGAAAAACTTTAAACTTCAATTAGAACCGACATTGGGCACAAAATTGTTAACCACAGTCGTTTTCATTGTGAATGGTGACGGTTCCAAGTTTTCTTTTTTTGTCCACAACTGACATGCATCGTCGCTGTAACGGTTTTTGAGAAAAGTTTCGTGAAAACTGCTTTTGCAATCATGAAAATTGAAGTTGAGAACTATGACAATTGCATTTTACGTCAGTTAGCTCAAGGGGTGAACTGGTAGGTGTTTTGGGGCGAAACGACTTTCACTTTTTGGGCGAACTTGCAAGGTAGCGAAGCGACAGGTAGTAAAGGGAAGCAGTGATACAGAGGAGCGTAGTACTAATACCAAGATCTACAGACCTACAAAGAGTTCAGTGCTGAGATTGTCTACCAGTGAATTGTAGGAAATGACGGTGGTATGTGAGATTTAACTTAGTATTACTCCAATAATATTATCCTTGCACAGCCAATTCTCTAACAATGGTACAATATTAACCGCGAATGTTACACAGTAAAAACTGCTCTGCAGTATAATCTGCCGACTCGTCAAACCTGTATTATCGCGTAATAACACAACACTTTTTGGATATTTGCCATTAACGGTAAGAACTGTCAACGTTCATATACCATTAACAGTAAGAACTGATCAGGCCAGGGAATTGGGTACCCCGCCAGCAACACCGCGACAATCCTCTCGAATATGATGTCAAAAGCTCAGAACATCCTCAAGTACGCCTAATGATCAGGAATATGAGATCTTTATAGTGTGATGTTAAAGTGATTGCGTGCGCAGGCAAAAAGGTAAAAACATTGAAATTTCATCTCCAAAAGTTTGGTAAGGCTTTTAATTGCACCATTGAGATAAGATGGGAAAATAAATAGGTTTCAGTTGATTAATTCTGCCATATGATTTCAAGTTCTGATAACATAACGACAAAAAGTATAGAATACGATAATGTAGTGGTTGACAGTTTTCATTCAAATCAACCGTGTGCTTGTTTAAACAATCCAATGGGAAGTATACTATTGTTGAATATTCAGTTAGTCAAAACAATGCAGGAACACTGATTTAGCAATGTTGTGATTTGTTCGAAGTTTATTTGTGAGTACAGTGCTTCCTTTCACCAAATACTACAATTCCCAATACCGGCCAAGGAGCGAAGACGTGCGTAGTATGTTTTGATACACGAGTGAGACCTGTACTGTTGCATATTCATTAAGTAGGCGCTTATAATAAGAACCGTTATTTTTCAAAAATGATTTCTGTTTTTTTGCTGTTTTTGTGCCAATCCCGTTTCTTTTCAAAGTAGTGACGTAGTCCGCCCATACAATCAACCTCGCCTGTACATTTAAAAATGAAGAAAAAGTTAACATCAAACATAATCTATCACTCTAATTTTTCAGTACACACCCAATCACTTTAACACTTGATCGGGACAGTCCATTTAAAATAAGTAGGGGTCACACTCTACTACTCTTTAGACAACAATATCGAATGTGAGGATTATCAGGCCGTGAATTTTGTTCTTCGTGTATGGCAGAGTTATTGAGGTCACCGGTGGTCAAGATATATCGAAGATTGTGATTGTATCTGTAAGTTTGTCTGTTCATATGGAATTGATTTAAACCACTTGAGTACTGCAAACAATGGACTTTGAAGCACCCTGGCATATTTGATAACGGCATATTTGAAAGTACCTCACAACCTAAGTCGGTGTTCGGTTGAAAGATGAGGGCGGGGAAAAAAGACAAGCACAAATATACCTCCTCTGTTCGGAGGCCCGTACGGACCAGCCTAGATTACGATATGACGCATATCCGATAATTATGGTGTCCATATGGGACAATTTCCCACGTGGACCCCATAACTACACCATACAATTTATATCGGTTATATGGACTGTCCCATATGGGTCCATATGGCTAGGAAGTAATTACGATGGTAGGGTGGTAAGAAGGATATTGAGGCATATAAAGGGGAGGGCTCTTTCTCTCAAAAAGCTGCAATAAATTTGAGGTTTTGTACCACATTTACATCGTTCGGTATACAAATTAACACAGTACAAAAACAATTTCATCTCACAGTATTCAAACAAAGCAAGTTCTCGTTCTTATGGTTAGGTGCATAAAGACATAACGTTTCAAGAACAGTACAATTGAAAGTGTTCTTAGCAATAATCGCATCTTGGCATATTCCACTGTAAGTGCTAAATCCCGTGAAAATATTATAGGAAATTGTGTAAAGAGTTTGCAAATCAATACTTCCACCCTAGGCTTTCTGTCAGGTTCCCCATAATGTAGGAAAAATTTCCCACGTAGTTAGTTATATAGGAAGAATTTCCATGTGCATAAGATCCTACACAGTCACCAAATGGCTAAATGTGGAAATACGGGGAATACAGGGAAAATTTGTTGAAAACCCATCTGAATAGAAATTTTCTTTGCTTCAGAAGAAAAAGGTAAGCGAAATATCCTGTTGCCGGTATATCCAGTCAAAAGCCAAGGTGGAGAACCTAATACGAAATACAAATTAAAAAAAAATAGTCGACAGTTGACAAACCTGGTTAAAAATTCAGGTGGAAAACTTAAATAAAAACCCAGATGAGAAAAAAAATGAAAAAACGCAGTTGAAAAAAGCCAGTTAAAATTCAGCTGAAATTACCAGAATTTCATATTAAAACCCAAAGGGGATCCAGTGCCTTTGCTGGGATACAGTACATTTTACGTATACCTCCTAAGTTACAGTTGATTTTTTTTTTGTTGCTATTACGGAGGATATTTGAGAAGGGATTTCAAAAGCTGTATTTTCTTTTGCATACTCGCAGTGAGGTAACTTTTTCCTTCCGTTTAGGCTAAGGAAATTTTAAATTTGAGATTTTAGGCTGGCTTTCTTTCACCTAGACAGCTACGATTATTGTGAACAATATATATATATATATATAATCTGTGTGTATGAAACTCTGCCAGTGTTACAATTTAAGACTTCCTCTTATACAAACAAATTGATGACAGCAGTTCGTTCATATTAGTATTACAAGCATCGGATAGGTATACTTGAAAGAAATTCAAGAAAGGAGATATGTGTAGGATATTGATGGACATATTTTGTGATAGTTGCTTAGATTAATGGATCTGAGAGGGTAATAAGGCTCAAATACGCAGACCAATAATGATTCCAGTCTCACTTGTTTGTAATTACTAAGCATGTTAAAGTCCCAACACGTTGTGTATAATGTCTGAAACCTAAGAAGCCAGTCCTTAATCTGAAATACTAGTTGTCTTAAACACTCCCTGATATGATTCGACAAGTAAGACACATCATGGCACATGGATACCCTTTAAGAGATCTCATCATTGAACTTCAGTGACAGTGTACTACGTGCATGTAAGTTGTGACAAACGTCTACTCTACATCAACTGACTAGACTTTGCGTTTGACCTAGAACTAGCTTAGACAGATTCACTAAAGAAGTGGACTAACGTCTGGGTTTACTTCACTCATTTTCCAGCTTCCACCCAACCCCACTGATATGTCGCACCAGACATGTGATGTGAAGACGGTATTTAATTGATGTATTAAATTTGACAGATGGATACAAATTGCATAAAGTGATAAACTAATGTTATTACTTTAATTTTAATTACGATGTAAATTTGGTTACATTATGCGTAAACAAGACATTTGAAAATATTACTGACATTAATACCCCATCCTTTCACCAGATAGCCATAGAATGCTTTAATAATTCTTATCAAGCAAAAGGAGAAGAGAAACGAAACTGATCTGGGGCAAAGTCACTGGTGTCGAAATTTAATATGTTAGTAATCAGGAGGTAGATAGACAAAACTGTCAAGCTCTTTGAATTGATGCTCTGATTTGAAATATCTGCTCTTTTTGTATTAGAATTTGCTGGTGCAAGGCCAGTTCACCAGGTTTGCAGTGAGAATGCCAGAAAGTATGGCAGCATATTTTCTCTTAGGTTAGACCAACGATGGACTGTTGTACTCAATGGTTCAACCTATCATAAAAGAAGCTCTTCTGAAGAAAGGTGTAGAGTTCGCCAACAGACCAAACACATTTTCACGTAAGTATGTAAATAAGTGTGAAAGAAAAATGAGTCAGATATAGGGTCGTAGGTAAATAAGTAGAGTGAAGAAGAGCAACTTCATTTAATCTGCCTTGTTTCTTAGCAATTTGAAAATGACATTGATGTTACTTTGAAATTCATTTGTCGTATTCTTAAATCAATGGTAAGAACCTTTTAATGTTTCAACAGAAAACTATGTGCATACCCGATTTATTTAAGTGCTAAGATTTTTCTTAACTCACTGACCATTTATAAGTTTTTGTGTCCCACGTCGGTTAATGTTATGAATTGTCATTCTTTTCAGTTCATACACTGACAGAGGGCGGAAAGAATATTGTCGTAGGACAGTATACGGAACCATCGTGGAAACTTCTTCGAAAACTCGTGTTTTCAGCATTTAGGTATATCTGATATGTATGTATTCGATATATCTTTGTTAAATTGTGTGACCATGTTTATAATTATGATTTTAATAGCCTATCGATGATTAAATTAATCTTCTGTCTCATTTGATCAATTCATTTTTTGCTTTGTGTAGTAATATATGGGGTTAAAAGGGATATACCAGCATTCAAACGATGTACGCATATACTTCGTACATTTTATACAAGAGCTTTCAAGTTTTATTGAAACATTCTTCATTAGGCCGGAATGTGTGCTGATTTCTTGTGAATTTTAATTTTCATTTTGGAGATTTGGTCAATCATGACTCTTTATCTTTTGTTGCCATAGTACATGCTAAAACATATCTCCGGGTTTATCGTGATGGTCACACATTAGACTAAGTCATTACATGTCAATCAGATACCATTATCTCTGACATTCATCTATCAAATTACCTGGCTTATGACCCTTCTGCCTGTCTTTGATCACTTCATATCGGTGGACCACCCCCTCAGAAAATTGAAATTTACATAAAAAACGTGCTCCTCTTCACAGTCGTGCAGTACGCTGTCGACCAAATGCATCTTGATTCACAGATGAACATAGATAATTGGAAAGTGAATTGCGACGCTCTGAGCTCATTCTCAGTCATCTATGAACTGACGTTCACAGGCAAATTTCATTGAGAAACCGAGATATTATAATTTGCTACGGAAACAAGCCAAAAGAAACTTCTACTCCCAAAAAAATTGATAAATTTTAAATCTCGCAAAATTTTCAGTGAAACTGGAAAAGTCACAATTTCCACGTCATCAACTACTCTACCTAATGTTTCTGATGATGGTGTGCTTGAAAATTATTTCTCGAACCTCTTCTTTATTAAAGTGAGGCAGATTCAGGATGACACAGCCATACATCTCTGCCGATCATCCTGATCAAAAGCCACGTTTCGTCTTGTGATGCCTCTGGTTTCTCAATTGTCTGAAAGGAAATGTTATGGAAAATAATAGTGGAATCACCGTCATGGTCTAGTAAGCTTGATCCTCCTTTCTTATTAAAGACATCCATTAATGCTCTGCTGCCAAAAATATCAATATTGTCAAGTTGGTTTTTCAGAATGGTTATTTTTCTTACTCTCTCAAAAAACTCATATTAGACTTAGCTTAAAAATGGCAAACCAGACGTATCGACTAGTCACAACTCTCAAATTTCTGGCCAAAACTTTTAAGCGTGTATGTTCATTCCGAATTCAAAGCTATCTCTCCAACAACACTTTCAACGGTCATGTTCGTGTCTCCCATTCAGTCATTCCAAATTGAAACTGCTCACATTAAACCTGTTCAACAAGAAACTTGGATGTAGCTTTTACCCGTCTCATCACTATGGATCCTCAACAATGTTTGTAGAGCAGCATCTCTTGCTCTCCACAAAATTGGTAAAATCAGAAACTACGTGGATCAAATGACCACTGACATTTTAGTTAATGCTTTTTTATCTTTAAGACTGGATAATTGCAACAGCCTACTTCATTGTCTTCCAGATTTTCGTCTCAAGAAATTACAACGAATGAAATTTGAAAACTTTATCAGATGAAATGTATCAAACAAAATGATCATGTACCTCCTGTCCTCTACAGCGTTCATGGGCATCCTACTGCGAATCGAATTAAATACAACGTTCCCTCGCTCTTCTACTTCTTAGCTGCTACTCTCATCTCCTCAAGTTTCTACAAAAAAAATATGGTCACCGTTCTTTCCAATACTTTGCTACTTGTCTCTCAAATATTTTCGAATTCTCTCTTAAAGTTAAAGAAGCAAGAACACTCACAAATTTCAAGACCTCACTTAAAACTTACCTTTACTCCAGTCAACGACTTATCACCTTCTTTAACTTTTTTTCTCAAATGGACTGTAGTGTGTTTTGCCCTCGATAAAACTCTGTTTTATTATTATTACTATAATCAGTCATCATCTATGTTGCTAAAATTTCCTTTGCTATTTATGGGTTAATCTTCCCACGGGGATAGTTGCGTTGTATTCACCACATTTGCATTTTCAAACAGAAAAACAAGAAATGTATTTTCAGGGTCACTGCAAACAGAAAAACAAGTAAGTGTACCTCTACTGTTAAGAGTGCTGTCTTAACCTCTACGGTTAAGTTGTGCTGTACAGTTAAGAATGTTGTCATCCTCTGGAAATACATGATATTGGTGCATCCAAAACGTGAAGACAGTTTATACCATTTTCCCCTTGATTATTTCAAACGTCCAATGTCACCAGATCTCTTGCTACTGGAAATAACGAACGATTCGAGAAACTGGTCTACTCCATCTTGCCAGGACTAAGTAAAAGTATTAACGACAAACACACCAAACCTTTTGAACCAAAACCATTACTCGCATCATCAATCTACAACATTCTAGCTACTATGTGTTTTGGAAAACAGTAAGTTACAAAGTACGATTACTTATTCGATGTAACCACAAGTGGCACGTTATTCTATGTGTTCACGTTTACTTGATAAACTTAACTTCTTTCCAACATATTAGATATATTGCATTTTGGGACGAAAGCAATAGAAACAGATCTGTTACACCTCTGCTTTATTTCTTTATCGTTTGTACCTTTTAACACTATCATTCAACAAAATGCGCTCTCCGTAGTGACTTAATAGTCCAGTAATGGTTTCGTAACATTTTGATTGATTTGCTGATTTTGTTACCGGGCATTCCATAAATTGGCAGTCATCCGATAGTTTGCAAATACTACATTAAAAATAAAATCAGTTCAAATTGAAATAACTTAAAAAAAATTAAAATTTCCAACAGTTCTCATACATTACGCTTGATAATTAACAGAATAATTAGCAGCTGTATTATTTGCTTGTTTATTCTAACTTTCATTTTTTTTATCTAGCTACGAATTCGCTGGCATGATGCAATGGATAAAGCTGAGTAAAAAGTTTTTCGAAATCGTAGGAAATGGTCTTCCTGCTGATTTTATTCCAGTTTTCAGCTATGTTCCGACTAAAGGAGTAGGAGAAATGAGACAGTTGACTGATGAATTTCTGGGAAAAATTGAAATAGAAATAAGAGAACACATACAAAAATATGATGGAGGTAAATTTATAAGGTTACCTTAGCCTTTCACAATCAGTATGCCTCATATGGGGCATTTGTTACAATCATTGTCATAATTTCTTTTCTGTAGTTAACGTCCTAACGTCTTTGCTATGTCCGACATCCTAATAATTTATTTGGACGAATGTCCTGTCCCGTGTTGAAACTTGGGCTCTCTCATTGTTTCTTCAAATGTATTGAAGTTTACACATTGGGTTTCATTTTATACAATATTCTTAACGTGTAATATTCGTCTATTTATTGTACGTTGGGTACATTGAGAAACAGCGTCTATGTTTGTCATCATAGGTGAGGCTCAAGATCTTATCGAGATGCTCTTTTGTTACAAGGAAAAGATGAGGACAGAAGGAAAAGAAGATGTGAATTTAATTACAGACACGCACATCAAACAGACTGTAGCTGACGTTTTTGGTGGTAGCATTTCAATGTTATGCTTATGTCACAGCTAATTCTGTAACTACAACACATCAAGTGTAATGTCTCAGTTTAGTGTAGTTATCATATATAGTTGACGTATTGTAATGCGCAGAGTATTTATAAATTATCGAAATTGATATATCACCTGCAAGTCACATCTCGTGCCTTTCAAATCACTGAGTGAACTTGGAAACTCTGTTGCGTATGCCCTTTTTGCAAGATGCGATGAGGATGTATTTAATACATTGGAATATCACATCTACTGAGTCTCTATAACGTCAAAGTCATGGTAAACCCTTTTTCTTTTGTTAATCAGCTGGTACTGACACATCTATTTTTTCCTTACACTGGTCTGTGATGCTTCTCTGCGAGCATCCCGACATTCAAGAAAAAGTAGGTCAAGAAGTGGACCGAATAGTTGGAAGGGATAGACTGCCATCGCTAAACAATCGTGAGAAACTTGTCTACACTACGGCCACCGTATATGAAGTTATGAGGTTCAGTTCAATTGCACCTCTGGCCGTGCCCCATTTCACTTCAACAAACGTGGAAATAGGTGATTACGTCAACATTTCTTTCTTTATGCATACAGTGCTGTAGTTTACATTTGGGTTGTCATTTCTACAATGCTATTCCTGGATGAAATTCTGATAAAAATGCAACGTGACGGATTTTTACTTATCTGGTGCAGTGATGAGAACTCTGACCGGATTATGGTTTTTTATCTCAAATATTTCGAGATTAAAGTACTTTGTGACCGCTTTGTCTCACATCTCACTTAGACGTCATTTTAAGTTGCATCAATGATGCTCATAATCAAATTGGAGTGATTAAATTGGTCATTTTGCAAGTTGCCCTGAAACGGTGACATTGCATAGTTTAATCAAAGAATCCCAGCTGCAAAAAAGAAGAAGACTTTCAGCAGTACACATATACTAGGTTAAGGTAGAGCGATTTTAAACTACTTATCAAGAAACCATTTAGTGACTTTGGCGATAAGTGTTCCATCGATGTTTGTTCTAAATAATTTCTTATCAGATTCCTTACTCGTGTAGCACACTTTAGAGTGACTTTCCTGCACGTTTTTTGGCCAGGAATATTTCTCTGCTTATATATATTTTACAAGGTGGATATACTATACCAGAAGGCACATGGGTTCTGATAAATTTACATTCCGTTCACTTTGACGGCACGCTTTGGAATAAGCCATATAACTTCTCACCAGGTAAGATATCTAACGTGTACTTTAGTCTCAGTTTGTTCAAGTTATAGGTTACTAATTTGTATATATTACAGCTTTGCTACTGATATTTGAAAAAAAAACCTGAAGGACATTATCAAATTCGTCTTTACATGTTCCACCCGCAGAACACTTTTTGAATGAAACCGTTGAAATTCGTCTTCATCCTGATAGTTTCCTGCCTTTCTCCACTGGCCGTCGTGTGTGTATTGGAGGATCCCTGGCTAAGGCAGAGCTATACCTCTTCTCTTGGTTGTTTCAGCACTACAGATTCTGTAAAGCACCAGGACAAGAGAAAAAGAACTATTCAGAAGGCACATCAGTGGCATTTGGATGTTTTCCCAAAGACTACCAGGTGGTAGTCGAAAAAAGATTGTGATATAAATTCCTGGGTAACATTGGATAAAGCGGTTTATCCGTTCATCGTATTTTGTACTTATTACATGTCTTGGAATATATTGATATGCACCAGTTTTATAATAAGTAAATTGTGTGCAAATTGTATTATTACTTTTGGACCGATGAATATAAGAAAAACCAGGAATTTTGGATTTGCTTTAAACTGGATGTATTATTTGGAATTATGGAAACCAAACATTCCCACAAGTCTAAATTCATTCAATCTGAAACAAAACAACACAAAAAACCCCACTTAACCCTTGATTGGATACATGACGATGACACTAAAGCAGCAGGCAAATCAAAATAGAGTTCTGCAGAAATGATTACATAAACAACTGAATATTAGCTAAAATTAATGTCTGTACAAACCATCAATAACCCTCTCACAAACAGGCCTATCCTAAAGAAAATGAGGGAATAATGTAAATCACTCTCAAAATAACCACGCACCGTTACATAAGCCTAGCCTAGAATCGCACACGAAAGTAAACACAGCTTACCAATACTACTGTATAACACTAACTGTCATACTCATAGGCCCTAAATGTCAAGTGTGTATAAGTAATAACGTCAAACAATAAACTAAATAACTTGACTATCGCGCAACCCCTGTCATAGACAAACCTACTGTACCACACATGAGCCGTGAACAACCGGTCGACTGCATAAGGCGTGAACGCTAATTACCCTAAAAGAAAACTTTAACAATTGTATGTGAAATGTGGAAAGATCACCACTTACTTCCTTGGCAAACCAAAATTAACTCTGATCCAATGGACTGTATCCAAACTAAAGACTACGGATATTTAACTAAACAGTGTACCAAAGCATCTAAACTCCTTACAGTTTGCAGATAAATCAACGAATGTTCTGGAATGATGCAATAATAGTGAAGCTAATCTAGAAACTATGGAACGCCGAAAATGCGCTAAAACTACAGATAACTAAATTAATATTAAACGCAGTTAACTCCACACAACAACTTTATCACTGAACTCACTTATTCATGCACATATGTGAGTGCAGGAAAAAAAAGTCATATTCAGCATTAGCATTAAAACAACTGTAGTATAACAATACGCATGGAGACTCGAAATGTAACTGCACGAACGTGAACTACTGCCAGAGCAGACCATGATGATGGTTGTAAGAATAGTGACATTTCAGCCAACATTCATCACTCTCACTCTCTTCACTCATAAGTAAATGAAATGCCATGTAAAGAGTATTTATGTAAAAAGCATATTGAATAATACACATTTACTGTGTCACTTCAAGTGGAAGTTGATCAACTGCTATAGATATCGGCGTCCTCTATAACAGTAGTGTCTCATGATAAAGAAAACAAAGAGAATAAAAGGGTAATCCACGGAGTTGCGTATCTCATCGCCAACATGCACATTGATTTCAATACAGGGCCTGCACATGGGAATTTGTAATAGTTTATTGCCATGCCGTTATTCGTACGTTAAAATGGGATTGACTTCAACCTCAGTCTTCTTTTGTTCTACTGAGGTTCAACTTCTTGCAAATTGTCATGGCCTTAGGTCAATTTTATCACCCCATGCTGTGATAATCCACATGGTCAATTGAACATCGTTCTCCTAAAGTAATTCAGGTGTGTCAATTCAATGTCTAGGCTTTCTTGAGCTGCCTGGCAAGGGGTATTAGGTGTCATGTTTATCGTAATACATGTGTAATCGAGCATAAAAGAGGGTCTGTTGAACGCTTTAGCATGGTTTTAGCACGATTATAACGTCATGGCTATGTACTTACAAATCTTTAAGTTCACTGGTTTAATAGTTCTCAAGATATGCTAGAAATACAAATTTTAGGGCAAAATTGGCTTTTTTTCTAAAAAATCAGCAAATTTCACTCTCTTTACTACAAAAGTGATATACCTTCAAATTTTCATTCTCATTTAAGTTTTTGCAAAATTTTGCATTAAATGCTTAAATACTTCTCAAGATATGCTGGGAATAGCAATTTTGGGGCAAAATAGACTTTTTTCTCAAAAAATCAGCAAATTTGACTCGATTTACCATACAACTAATACATCTTGTACGTACTGGCATCATGCACAACCTTACCAAGTTTCTACTTAATCGCTAATATGCTTTTCAAAGTATTCTGGAAAAACCACAATTTGGACGGGTCCGGACGCACACACACGCACACGCACACGCACACACATTAGCACGGACACGTTTTCATTTATACCACCCATCAGGACCCTCCTGTGCCAATGGTCACTCTACCATGGGGTACCCCCAGAGTGTCACTACTCATCCATTCCAAGCGTTTCCATGGCAACCATTTTCCCATGGGTGCACACAGTACAATATATAGCTCCACTAGCCAAGTGACTACAATATCTCATCCAGCCCCTATAGGGCGATGAGATAATAATATGAAACTTGTAAACTGATAGTTTTCCATTAGCGGTGAAACAGTCCTACAAAGCAGTTCAGTATGCAACTTTCTATGAAAATCAGGCATCTTCCGGCGTATTTAGCTCTATTAAACTTTGAAGATAATACTATCGCATTGTTACTTGCACCATCTGCGGTAACATCATACAGTACATGCTGTGCAAGTGCCCATAGTTAAGCCCTCTTCCCGACCTGGCAGGCGCAATATAGAGAAGTATAATTAGTAGTAGTCAGTGACTTCAACGTTCTGCTATTTCTTGCTTGCACTTTGTACTACCCTGCTTCTGCCTGTCCAGCAATAAGTCGATCCGTGCCACTCGGTCGACTGCGCGCTGAGCAGACAAAGCAGAGATTGCGGTTGACACAACTAATAAGTTCTGGTCAGTTTCTTTCGTTCAGTCTCAGCTGAAGAGAGAATCAGTAATGTACATCACATGATGCGTTCACCATGAATGGTAGATTTGTCTAGCACGCTACAAACATTATCGATGAATCGCAGTGGCATTTGCAATTACCCCCTCCTTCTCCTCAGCTCGTGATGGAAAATTAATGACTTGCCAGATAGATGTATAGGCTACAACCATTCCCTGTTTACATAATTTTATTCACCTTTTTTGTAACAAAATAGGTGTCAACGGATTGCTTAGCTTTCATCTTGTGCCTCTTTTGTCTTTTTCAGCCTAGTTTTCATGTTGTCAACTTAGAGGTATAGACTTATAAACTATAACTAAAGTCATTTAAAATCTTTACATTGAATCATGCACTATCAACTAAGGCACACTCTTTGTAAAACTTAATTTTTCCCTCAGATATTGTCCGTGTATTTCTTTCCCTTGACCCATGAAATCCACTAGGAGCTATAATTTTTTTTTATGTAATCAACTTAGAGAAATACCGTAATACATTAAAATTGTTTGGCATTATTTCTTTGCATGATGCTTAAAACACACGTACTTTGCTTCCAACGTTTCTTTTTATCCCCATCCCCCATCTGCTGAACGTGTACTTTAATACATGGACGTAAAAGAAAATCTGCTTTAAATATATCTCTCAGTGAACAACTAGGGCGGTATTAACGTTTTTAGTATGCTAAACAAAAAAAAAAAAGCATTTGCAAAATGTAGGACTCACTTCACGTCTCTGATATATTCGCTTGACTAACCTTCTATTTACCTATGAGATTCTGTGTGTATGTGCAGTAAACATATGCACCGATCGTTTGTAGTAGGTCATGCTGTATGATCATACTGTAGGATTTTTGTCGCTGCCCTTTGCTTAATTCTTGCTGTGTAACATATGTCCGGCCATAACGATAGCCTCGAGATGTTCCTGTACATGAGCAGTATTGACATAGCCACCTACGTTTTTCCAATGGGATACTCAATGGACACTATACACTCTCAACACCATACATTTGATTGGTCACGGTCAGTGATTCGGGACAACAGTTCTGAGCTCTCTTCTCCTGCGACGATCCGGTCGGCTATTTTGCTGCATCATTGTCACATGGGTACAATGACACTAATGAAGACTTAAGAACCACAGGAATAGGTAAATCACAAACTGAGATAAATCACGACCTCTACCGTAAAATCAGTCATTGAGTCCTCCCTGGAAAAGCCCACCCGTTCAGTCTAAAATATTGAAAGAAATGTTTACGACTTGGAGCAAAAATTGAGCAGAGCTGACAGGAGGTGAAGGGGTGGCTAGGCCAACTTGAAACAGCTGCATCATTTACACAAATATGCACTGAACTTGCTAGCAACGTCAATTACTTGGAAAAATATAGCCGCCGAAATTGTTAATTTTGGTGTCTCGGAAACGCAGAACGAGAGTGCTGACATTGTGAAACACGTTGCCGAAGAGAAACATGCAGGCCAATGTTATTTGTAGTAATGTTGTATAGAGATGGTCATTCTGCCCCACCGTACGCAAAAGGTCGTACAAAGTTCAGTCTTCCGATGTTTACCCCAGATTTATTTAAGTTTTTCTTTATTTCCCTGAGACAGTCAGATTAGACAAGACAACACATTAAAAATAGTAAACTTAGACCCTGTTCTCAGAAAGGTTGCGCAATCCTTTCGTGATTGGTTGATCACGGATGGCAACCACCTCACTTAGTTAGGTAGGTCAACCATTTGACCTGTGATTGGTTAATATCACAATCTATCCCGTGATCCTTAGCAGTTAAGCGTGGGTCAATCCATCGACCTCGCCACGCCACCGACACTGGCTCTCTGGGTATCGAAGTGTGAACATCGTCCGTCTCCGTGTATTATGTAGGCCTGTGTCACCAATGTAATTGTAAACTTTCTTTCTCCGTCCTTTCGTTTCTCTCTTGCAATCATCATCGTTAACTAATTTAAATCAATTTATGTGCCAGTCGAATCATCAATAAATGGAACTCTGATCAAATCAAAGGAAACTCTCCTTCTCTGGATTCTCGGTTCTGACGTCTCTCTCTGTGTCAACAATCCGTCGCTGGGGCAGTCATAACACGACTAAAACCCCCAATATTCTACATGGTGGTCTGTGAAAAATCTACAAAATAACCGTCTGGATCGTCTACTTTGGATGTGGTCACCTTGGATGACCTGGTTTGGATGGTCCGAAAGTGGTCTTGCAGTGGACTTGGGCCTGTGATTTCATAGACGCCGGAATCCAGTGATCACCGCCTAGCCCACCGTTAGAAGCCAGCGCCTACCCATCGGTGTGACTGTACTGACAGCTATTCATTTTGTAACGTCGCTACCCGTACCTAGGCTAGACGAACAACGCACCATTAAAATCAGGTTAGCCAACGCTACCGAGGCTTCTCCAACACCATTGGCGCATCCAGACGCCGGAAAAACCACCACCGACGACAGCGAGAGACAAACCAATTACAAAATTAAGGGTGAGTAAGAGCTCTTCTCCCAGTCCCACCCCCTCCCCGAGTCAGAAACGTTACGTTTGTGTGTTCTTTTTTGTCATGTGAATTGCGTAAAATGATTTTGCGTAACTGGTACATTTTGGCTTCGTATATGTAGCCACCTGTAGTGTAACTAACAGTCATATCCCAAATAGGCTAGGCCTACGTTTTATACGTGTGTACAAGGGAACGAAAATGTCAATATACCCCTATTTGTTTTTCATAACATGTCTTAGTGTAATATTTAGCACAATGGCTCTAACAAATGATTATGAAAGAGGAAGACCAGCACAGAGAGTACACAGGCCACCTAGACCTAGGCTGAGCCGAACGTACATACGGGAACGAATGGCCTATAATTTTGAGGTGCAGCACCGAAATTTCAATCCCGATATTATCTGCTTTACTTGTCACAATCCAGGCCACATCAGCAGATTCTGTAATTACTTATGAGGGCAATGCAAAATTCAAATTCAGAATGTCAGAATGACAATTTTTGTAATCACAATCAATCTCAAAACCAGTGAAATCAGACTTCTACGTCTCATAAACCCGATACATACCTAGGCCACAGTGATGATACCATCACACTAAAGTTAGACGATAAGAACTTCATTAAGGTCTATCTGCAGGATGCCTCTATTCTCATCCTGTTAGAAAGCGGTTCCAACAAAACGCTCATCTCTCGTGACACTGTGGCCAAATCCAAATATCTGTCTGGTCTTCCACAACAGAATATTGAACCGGTGGCATTCCGCCTGGGAAATGGAGACCACATTTATGGTGACAGTAAAATCTCATTCGAAGTTATGCTTCAAGGTCACCCATTTCAATTTTCGGCAATTGTTGCACATAATTTGACAGGCCTTGATCTTATTTTAGGATCCAACTCTTTGAAAAATCTGCAGGGTAGCCTTGACTTCACAGACAATACCTTCCGTCTACACAGACGTAAATGTTTTCTGAAACCACTTGAACGTACAGTCATCTATCCAGGTCGAAGTCGTTATGTTGTCGTTCGAACTCATTTGCCGAATGCACTCAAAAATTGTGATGTCTCCGCATATCCATGCAGATTTGTTAAACACCTTTGCCCATCAATAATGCTCTTGAAACTGCACAAAAATTGCACTCGTATTCTTCTGACTAATAGGGGTAAAACACCGTTCGTTATCAAAGAAAATCGTCCAGTAGCGTATGTCACCACACAAGATATAGTCACTGTTTTGCAAGAGTGTCCTCCTGAAGTATTTCCCACGCCTATTTCTACGCCAGTGTATAGTGATAATGTTATGCATTGTAATGCCATGTCATCATATTCTAACAACCAGACACGTCATTCTATTGTAATGGAGAATTGTAATAAGTATCCTCATCTAGATCCTACTGACCCTATTGCGTCACTTACTGAACGTGAAATCTTTCACAAATATGTTAACTTTCATGTAGTGTCTTGAACGATGCAGAAAGGTCAGAAATGTACAAAATGTTAAAGCAAAACAGAGAAGCATTTTCTCTATACGGTGAAATTTCGCCATGTACTGATTCAGAGGTTGACTTCAAACTGGACACTGAAGAGCCATTTTTCATTAGGCCTTACAAACTGTCTGAAAGAGACAAACAATTGGCATCAAAGGAGATGAACAAACTTGTCAAAATGGGTATCTTGGCAATTGGACACCAATCATATACATCTCCAGTATTTCTGATCCCCAAAAAAGACTCCAATGAGAAAAGAGTTGTAACAGACTTTCGCTATTTGAATAGCAGGATAACACGTCTCAATTATCCATTTCCATTGGTGAATGACACCTTGAAGAAAATAGGTCATTCCCAAGCCACTGTCTTGAGTACACTAGACTTAACGAGTGCATTCTTCTGTCTTCGTTTGAGTGAAAGGTCACAGAAATATACAGGTATTGCTCCATTTGCAGGTTCTAAGCATTACTTTTATCGGAGATTACCTCAAGGTTTAAATTTGTCACCTGCTATTGTTCAGGCAAAGATTAATGATGTCTTAACGACCATTCCTCGTTCAGATTCTTTCGTCATTGCACATCACGACGATCTGATCGTATTTTCGCAGGATATTACGTCACATAAACGTCATTTACAATCCATTTTTCATGCCTTGATTGACCATGGTCTTAGAATTTCTCCTCAGAAGTGTCATTTGTTTCGTAAGTCTGTTACGTATATGGGACACCTGATTGGTATCGACAATGAAGGTTATGCTTGCTTTAAACCATTACAATCTAGATGTAATGCAATCAGAAACGCACCACGTCCCAGAAATCTTAAAGCAGTACGTAGATTTGTTGGTGCAGTGAATTATATTTCACAATTTTATCCATCCATTCAGACAACTCTGAAACCATTGCATGCATTGAGTAAGAAACGCAAAGAATTTCAATGGACAGATGTTCATCAAAATGCATTCGATACAATACGTAACCTCATGTGTGAGTCACCAATTTTGTATATGCCCAGGAAAACAGGTCGTTTATATTTGTACAGTGATACGTCACGAACTGCAACAGGTTCATATCTCACTCAAATCATTGACGGTAAAGAGAGAATTTTGGGATACTACTCAAAGATTTTGCCTGATTCATGCCAACGTTACAGTGTAACAGAATAAGAATTGTATGGTCTTCTTGTCAATGTTACTGCATTTAAGTATATTCTTAAAGGAGTGGAATTTGATGCTTATGTTGATCATTCAGCTATTGTAGATATTTTCAAATCTAAGCAAGACCCACCAACACAGAGAGTTAGTAGACTCCTATTTCGATTGTCAGAATATACGATGAAAGTGGGCTATAAGAAAGACTCTGAAATTGTGTTAGCAGATTATTTGTCACGTGCTCCTCCTCCAGATGATTCAGAGATAGATCGTATAATGCCACTTGCATTCAGTGACAGCTCTAGTGATAAAGTGTCCCCTGTAACTGAAGAGCAATGTCACCCTATCATTACCAGATCTAAAGCTAAAGCTCTAGGTGTGCATATCCCAGATCTGTTCTCAGGCGAAAAGACTGCAAGTAAGGAAACGCCAAAGGCACCTGAACAGGAAACTCAAACTAATGTTACTGTTCCTAAAACGAAGGTTGCTTCTTCAAATGTTCCAAAGACACACTCAGCATCTTCAAAGACTACGTATCTGTCAGAGCCATCTTCTGTCATTAAGCAACCTGTTTCTTCCCCTACATTGTCTTCATGTAATTTGCCACTGCCATTGCCTGAACGTAATTTGCTTTCATTGCCTAGTTTCCAGCCTTCTTCACAGCATGAAATGCCTGAAATGATGCAACCTGAGCCACGCCTGGTAGATAAAACCTCTACCCCACAGGACGTTATTCATGACCCCCCTCCTGCCTTGTATACTCCTCCGAATCCACTTATACCAAGCATAGACAATTTGGTTACAGGTCACATACCCCTAAACAGAGAGAATTGCAAAAGGTAATGAAGAATATTCAACGCAAGATCATCAGGGATTATGATTTACCATTCAATGCACATGAATTGCAACTTCAACAAGAGTCTTGCCCACATTTCAAAACAATTTATGATTATTTGGCTCATGATATTTTGCCTTCAGATTCTAAAAGTGCACGTGCAGTTTCTCAAAAAGCGGAGAATTACATTCTCTGCAATGGTCTTCTTTTTCGAGTGTATCTTCACCCTAAGAACAAGTCTAGAACAACATTACAATTGGTCATTCCAGACAATATGATTGATCAGGTCATTTCGAAATATCATGATACTCTTTTGAGTTGTCATCAAGTTGTTTTGCGTACATATTTGACGTTACGTCAACATTTTTACATGCATAATATGTTCCAATGTGTGAGTAATTATGTACAGGCATGTCTCAGATGTCAAGAATTCAAGGGTAAGCCAGATAAGTCAGGTATGTTTCACGCTCGTATACCAGATTCCTATAAGCCATTTGACAGCATCAGTTTAGACTTTAAGAGTATGCCAACATCCACGGCTGGCTACAAACATATTATGGTTGCTTGTGATGAAATTACAAGATATTTGGTGTGTGTACCACTTAAAACATTGGATGCTGAAACCATTTGTGAAGCATTGTTGCAGAAAGTTATTACGATTTTTGGTCCTCCAACTAGACTTATCACAGATGCTGCTGCCTCCCTTACAGGAAAATTATTGAATTTGTTGTGTAGAGCTCTCAACATTGATCAGAAACTAATTAGTGTTTGTAACCATGGGTCTGTGCAAGTAGAGAGGCACATTCAGACATTGTCAAATTTTTTGAAAGTGAACTTCAACCAATTCGGCACAGATTGGGTAAGATATGTTCCTACTACGGCATATGCTCACAATTCATTTGCTTCACCATATTTGGGCAATTACAGTCCATTCGAGTTAATTTTTGGAAGAAAGCCATCAGATCTTACGAAAGTCACCTTTAATCCTATGGCAGGTCTTTCTCATTCTTATGACGATTATGCAGATCTAATGAAAAGTCGGTTCGCACATTTGTCAAAGGTAATGTTAGATCTTCAAAGGCGACACCAGTCTTCACAACAAGCTAAGACTGCACAGTGTCTGTCAAGTAATCCAATCTACAAAGTGGGACAATTGGTATATGTCTACCATCCCTCTAGTTCAAGTCTCACTGCCAATTCCAGGAAAATTGCGGCAGAGTGGGTAGGTCCACTGGTGGTGCACCAAGTGCTCGATAGGAGTCACTTCCTGTTAGCAACATTGAAAGGTGAAATCTTAAATGATGTTTTTAATTTTAACAGACTGAAGCCATGCTATGTTAAAGCTTCAGCAGTAAAGGAAAATATTCAAGATGTTTCCAAGTTGAAAGAAATTCTTGAGAAGAATTCCAGTAATAATGTTAATGTTTTCCTAGATGAAAAGTCTCCTCAATTATTCTGTAATGAACATGGTGACAAGTTAACACCAATCACAGCTTCAGATATTTTATGCTTTGACTGTACAAGTCCAGTCAATCTCTCCAATCATCTTTTGTGTTTTGAAGACAACAAATGTCTTGCTTTGCCATGTCGTGAGGACAACACGACAATTGTGAAACATTTATACTTATCTGATCTCTCTCCAAATGATGGTTTTGTTGTTGAGAAAGCAAGATATAAGGCAGGTGATTTGCAACTGCTTCTGAAATCAAGTGACCCAACTGCTCACTTTTCCTTTTGGTGGAATGTGTCACGTTATGCAAATACAGATAATGTTGTGAATTTCATTTTTGAGAACAATGTTCCTTTAACAGGTTCTCCAGAGAAAATGCAAAGGCATCTCTTTGGACAGAAGTAATGCAAATGTTTCATGTTTACCATTTACACGCTACTAATAATCTTAATGAAGTTTTCGCTTCTGCACCTGTTTGCCACCCTTTTCATGGTATTCTTCTCTACGCACCTACAGGGAATATTTCTTATTGTTTACTTTCCACTCTGGATTGTACGCCCTTAGTGCCATGGCAATGGTCAAGGTCAATATGTACAACAAAATTTGTTTGCATGTTATTTGTCTTCATATGCAAATGCGTGAGATGGTCACCTTTTATTCTTCCTTTGAGAGAGATCACAAGAGTGAACAGAATTGTTTTAGTGTAATTGGTTCACAAAGGATTTAACTTTCTTCCTTTTCACAGAGTGAATGTTGAACGACAAGGAACATCAACATATAATCTGAACATTTTCGTGTAACAATACATGAAATTGTAAATGTACTGTGCTTCTGATGAGCTGTGTGTTCACATGTCAGATAGGAAAGCGATGTTACCGGGTCATTGCGTATTTTCCTGGGTCCATCTGTTCGTGTGTGACCACTGTCTTCGGTCGCATACTTTATTATTTTTGTGAGTGTGTGCACTTGCAACGTTACAGTTAATTTTTTCTTATTCCTTGAAAACTTTGATTCACATTGATTATCATTGACTGTGATGTTTCTGACTTTCCCATCCACTGTCCCGCCTCTCCCAATGTGTACAGAACATTTTACTGTGCAAGAGCTCTTGCTTACATGGTGTATTACTGTCATGTATCATATTTCATATACATTATTTCATACTGCATTCACAATTCCCTATTGTTATGGTCGCTATATTTTAATGAATGTTGACATGAACCTCATATTTTAGTAAAATTTTGGTTACTGCGTAACAAAATTTTAAAGGGGAAAAGGGATGTTGTATAGAGATGTTCATTCTGCCCCACCGTACGCAAAAGGTCGTACAAAGTTCAGTCTTCCGATGTTTACCCCAGATTTATTTAAGTTTTTCTTTATTTCCCTGAGACAGTCAGATTAGACAAGACAACACATTAAAAATAGTAAACTTAGACCCTGTTCTCAGAAAGGTTGCGCAATCCTTTCGTGATTGGTTGATCACGGATGGCAACCACCTCACTTAGTTAGGTAGGTCAACCATTTGACCTGTGATTGGTTAATATCACAATCTATCCCGTGATCCTTAGCAGTTAAGCGTGGGTCAATCCATCGACCTCGCCACGCCACCGACACTGGCTCTCTGGGTATCGAAGTGTGAACATCGTCCGTCTCCGTGTATTATGTAGGCCTGTGTCACCAATGTAATTGTAAACTTTCTTTCTCCGTCTTTTCGTTTCTCTCTTGCAATCATCATCGTTAACTAATTTAAATCAATTTATGTGCCAGTCGAATCATCAATAAATGGAACTCTGATCAAATCAAAGGAAACTCTCCTTCTCTGGATTCTCGCTTCTGACGTCTCTCTCGTGTCAACAACTCGCCGCTGGGGCAGTCATAACACGACTGAGAACCCCTAAAACCCCACATATTCTACAGTAAAGTAAGTGACGATAATATAGTAAAAAAAAACATAGTTCGGATGCATAGTCTACCACTTTGTTTGCAATGGTGCGTGTGCCGGAATTTCACTAATAAGCAAAATTTGAATCGCTTTTGTAAATTCAGGGTTAGTGTGTCGCAATAAGGATTTGACTACTAGACATCAACTTGGAATGGGGCTGTGATCAGCTTTCAGTCACTCATTCACTTGGCATGGTTGTTAGCAGCTCACGTGCTAGTGTGAGACCTGTAAATAGAGATGACTGTTTAGACATCAATTCAGTAGCCAACCACACAGGCATAAGCAAATATAGTTACTTACTGTTTGTCCGAACTATAGCTGCTCAAACGAGTGCCGGTATGACGGACGTGATTGTTATTTTACATATTCTACAGTAAAGTAAGTGACGATAATATAGTAAAAAAAAACATAGTTCGGATGCATAGTCTACCACTTTGTTTGCAATGGTGCGTGTGCCGGAATTTCACTAATAAGCAAAATATAGTTACTTACTGTTTGTCCGAACTATAGCTGCTCAAACGAGTGCCGGTATGACGGACGTGATTGTTATTTTACAAGATCTGTACCGTCCATTGAAAGTGCAAACTAGTAAGTATATTCCTCAACATAATGTTTACCAAATTCAACCGTCGTTCTTTACAAAGTTGAAAAGTGCGTTATGTTACCATTTGTACTATTGAAACGACCTTTCTTAGCAGAGGTGTTTGTTTTCTTATCAGTTGCTGACAGTCTTTAGCATAATACGTCACTTATTGATGAGTTGTCTTCATCGTTTGCAGACCCTCGAATTCACACTTATATCTGATACACTGTGTTGTTGTTTCAACGTATACGGAATTAACTGTGGTCCAGTCACTATTTGAAATAACATTCAAATTGCGATTGTGGATCAAGTAAACGGACGAACTACAATTACACGAATAGCGGTAAAATCTTAAGACGTCGGTAAGTGCAAAATTTGTTTCGCAGCTATTTAATTTGCCGAAAATTAACTTGATTGAGCTATCACTTCCCATACAAAAATCTGTAGGTATCCCTGATGACTCAGCTGCTTTCATTAAAATGGTAGACCCCGCCAGTAAAGTCCAGTTGCTCTGAAAGTTCGAGCCCAGATCAACACATACTGCAGTTGCTACCCAATTGAACAACAGTGCATGCACAGTTTAGCCCAGTTGAACTGCAGTAAAGTCCAGTTGCATATACTATGTCCGAAACCAGGCAGAAGCTCGTGAGGCCACTTGCACTGATTAAAATCAGTTGCAGCCAATTTGAGCCATGGCTGAAAATAATCAAGAAAGGTTTAGTCCAGCAGAGCCTTGCCCAGATTTTAACTGCAATTTACCGGTGTTATCTCAGGCCATTCAGAAAAGAAACAGAAAAGAACCAAAGTGTAGACCTGGAATTACATTGCGCTTACTTAGTCGAAAGTGGTGTGCAGTTTTGATATTTCATTGATAGCCTACATACATGGGCGTCAATCCTGGGGTAGGAGAAGACATGAGAACACGTCCCCCCACACTTTGATAGGAGGGGGGACATAGTCAAATGTCAACCCCACATTTCGTAAAGAGAAATGTTTTGGCTCACTTTTTGAATTGTAGAGGGACATTGTAAGAGATATTGCACACATTTTGGTGAGTGACTGATGTAATCGCTAGCTGCGTGATCATGCAGTTTAGGTGTTCATGGACCAGGGTTCCCTGGTTAGACTCATCTACACATTCCAAATGCCAATCATCCGGGCGCTTCGCGCGCAGTTGTTTCTTTGCCGAGTTACGTCATTAGACAAAACAAGGTAAGGGAATGACGCACGTTCCCTCCCCATAAATACACCAACAAAATTTTAAATTAACCTGAAAAGCAAACCTAGGTAAAAACCTGTTTGTTTACGTGTACTTGAATGAATTGTCGATATACACTCAGAGGCGTCGAGACCGGGAAAGTCGTCCTCCCCTCCATCAACGAAACAAATGTCAGAGCCACGATAGTGGGAATATCTAAAGAAGCCAGTTAGAATTTTTCATATCTAGGTCGGGCACATTTTATGACGTAAAAGATGCCAAATACTGTATTGTACTATATTGTGAGGTTGCCTGGTAATTGAAACAAATTTTCATTAAATCCGAAATTTCATATGAACGTCTCATAATTCAGTCTAGGATTGAGTATAGTTAGAAAATGTAACACGAGTTGGAACTTTTCATATCTCAGTGTAGCACATTTATGGCTTCAAAAGAAGCCAAGTATTGCACTAGATTTCATCTAAGGGGACACCTCTCACCTTCCAACCCTCTCACAGAACCAGACCACCCATCAATTTTCTCATGCTTCCCCATCTATTAAAACACTATTGTATGGCATCTTTTTCAATGTGACTGTCATTTTCAAAAGTTATCGGTACAAAACGATAACTACTTTGTCATGCAATCATTAACGGTTGCAGCAAACTCATTAACACCTGTAATGAGAGTAAAAATGATTGGAATAACTTTTTTGAAACCATACTTTCTCCTGGAAAAAAATAACTGCAATAGACGCAAAACACTGCACTACATTTGATTAAAGTCACTTACTAGTTGAAAATTTCTCAAAAAGAAAAGTCTGTTATCGTTAGAAAGAAAAATACTGTTAAACTAACCCTTCAGAAAATTATGATAGCATAAATATGCTAGGCAAGAGCAATCCAAAGTAGTACTAGTTTTGAATAAAATGAAATTTTCTCATTAAAAGGCTTTTGCCCTCAGGTGACCACCGTTCCTGAAAGCCAATTCATTCATATGTTATATCGATGACGTATATGCAAAATGTGTCAACAAGCATTAAACTCTGCCGGTGCTTTGGTAATTTCTGTTTAAATTCTATTCACATTCATCTTCTGCCTAACAGTGCAATTTTTTTTCGCTTAGGGTTTTGAGCCACTCTCCATGAGACTTTTTTTTAAATTCCCATGTATGTATTTTTCATGTAAAAGCTAACTCATTGTAGCCCTCCACTAATACATAGTAATCACGTTCATTAACCCTTATCCGTGCCATTTATTAGCATTTTGATATTATAAATACATTCGTGCAAAAATCTCACCCTCCACACACACACACACACACACACAAAATCCAGGAGTCTCTATACGCCTATGAGCTCAGCCCCAAATACTTGCAAAGTACTCAAAGAGAATGAAGGAGGATGCGTCATTCATTATGATTCTTATATCCCCTTACCCCCACGCCTCATCAGATATCTATTTACCGTACCATTTTTATAGATTGATTTCTTTACATGAATTGAAGAATTGCAGACATGATATTTTCAAGGCTGGGTATATGCACCTTAGGACGGTCGGGAAATGCCATTCCTGGCCATCTGGCAGGTTTGAAAAACCCAAAATTTTCTTGTACGCTCCGGGCCAATCAATGATGGCGCTCCGCTTGTATAGTCCTGTCACACATGCCCCAAGACCAGCCTACTTCCCCGATTAAAACCTCTTGACGTGGGAACCTGAAGTGTCTTTTTATAGACTTTGACAATATATGCGACTTCAATCACTACACCCTGCCTGTCAATCATCTAATTGATCATTTGTCTTAACGGCCGATGCAATGTCTGACCAGTTTTGCCCTTTCAGTACCATCGAGAAGATACGGAATCCTTCGAAGATACAGAATTCTTCATTCAAATGCTCACAATTCTGCAAATTCATCATAGCTTCCTGACTTTTTCTTCTGATCACGTTAATGGAAGTTAGGCTTACCCCAAGGGAAAACATATTGGACCTGTCAAATATACCCAAAGCCATCAAAAAGTGCAGTGTGTAGACTCCTGCAGCAGCCGTAATCATTCAAACCCATACGTCAAGTCACACATGTCCCCCCCCCCCCACATTTGAATTTGGATTGACGCCCTTCTGGTACCCATGTTCATACAGTGGTACAGTATTAACCCGTGTGAACCAAAAAGGATCTCAGATATTCTGCTTGCTCCGTATAAGCATCACGAAAAAATAAAAATTAAAATATGATAATTCCAAGTTTCAGTGACATCATAATCTTTCGAATTTCAGATAACTTTGCCGTTTAATTTCGTCTGTTGAGTTCATGAAATCATGTTGGATTTGGTCGAGAAAACCGGAACAGTGCATAGCACTACCACAATCGCTCTCGTTACCGCAGCAACAGCCTTAGTAGGTGCCTGGGTTTGGAGCCAACAAAAACCGAGAAAAGATTTTCCCCCAGGACCGAAGGGCTGGCCGGTAATTGGAAATATCTTAGGTACGAAGATATCGCATATATGTAGAGCTTAATGTATACCAGTGACTGGTCTTTCATGTGTACAATGCTGCCTTCAATTTATGCAACTTTGGTCACATATATGTTTTATGATGCTTACCTTAAAAAATGGTCATCATTTAATATCGACATCATTCTTCTTGAAATTAAATTAAGATGTGTGGTATTTATATTAATACGTGTATGTCAATAGTACTTTACAGTATCTAATTGTTCTAATACTACTGTTAGCAATGCTCAAGCATCTTTGTTAGGACAGCGATACTTTTTACATATGCAATTAAATAATATTTTACATATGAAATGAAATTTTTACGTATGTAATTAACATTATCAACGTTATTCCTGATGACCCATTGTGGCTCTTTGCTGACGATGCTAACGTTTTTTTCCATGACACAAACTGTACAAATGTTATTAATTAAGTCCATACTGTTCTTAGCAAGTTTAAAATTTGGCTTGAAGCCAACAAATTGACCCTGCAACTTGGTAAACCAATTTTATCATTTTGCATCCTAGGAAAAATAGCTCTCATGTTGATCCAGATTACTTCACTCTAATTGACACACAAATACTCAAGACAAGTTGCATTAAATGTCTTGGTCTTTTTATTGATGAGAATTTATTATTGAAACAACACATTGATGATTTATGTAACAAACTTGAAAGTATTTTATATCGTCTTAGGACCTCGCTACCCTTTAAAGTAGCTATTCAGTTATGTTATTCATTTTTATTCAAAATATCATATGGCATAGAGTTCTATTGAATGGCTAAATCTGGTACTCTCAAACCGGTAAAAGTCATGCAAAATAGAATTCTGAACAATGATACTTGTAAACATCAGCAATATCCTAGAAAGACCTTGTACAATGACCTCGGGTTTAAAAATCAATGATAGTCATAATATGTAAATAATAAACTACCCCATGTATTCAATGAAGTCGTTAGCCCTTATTCAATCTATGTTAACACAAGATCTAACACACTCTTCTCGGTTGTTAGAATATTATTCTCAGCTATTGATAATTGTTGTTCTCTTTCTTTTTTCTTCTTTTTCTTGGTTTCTTTTGTATGGTGGCGAGCTTTGTTAAACTTACCAGTTTGTTCTAGTGTCCTGTTTTACTGTATTCGATTACAGTATGTATATCATGTGCAGAGACAAAAGAATAATTATTATTTGTACAGGGTTTATTCTGTATCTTCCGATGTACTTACTATATACAAGGGTGAAGTTTGCAGATATTCCGCAGTATGGACAAACGGTACCTTTGTTTAACAATTAAAAAATACTTTACTAGTTCCTTGTTTTTACTGTTAGAATCAAAGCTTGTTTTAATACATTTTGGAGGACGTGCACTAGTGTAACTTGATACTTACATACTGTTTTAGACTTTGCTGGTGCCAGCCCTGCTCATATGGTTTGCATTGATAATGCTGAAAAGTATGGCAACATCTTCTCCTTGAGGATAGGACAACGATGGACAGTTGTTCTGAACGGAGCTGATGTAATCAAAGAAGCTCTTCTGAAGAAGGGTGTGGAGTTTGCCAATAGACCAAATACGTTTACATGTAAGTATGCGTTAATACAGAAAATTTCAGGAATAAGTGTGATCTAAGAGTCATTTGCGAGGTAGGTACGCCTCATGTTCTATTCTTATCACGTTTGAAAATCATAATTTCTTTACAATAAAAGAACTTTAGTTATTGTATTTATGTAATATTTCAAGTTAATGTCATTCACTACCTTAGGTACTCATTACTTTCTTAAAGATCAACCTCAGATATTCTTCTTCAGAGTTTTCGGTGGCAATAAACATCTCAGATGCAAGTCAGGGAAATGGAAAGAAAAGGAAACCGATGAAATTTAGCAAACTAGATTTAGGTTAAGCTTAGTAATTTTTCTTAAACCAATTATGTACTTGCATAATACACATTGTCACAATTAACCACTGATTCGATTTGAAAATATGATGGAATGGATGAAATGATATAGTTTGTTGCTGCATCACCTCAACAGGTCTTCCCTGGGTGCAGCAACCTATTTTCAATATCAAAGATGCGACAGTTTGTGTGAACGTGTATGCGGGTGTGGGTGTGTGGGTGTGTGGGTGTGTGTGTGTGGGTGTGTGTGGGGGGAGGGGACGGAATGTCCCCTATGTAACAACAACCCTGGGAGGACCGTGATGAGAAGTTCTTTTGGAAAGCCCGAAGTACACATGGAAATATTGCTACGTTCCTCTCTAAAAGTATTTCCACCTTTTAGGTGAAGTAAACTTACTTTTGACATATTGGGACAAGTGTTGTTGTTATGACCATAGTAGTTAGCGTTACTTTAGGCATCAATCGATTGTAGCCCTTTACTTAGGCTTTCCAAAATTCCCCTTTACCCGAGTTCTCTAATTTAATCCCCCCCCCTCTCAAAACGTCTTGAACTATTGTGCTTTGGTAACTATCCCCAAAAGCTCCAAAGGAAGTTATTGTTGTATCTACTTTGTCTCATATTATTGTAACCGTATTTTTCATTCAGTACATACAATAACAGAAGGAGGACAAGATATTTTAGGTGGACAGTATACACAACCGTCATGGAGGCTTCATCGTAAACTAGTTTTCTCAGCATTTCGGTATGTTTTCAACCTTAATGATGGTAGAACATTCATACAATTTTCGACTTTATTGATGTTAAGAAGACTATGTGCTACATGGATGTCTAATTTCGTTTTGCCGAATATTTATTTTCCATGTTATAGTTTGCTTTCACTTGTATTGGCCTTTTAAGATCACAAATAAAGAACTTTCATGATTCATCATTTAACAAAGTATCGTTTGATAATTGCCTCTGCTGTTCAAGTACACTTCTTGTTTGAGTACAAATTAGGAAACGTTATGGTTGACGTTTTGACTACGTAGGGGGTGAATGAAATGAAATGCAACATCTATCATCTATAGTTTCTCAATTGCCTTAAAGGTCTCTCGCTACCGGGAACAATGAACGATTCCAGAAACTTGTCTATTCCATTCTGCCAGGATTAACCAAAAGTCTTAATGACGTACAAGACAAACCATTTGCTCCGAAGCCATTACTTGCATCATCTATATACAACATTCTGGCAACCATGTGTTTCGGGAAGCAGTAAGTATATAGTCAGACACAAAATTCAAAGTACACAGTTTCTTATGTTTGACGTTGTGATGTTAATCTTTTAGTAACATTAATATTAACTACAGCTAAACAACTACATAACAGAGTAAACATAATTCTGTGATACACTTCAACATGTAGCGAAGTTCATCATCGAAAACAACTATAAGGTATAATTAGCCTCAGACAAATGAACTAAAACTCAAGGTTTATTTCACAGACAAAAATAAATATTGTTCTTCAGATATGAATTCGCTGGTCCAGACATTATGCAATGGATGAATCTGAGCCAGAGGTTTTTTGAGGTGGGAGGCAATGGTGTGCTTGCTGATTTTATTCCAGTTTTCCGCCATTTTCCAACTCAAGGAGTGAGGGAAATAAGGCAGTTGGCTGACGAATTTCTCGGAAAAATAGAGAAAGAGATAAAAGAACACCAAGCCAAATATGATGGAGGTAAATCTTGTCTTGTCTATGTTTGGAACATTTATTGACAATTACATTCTTAGTCACTCTCAAATGTTTTTAACATTGTTTATATTGTCAAGGTTGTCATGGTGAGCAAATTATCAAATTATTACGTTCATGATTATTGCCATCAACATCAAGTGCATCGTCATCTTCACTGCCGTTATTTTTATTTTTATTTTTTTTGCATCTCAATAGTCAATGTTAGTAGGTTGTGATTCTGATGTGTGAATTCTACCCTGTCTCTGGGAAATCGTCTAAGGGTTTGCATGATGCGTGGCAATTCTGTCCTTGTCAGTAAAGGCATTTCGTGTTTGTGATGAATATCATCAAATGTCAAGTGTTCTTTTTAGTAATTGTTTGTGATAACTTCTGGCACTCCGAACAAAGCGGGATGACTATCACCTTGATCTCGATGTTCCACATTCCCCTACACTTCAGGTCTTTGTGTTTTCATTTACCCTTTGTTTTTCGGTTATAGTGCGAATAGCGTGAAACTGCCATATTCGTAATATTATGAAAACGTCTCTCTATGATGAAAAGGCCTGGTCTAGATCTAATTCTGTCTCTGTATTTTAAAGTCCTGTGGGACGGGTCTTCATCTTGTCATTCTCTTCGGTGGGATTGGTGTAACCATTTGTTGGATTCTTTTGGTGTGATACTGTAGTTATGACTTATTTTCTGCTGCTGCTACGTCTCGTAGAGGTTTCCGGCTACCATTAGGCAGGAAAATCACCAGGAATTGTTATGTGGGCAGTTTCTCAATTTATCCTTTAAAAATTCTGCACATCATTAGTTCGTTTGATATATGCAGTTTTCTCTTGTGACACTTTGTAAGCAACTATATTATTGTTTTTTATCATATTTTTTACTTTTTTATAGCTGATATTTTAATTGTTCTAATTATAACCAACAGTCATTGTCAATATTATTTTCAAACTGTAGAAGTTTATGTACTATTGTGTAATAGCTGATTGAATTTATAGAACCTTTTGCTGCCACACAAGAGGTCGATAATTAATTTAGCTAAACAATTCGAAAATGTTGGCCCATTCAGGAATTTTACTGAATCGACAACCGGTTGAAGTTTAACACTGAGTTTTGTAGTATTTAGCGACTGTACGTCATATCATTGCACCATGCATGGATAGGTAAGAAAATTGCAACCGGCGTTCATCTTTGTTTTTTATATGTAGGTGAACCGAAGGATCTGATCGAAATGCTCTTTCACTACAAGGAGGAGATGCAGAAAGAAGGAAAAGAAGACATGAATTTGATAACAGACACGCACATCAAACATACATTGTCTGACGTTTTTGGAGGTATCGCCTATATTTTACATGATTTCTGATTTTCATCTTTAATTTAAGCAAGTGTGTGAGTGAATCATAATATGACATTATTATGCTACAGATTTTACAAAGTAATTGACGTTAAACTTGTCAGCACCGATTTCAGAGAAGAAATACGGATAATGCGGCTAGTTGTTTATTATGAAACTGTAAACCAAAAGGAAAATGTGATGTTCATATGTATATTTATTGTACTGTCTTAGATACCAAATATTGAACTTATCGGTGATTGAATTACCAGGTGGGAAATGAGAGTTCCTAACCTACAGGGCATCGTCTTTGGTAACCGTTGCTGGAAAACCATTTTAACTATTTGTGCCGCTTTGTTTATCTCAATGTGAAATTATACACATACTCAAATTATTTTTACTGTTTACTCAGCTGGTACTGACACATCTATTTTTACCTTGCACTGGTCTGTGATGCTTCTCTGTGAGCACCCTGACATTCAAGAAAAAGTAGGTCAAGAAGTGGACCGAATAGTTGGAAGGGACAGACTTCCCTCACTGGATGATCGTGAGAAACTTGCCTACACTACGGCCACCTTGTATGAAGTTATGAGGTTCAGTTCAATAGTGCCTCTATCTGTACCTCACGCAACTTCAAAGGATGTACAAATAGGTAATTTGCAATGCTCAATATTTTTTTCAAGTTTTGCCATAATTATGATATCACCGCTTGTCGTTGGTATTACACATTTCAACGGTCTTTTTGCTGTAGTGAGTTGCGTTTCATGCTTATCATATATTATAGCTAATTAGAGATTAACCAAGGTTTTGTCAAGAATAAGCAAAACTGATGAAAGTTTAGATACCTCTATTAATAATTTCAATTCATTTGATGTTTTGGAAAAACCAATGTTTAAATGGAGGTAGCACAGCTTGCTTAATATCACGCACCAGTGGCGGAACTAGCAGTTTCAGTCAAAGGGGGAGACTAAAATGGCTTTTAGGGGCGCTGTATAACAGAAATACTCACTGCTCTTTAAATATATTGGAGAAAGACACCGCAAGGAGGAGGAGGGGGGGGGGGGGGGTTGTTGGTGAGTGCCCGCAGGACTTTAAGGGTTCCTTTGTAGAGAGACTTGCGATCTTAGGCGCCATTTTGCTTCCAACTGCTTGGACATTGTATATACGTGCATTCAGTTTTGTCATACGGTAATGCATTATCTAAAATTAATCCGTGAAAACAATGTATCGGCAATTTGATGGTTTATCTTTTCTCACAAGGAATCAATAAGATCGTACACGTAGAGACAATGTGGTGTTAAATAGTTGTCGCAACCCTATCTATGTAGAAACCTATGAGGACTAGTTAAATGGAGCCTAACTAATGAAGCCTTTCCGATTTTT
The DNA here is from genome assembly GCA_021234535.1 of Stichopus chloronotus. Lineage (NCBI taxonomy): Eukaryota > Metazoa > Echinodermata > Holothuroidea > Aspidochirotida > Stichopodidae > Stichopus > Stichopus chloronotus. The sequence goes on from CM037829.1 coordinate 7,686,935, forward strand.
TTTTATTTTTCAAACTCCCCAGATTGCGACAAACATCACGTTCTGGGGGTTATAACCTGCATGTGCACAGTCTTTAAACAGGGATCTCATGCTTGCAATTTCTCAAATTAACGAGAGCAAAGGTGAATCTATGAAAATGCTAATGCATATCACATGGGTTGAGCGGATCCAAGAATCATAAATTGTGCATCCTCGTTTAAGTATTCTTGGAAAAGTTGGAGAGTGTTTGGGTGGGATGAACATATGTTCAGTCACACACTTTTGAATTGGACAGTGGAGTCACAGCAATTGTTTGCATAGTTTCAAAAGACTCTAAGTGAGCCGTCATGAGTTTAGCTAGTTATGTTTTTTTACTGAGCGTGGAACATGGATAAGGAAACAAGTGTGACACAGTGTGTGAAATACAGTATGCCCTTGTTGCGCAGTCAGAATTTTTTATTAGGGCGAACTGGGAATTGTTTGAAAAATATCTAAGAGGAGCGCTAGCATCGCTTGGAGAGCACCAGCAAATACATAAAAGTCCCCTCCCCTTCCTACGTTGCCTGAAGTATCCCTTCGTAAACTCAGGAGGTAAGATCAAGGAAATGGTATTGTCAGTATTTTCTTGGATGAAAAATTAACCTCATTTGGGAGTTTTCCCCCTGAAAAAGTATATAAAATGTCCAGCAATGCTTGAATTTGAAGGCAGAAAATTGGTAACACCATCATCATTTCCTGGATTCGGATGGCGCTGAGTTACTCAACTTTACATTTGCTATACCTTCTCTTTTGCTTTTCAATTCTTATCTTTTTTTATCTTTTGATATTTGTCTCCTTTGTGACAAGTTGAACAGGGCCCGGTAATCCATTTGTATGGGAGGGGGGACTCGGCGACCGACTCCTTGCGATATCGTAGCTCCACCACTGGCGTGCATAATATTGTAAATATTGTAATTTGTTTTCTTCGTGTTATTGGGTAGATGACGCCTTTCTATAATTACAGGTATAAAGGTGTAGTAACTACAGGGTTACAGGGATATTTCTGCAGTATGCCATACTTTTTTGTTTTCATAAACGGTGTGCTTACAAATACTTGCCCCGATTTTTGTCAATACAAGACTAAATCATGCATCCGTTCTATTCTTTGCTGTACCTTTTTCCAAGGTGGTTATACTATTCCAAAAGACACCTGGGTTCTCATCAATCTGTATTCGATGCACTTTGATGACAAGCTCTGGAATGAACCAAACAAATTCACACCAGGTAGGAAAATCGTGTTCTGGTAATTGATGTAGACAGAACTGACTTTGAATAATCTCAATTTTAATATACTTCACTTTTCGTTTATAGGTGAGCAGCTGATGATGCAAAACAGCTATAAACGTCATGGAAACACGAACTGATACATTATAAGCAACACAAAGAAGCATCAAATAAGATATGGTATATGAGGTCAAGAGAACCCTTGTAGAATACCTGACAAAAACGCAAGTGTTCTGTATGGATCACTGATTAAAAACTCATTACCTTCTCAATTTTATTTCATTTCCTTATGATTAAAACTATTTTAAGTTCGACGATTCTTTCAACGACAATGCTTGCTTCCTCCATCAGAACACTTCTTGGACAAAACCGGTGGGGCTCGTCTTCATCCCGAAGGTTTCCTGCCCTTCTCCACTGGCCGTCGGGTGTGTATTGGAGAATCTCTTGCTAAAGCAGAGCTGTTCCTCCTCTTCTCCTGGTTGTTTCAACATTACAGGTTTCGTAAAGCACCAGGTCAGGAAGAGAAGGATTATTCAGAACGCATTGCTGTGGCATTTGGGTGCCTTCCCAAGGACTACGAAGTGATAGTCGAAAAAAGATTCTAATTTTCTTTCACTTTTAACTTTCCCTTCACTGTGAGTAGCAGTAAATGTTTCTAAATATGCCTATCTGACACGGAGTAAAAAAAAAAAAACAATGGAATGTACTTCAAATATCTAAAACGAGAATCTGGCCAATATGTAGTTTTTAGATTTCAGCTCGAAACTGTTAAAATGAAAGTTCCTTTTATGTGTAACATGTGACATACCTTAAAAGTATCGGTATTGTTAGTATAAGGTATAAAAATAACTATTTTTTCGCATTAGTTACTCAAAATTTCTGTCAACAGAGTATTTTTCCCTCGTTGTCCGTCTGGAATTGAGAAAAACATTTCAATGCGTTGTGGTAACAACAACAAAAAGTTAGGGGTAAGATGAAAGTGGGATAGTGATAAGTCGAATGACCCTCCAATGGTACACAACGTAAAATACTGTGACAAAATATCCTGATTAAAGTAGTAGTGTACTACAATTTTGCTATTTGCAACTTGTATATATTATGATAACATTATTTTGGATAATTTGTACCACACTCTAAATTTTGGTGTACGTTATGTATGAACATTATAGGTTATTAACTGTAACGAAACTGTAACAAAAATGTTGAGCACATGTCTCTTACCTAATGAACGATAACATTAAATATGGCAGACGAACTTAGATGAAATACACTCAGCTCATCATATCATAAGGAGAAAAGTAGTTTCAAAGCTGACTTATAAACTTTATGGTATCCAAAGCGGTATTGAAAAGTGTTTAAGTGAGAAGTTTATATAACCTGAACTTCACTGTATCTTATTTTCTTATAATTGGCACAATCTGTTATTACACATCTTGAATACAAATAGAAAAGCAAGTGAGTAATGTTTTATTTAGTTCGTGGACAAACATTGTTAATGATCAGTGTCGTATCCCCTTACCCTATACCTATGCACCCAAGGTAACTCGATCACTCCAGGGAAGACATACATCATTGGGGATAGACAGCAAATGGAGTAACAATCAGCTAAATCGTGATTCGAGAAAATACCAATTATAGCGTGAGTGATAAATCGCTGAATGACAAGCATTTGTACGGTATTTTTGTTTATAATCGCAGAAAGTCGATCATAAATCACGCGTATTAACTGGAGGAGTGGGTGTGTTGGTTCATAAAAGTAAGTGCGTGGTGTCCGTAGCTATGTCACACTAAAGCATTTGGTCTGCATATAGCTAGCTAAATAACCCTTACAGTCACGTACCAGCTACTATTGAAACAAAAACGATATGAACCCTAGACTTTGCAAAGTCTTTCTCGGCGAATGAATTCTCCTCCTTTGATACATTCCTCACAATTTGAGCTGCAGCCTACTTATACCCAACCGAGGATATGTACTCATCTAGTAATAGCGTTTCCATGTGATCGCCGTCCGCCGGAAAGACTTTGGACACTCGATATAATTATGTACAAATGAATAGTCACGTTTGACGTTAGCGTTAATACATATTAAAATACTACGCGTTGGTCTCATGAAATGAGCCAATAGCAGCGATCGAACAATGAGAGAAAATAATGGTACCTAGGCTAACTTTCACCGTATAACCAGATTTGCCTACGGCAGAAATAGGATATAGCTAAAACAGGCCTAAAACAGTTGAAGGAGAGTAGAATATTGCCATGATAGTTACGTAACTAATCAGTCGTGTGTCCTATCCCCATCATCACTCCCATCATTTCTCACGATGGCCGTGATTGGCTTCTACCGAATTCGGTAGCGAAAAACAATGGTTTTAGTTAAAAGTTGTGTGCATAATTAAAACGAGTGTCCAGAGTCTGCGAGGGTAGCTATCCGTGGGAGGAGTAAACACTCTTCCGGAAGAGCAGTACGGTGTGGGTGTTCAGAGGTGGCACAACCAAGATTTACAGAAACTTTCCAGCCCAAGCAGACTCTGCAGAGTCTATATGAACCCCAGCTAACAACCCTAAGCAAATCTGACAGTAAGGAAGGGGGCGAGGAGTCTTGCAATTGGTAGGCCAGTTGGTAGAGCTTTTACTAACCTGCATCGCAAAGCAAAATTTATAGTACTGCATTTTAATTCATTATGTCTCAGATAATGATCAGATGGATCACAACGAAAGTCTAAGGGGAGGTCAGGAATTTTCAAAGTTTATTTTCTGTTATGCGAATATGCGACTTAATGAACTAACTTACGGGTCATATGACATTTATCTAGAAAAGAACTGCCACCGCATTAAAGAAAAATGTATAATGAAAACGCAAAAATGATGACGAGTAGGGTCGTGTTTCTTTTCTTAGGCCTATATATATATCTTAATTTCTTGATTACTGGGTTTCACATCGGTACGTTGTACCAGTATTTGTAAAGAGAAAAGGACATGCTTCTAAAACAAAACTCTCATGGTAAAACAAAATTCTCAATTGTGTATAAAGAGAAAGTAAACAAAGAATAACGTGAGACATATCATGGAAGTCCGTCTCTTGACGTCATTAGCCAATGATTATTCATAAAAGTTATGAGACAGGAATTTGTCTGTAAAATTGTCAATATTTCATGTATTTTGATGGAATTTGTTGCTATTTTTAACATTTCTAATGATTAATACAGCCAACTCAGAAATGCAGTCAATCCAAAATGCCATTTTCATCTCACACATCCGTAAAAAGGGACAAGCCAATTACATTGTGGGGAGTCTATGGTGTACCACACTTTGCATTAGCTGACCGTCTAATTTTCAGTGCAAGATGAGGGTTCCAATAATGCTGTTAATCAAGGTCAATAATAATACTTACAGGGAACAACTCATCTGCTTTGACTTCTTATCGACTGATGCACACAATGGAAAGGCTTGTCGCATTCCATACACGACTACTCCAAAGCATGACGTGATACAGGTGACACCTAAGAAAGCATATCCAAATAAACCTTAACAAAATTTTGTTATTATTATTATTTTTAGTAAAAATGTGACAAATAAATTCATTTTAACTTATTACTAGTTTGTGATAACTATTTGTTAATTTGTAATAACAACTGCATAATTTGTTACGAGTTCATACTTTATAAAAACAAATTAATAATTTAAAATGAACATGTTAAGTAGAATACTGCACTCAATATAGAACATATACAGCAATGTAAAGAAATCTTAAATTAAAGATATTGGAAGTTGGGAAGTCTAGGTACCGTAAAGTTCGGGGTTTGGTGGAGTCAGTGCACGTACTTGTTCATTTTAAGACGGGGCTGTGGATACAAAGTAGAAACTTACTGAGTCGGGAATATATGTAAAAGTAACCACTTTTGTTTACATCTATTAAGCGTAAAGGCCTGTGTACATTATCAACATTTTAGGATACATGTGTCGACAAATTTCGCCCACACACATCTGGACACAGTCTGGACACAGAAAGTTTGTTTTTGTATACACTAGATACATACGATGTCGCTAAAGCGGGTTGCGACACACTTGGTAACATGTGTCCGCGAAATGTTAAAAAGACAATGTCCGCGAAAGTAGTATTTGGGAGGAAGATGGAGGACTCTCTATGAAGAGATCAGCTGCAACAATACTGGTAGTTGCTGCAGGGAGGAAACAGAAATAGCGAAACGCACAACAAAAAAATCTAGTGGGCATGACCCTGGATCACCATTGATGAGCAAGACAAGGCGTACCACTGTCTCTTGAAGAAGCCCAGGTTTGTAGACAGACCCTCTATTAATGTAATGCTGTGAACGAACCTCTGTGTGCATATCAATTACATAACATTACTTACATTTACATTACCGCGAAAGAGGAGCAAGATTTTGTTGGGCACGGCGTAGTATCCTAGTCTGGTTATTAACTATAAACAAAAGAGTAAAACTCAATATTTGACAAAATGTGATGAATGTCATGAACCACCTCAATGAGCCCCTGACTGGGTCAGGCCTGTGAGACTATTGCATATTTGAAATAATATGCACCGCGCATAGGATAGCCATTTGCGGTAGGGCATCATTAATTGGAGGAATATAGACCAGATAGAAATTGTCGAAATGATGGCTGAGGTTTAGTAGACTGCTACTCTGATCAGATTACATTCACTGCAGCACAACAATATGCATGTAAGATAAAGAATATTCTTCATTCAGATGTTACTATTCTTTTCCTGTTAAAAAGCAACATCGGTGCACTGTTTAACCTTGTCATTTGTAGCAGGATATTGCGTCACCTAGTACAAAGAAAAGAATTACTTAAAGGAACAAAGAGGGCGTACATACGATAGTCTCGAACATTTGCACTAACTTAGTACTCTTGGCCTGACCAAGACCAGATCAAGAGACGAAGTGTTCGGCTAACTTGGCATGAAATCAACTAAAAGTGGAGGAAAGATTTAAAATCTGGAATCTGTAGACCTATAGCAAAGTCAATCGTCGAAATCAAACAATCAAATATTTATTAGGAGAATAGAAACTGCACTAACATCATTTTATGTGGGCAGTGAGGCTAGCACAGAGGCTCTTTCAATTACAACGAACGTGCTTTTAACATTTAAGATAAAAACAATAATTACAATTACAAAAAGTAGTGGAATATTTGACACTCCCCGTTTAACTGTAGCTCTAAGTTAGAAAGTAGCGATCGATCATTTATGAATATACAGGTGCGCTTAATACTCCATGTTTTCAAATTATTTATCATAAATCAAGAGACAACGATGCCTCAAGATGCTATAACGGATGCATAGACTACATTCATGGTTGCACGGGATCGCATATCAAATGATGCTTCTTACTAATTCATTTGTAATAGGCGTAAACGTATACTTACTATATGGCAATAAGGATGGACATAACTATATCAACATGGGCAATTATCACTGATGCATTCACACTATACTGATGGTTACAGCAGCTCGAGAGGAACGGTACAAAATGTAAATAGATATGTGATACTTTACAAATGAAGCAGTCAACTACTCACAAGGCTGGTATACCAGGGAGCTGTTACTTAGATAACAGCTCCCTGCGTAAACAACTGCCACGGTTTGTTGTACTTTGTATTCCATTATGGTTCTGTTCAAAACTACGGAGTCGCATGACGAACATTATTATTTCGGAACATTTTTAACATTGTCGGCGGTACAATCTTTTCAATGCACAAGTGGTATGGCAATACCATCATTATACTTTTAAAGATTTACTACATTTAAATCTTTTAGTCTTTACCTGAATTGATGTTGCGGTAATATTTGCTAAATTAAAATGACCTCTCTAAGGATGAAAAGACACGGGCTTGTCATCGCATCGGTTACTAGTGAACTTTAACACTCATTCATGAGTAGTGGTCATGTGAATTTGCAACCCGTTGAAGTCACCCAAAGAAGTCTGACGTTGTTTGACTATAGCCTACGGAGTTGCCTGTGTTCTGTCCCTATCCTGTAATATTGAGGAATGAGCCGTTGGGATCACAACCGATGAAAATAAGCACACAAACAATTATACCAGCCGTGAGCAGATATAAATATATTTTGGTAAGTACAATTATATTACTGTTTCAAAGTCATTTTATTGTAGGACGTTATTTCTGCCTTCGTTAGTAATTTAACGAATGACATATCGCTGGTTCATGTCATCCAGTAAGTTCCCAATAATGAGTCAGCATTTGCTTCTCGCTCAATTTTCCTTTCTTGAGTGTTGCAAGAACACAGGCAACAATGGCCATGCGCCTTTTTAAGTGAGCAGGTCTCGGTTTTATTGCCCCGTCGCATAAATATTTGAGTGAGCATAATAGATCAACATACTAACCTAAAAAGTTACCAATATTTACAGGTCGACTGGCCATTTTGCCACAGACTGTCTCTAGGGTATCACACAAACACTGACAAATGACACCTTATTTGAGGGGGTCACTTGATGTACCGAATTTGATTACATTATGAACGTTGACACAGCGTTATAGTTCTTCATCTACCCCGGTGGGAGTACCAAAATGGGCTCATCTTGGTGGATCAAGACCCACCGCACTCAATTAAACGGGAACAAAGCTAATGAACGTGAAATAGAGAATGCCACTGTGTACTAGGGTATCTATATGTACTGAACATCAGTGTTTCTCAGTCTTCTTCAGACTTCGCTGTCAGTAGCTTTTCATGAAATTTATACGAGCATTGTAGAATGAAACCAAAATATGGGCACTAAAATTTTCATTAAGATTACAATAATTTGAACTTCAGATTTTGTTTGACTTTTCAAGTCCGTTGAGTGAGTTTATGACGTCATGTTGGACTTAGTCGAGAGAACCGGAACAGTGACCAACACTACTTCAATCGCTCTTGTTACCATAACAACAGCCTTAGTAGGTGTATGGGTTTGGAGCCAGCAAAAACCGAGGAAAGATTTTCCCCCAGGACCGAAGGGATGGCCAGTGATTGGAAACATTCTAGGTTCGAAGAATGAATTACTTCCAAGCATGATTCAATTTCACTTTATGCACTTTTATATAAGGGTTTTTAAGCATGTATCCGTAGAGCTTAATTAATGCTGATACCAGTGTATATATGTTGTGCCAAAGAATACCATACCGGATAGCATTTATCCATATTTAGTGATATATGTGCATATCATGATGCAGTTCTCTTCAACTTAATTGCTACCAATATTGCAAAATTACAATTATTTTGTATTATTTACCATGTATTGTTTGCGATTATTTAATAATGTACCGTTTAAACCTATTCACATGTAAGAGGTCAGTGAAGAAACGCAGGGTCTTGATCAGAGGATTCTGTCAAATCCTAAATGTCGACTTAGAAATGTAACATATCACACATAGTGATTTCATGTTATTCATTAAAACCAATTCATACATCGCATACATCGCAAAATCACATTTCATGTTAAGATCCCACGTTAGACTTGAAAATCACGTACACTGGCAGATGAAGAAAGCATTATACTATAAGACCAGACATCATACATCTAGATCACATGTTATACATTTTAAATATATAGTGTGCATTCAGATAATGTTACACATTAAGATGACAATGTTGTATATTGATATGACCTATTATACATTAAGATGTATGATATATGTGAAGGTTTTATTTTAGGTCTAGCATCTATTGGTTCACTACTGTAACTTACGAATATTTTCTGAATAACCTGTACCTTTTGCATAACAATTGAAAATTTCCCACTAGTCTCGTGCTTTTTACATTCTCTTAGAATTTAGGCATTTTTTTAACATTTCAATGTGTCGCAGAGGAAACTCTTTCTAATCATGACTGATGTGAAACAAAAAGTAAGATTGATATTTAAATACTGTTTTAGACTTTGCTGGTGTAAGCCCTGCTCACCAGGTTTGCATTGATAACGCCGAAAAGTATGGCAACATCTTCTCCTTGAGGATAGGACAACGGTGGACAGTTGTTCTGAACGGAGCTGAAGTCATCAAAGAAGCTCTCCTGAAGAAGGGTGTGGAGTTTGCCAATAGACCCAATACGTTTTCATGTAAGCATCTGCTAATAGAGGATGTTAGGGAAATAAATACCTTTATTACGAGACATGCCTTACGCATTATTTTAGGAATGTCACGCATCATTCATGTGTAATTACCGATTTTAATTCTTTCGCTGCCCCCAGGAAGGTCTAAATTGCATCTCCCTGGTTGTTCTAAATGTATGTTTCGTTGCTTCTATGTTCCTAGATTTTATTAATTACGCCGCTAATTATAATGTATTAATAATAATATAATATTAATAATAATTAATAATGTAAATATGTTACTGACGTTTTGTTGGCAATTTAGACGCTATTTACGAAAATAATAATAAGAAAAGAGGAGAGAGCCTTATGCTATTTAAACAGCTCTCACACTTCCATAGTATCACAGTATGAGTATTTATGGAACGGACGAATGACAGTAGTAACCTATCACCTGACGGTAGGAAGAAAAAAGTGCTATTGCATTTTCAGTTGCCTCAGTAGATGTAAATTTCCTTTTCATTCAGTTCATACATTAACTGAAGGAGGACAAGATATTGTGGGTGGACAGTATACACAACCGTCATGGAAACTTCATCGCAAACTAGTTTTCTCAGCATTCAGGTATTTGTAGAACTTCAGTAATAGAAATATTGATTAGAACTAAAAACCATATTCCTCGTACAAAGAGTACTTTCTACATTGACAGACACATGCCTATCTTTTGTCTTGTATCTCAAAGGATCACAACATATTCTGTTTCCTGCTCTAATTGCTTTGTTTTATTCACTAGTCTTCGATTTGCGACAGACAAGGAACATCCAGGATTCCAGTAAAGCTTGCATAAACTCGCTTTTAGTTACAAAAGATGAAACACAGAGACCAAATGGTCAACTTTATATCTGGTTTGTGTGGTAATGTATTTTCTTGTAAGCCTGGCCCCTTGAGTAGGATGTAAATAACATATGAAGTGCGATATGCAAGGATAAGATAACAACTTTCTTCATTGCCACTGTATAGGTCTCTTGCGACTGGAAACAATGAACGATTTGAGATGCTTGTTTATTCCATTTTGCCGGGATTATCCAAAAGCCTTAATGAGACACAAGTCAAGCCATTTGCACCTAAGCCATTGCTTGCATCATCGATCTACAACATTCTTGCCACCATGTGTTTTGGGAAGCAGTAAGTATCCAAACACAAAATTCAGCAAAAGAATTTAGAACGACGTGGTGTTTACATATCATATTTATGAGAAATCAAGCAACAACAATGCATACTAGTTCATTTCTATTCCATTTCTATTGTCCAGTCTTAGAACATTTTAAATCTGAAGGAGTTCAAAAGCAAAAGCTAATGAGTTGTAACGAATATATTTTTTTAAATTTTCTCCATAATCATTGTCAATACTTTGCTTTCCATGATTTCATTGTTTTATTATTTAAATCGTGTTACTTCTCAGTCTATAATTCAAGTTACCTACTGATACAATCCGTTCGATAGTCATCGCTACTTCCTTTCCTTAAAGGGAAATATGGAGTCTGTTTTAGAGAAACAGACAACCATATTTTAAAAACACAATGTTTGTGGACATAAAATGATAGCCCCTTGAGAGATTTGTTATGCATCTTCTGTTACACATCACATGAATAATGTTTTCAGGACATTAAGCTTTTGCAGATGTTTATCGATGAGACTAAATGATTTAACAATTATTAAGGCTATTTTCTTTGTAAGCCGTATTGGCATGTTGCAAACGCCCTATTTCCTGTTAATCGCAGGGCAAATTGTGGAAAACTTACTGATAGGTAAACATAACGCGGTAATGCATGTCTACATGTTAGTCACATAAAAAAGGCAAGAATAGTTTAAATTCATCTTACAAAACGCAACTAACACGTAGGTTTCATTTATTAGCAAAGAAAATTATTTTTCTTCAGATATGATTTCGCTGGTCCGGATATCATGCAATGGATGTACTTGAGTCAGAAATTTTTTGAAATGGCAGGCAATGGTATGTTGGCTGATTTTATTCCCATTGTCGGCTATCTTCCAACTAAGAGAGTGAGGGAAATGAAGCGTTTGATTGACGAATTTCTCGGGAAAATTGAGAAAGAGATAAGAGAACACCACGTCAAATACGATGGAGGTAAATATGGATGTCTCATTAAAGACTTATGTTGTTACATGTTGTGACAGTAGTCCTCTTCATATCTTCCGCACAGTGCAGCCTTAATATTATTTTGACTACCATATACATCATATGTATATACGCTTAGAACACTTTACGTTTATGTATATTCACTTACATATACATTCTTATGCTGTTCGGCAACATTCAGTATCATTATCTACATCATTTCATATTCTTTCTCTCCATGAAGGTGAGCCCAAGGATCTTATCGAAATGCTCTTTCACTGCAAGGAGGAGATGCAGAAAGAAGGAAAAGAAGACATGGACTTAATAACTGACACACACATCAGACAAACAGTGGCTGACGTTTTTGGAGGTAACAACTATCTTTATGCATATGTGACAGTTTCACAATAATGTTTTCAGTAAATGCTCTCAATGAGTTCCTGAAGTTCATTTGAACATTAATGGGATCAACATTTATTAAATAAGTCATGACACAGTAAGTTGAGAGTATTCTCTGTTTTGTTTTGCAACATGATTGGCATTACACTTAGACATGGAATACAGATAACGTGCATACGAGAGTACCAGGCTCTCAAATTGCGGCAAAAAGTCCGTGTCATGTGGAAAAGGAATACATCTTTATCATTTGTCTTAGCTAATATTTCCGTAGTTTATCAGTGATTAAATGCTTACAAGACACTATCTTTGATAAAAGATGTCAACAATACTATTGTCATCATTTTCATCTGAACTTGTACAGTAAATAAATCCAAAGAAAAAATAATGTTTATCGTTTCTCAGCTGGTACTGACACATCCATAACTACATTGCACTGGTCTGTGATGCTTCTCTGTGAGCACCCTGACATTCAAGAAAAAGTAGGTCAAGAAGTAGACCAAATAGTTGGAAGGGACAGACTTCCTTCACTGGATGATCGTGAGAAACTTGCCTACACTACGGCCACCTTATATGAAGTTATGAGGTTCAGTTCAATTGCACCTCTATCTGTACCTCACGCAACTTCAAAAGATGTACAAATAGGTAATTAATATTCATCCAATTTTATGAACGTTGTTGCCCACACAAGTCCTTCTTATCACTTATTATGGCTTTCGTCAGGAATATCTGTTAATATACACACTCCTTTAGAAGACACAAGTAATGAGATACGTTTTAACTGAATTCCAATTTATAATCAAATGGATCAGCTGATCAGAGAAGCTAGGAATCGAAGTAACGTCAAGAAAAGATTGAAAATTCCTAGAAATTAGAGACGGTATACACTTTTTGTGCTTTCCAACCCATGCATATAATTTTTCGAAAATTTCTGAAATAAAAATGGCATACTTTCTCCAATTTAATGATACTTGACTAATATCTAAGAAGGTATCCAAGCAGAAAACGAAGAAAAAAGAATGGCATTCCTGTAGTAGGCTACATATTTGTTGGAGGGAAGGTAGGGGGGAGTGCGTGTTTGAGGGATGAGACAACTAACAAGTAACAACTAAACAAGTAATTTTGATGGTTTTCAAATCAGTCATGTCCTATTGTTTGCTCTAACATTTTATTAAGGTGGATATACTATCCCAAAAGACACCTGGGTTCTCATCAATCTGTATTCGATGCATTTTGATGACAAGCTCTGGAAGGATCCAAACAAATTTACACCAGGTAAGATAACCTTGCACGGGCAATCGAAGTAAAGAGCACTCTGGTTGGGGATTTCTTCATTCGAACATTTTCTTTTTCATCAAATGTCTCTTAATGTAGCTGAGCAGTCATTTATGCTGAAACAGTTTCGCTTCATGGAAAAGCACATTTGGTACAGCGTAAGGAACAGCAAAATCAAAACGATGTAAATCTGATGTTATCTAAGGACATAAGAATAAAGGACTGACTAATCGAACGAGCATGCAGGCAGGTCTAATGGGTGGGGATTGGCGGAGAGATGAGACAGTGGCCGATCTAGCAGTTACGGTCACATTAGGCGACAGTAGCTGTAGTGTTTCAAACAATGCTATCAATTACACTTCTTAGGAGTCATAGATTTGAACACCCACATTAACAAAATCAGTCCAGTCTCTTTCTGGTGTAAAACTGTGAGTCATAGATAGTAAGGGTCAGAGGAAAACATTACCTCTTGGGATTTTCTCTTCACTTTTACACCCTGGTAGCAGTAGAGATAACAACCGAATCAGATTAGTGTATCTGCATCAGCTTGTGTTTATTTTCATGATCTTTGTAACATTGTAATAACTTTAAGTAGTGTTGTGCAACAAATACTCCAGTATTAGTCAAGCCTCTTCAACCTACGTCTAAGAGGGCGGGACAGAAAGAAATTGAGTTTTCAATGGGAGGTGGGTGCGGGGTGGGGTGTCAGTTGGAACTTAAAGGGATTTCATTGCAAACTCCGTGAATAATCGGAAACGTACTTATCCGGGTGTTCTAAGCTGCATGTGCCCAGTTTCGAAATGAGGATCTCATATTTGCAATTGCTCAGTTAAGGAGAATAGATATAAATCCATGAAAAAAGTAATATATTAGATGTCTTGAGATGATACAAGAATTATGAATCCACTTTCATTTATCCCTGAAGTACTTTCTTTGCAAATATGGGGGCTTAATATACCTTTAGCTTCCCCTAATTTCCTTTTTTTTCTCAGCGCTCACTAGGTTTGACAAGCATTAACCCAGTGAGCGTTGGCACAACACTTCTTTACCATTTTGTCTAAAAGCAAGGCCTACATGAAAAAGAGCACTTGCGAAAGTAGTCGTTAGCACTGCTCATAGTTAAGTGCACACAATGGCAAAATGTGACCATTTCTATGAACGCTTGTCTTAAAAAACGATTGAATTATAGCCCATGTCTTATTAATGAAGGAGACTGTACTCGCTGAAAGTATGGGGCGAGTTGTTCAAGGGGTGGAGGAGGGGACCGCCGCCCCTTCATTATATGGTGGCTTATCCACTGGGGAATATTATGGTTCCGGGGTGTGGTCGTCGGTAAACCCTGGAACTCAATCTTTAAAATTAATTCACTTAGATTTTGTTCAGTTATTACCATTTATTTTTCATACATAGGGGAGGAATGCATATGTTTCACAGTGAGCTCCGTTTGATAGTATCTTAGCGGAGCACCACCATCTTTTGTTCCTTTCGTGCGGTTACTTTTCGAAAGAAAAAGCCAGATTCACCAGGAGATGGGACTTCGCAGGTCCATTTCTTACTAAAGAGATGTGATCAAGTGGTCAAGAGTATTTAAAATTGATCAGAACTTGTTTGGACCTTTGACACTATCTAAGGGGAGCATCTGTTGGAGCGAAGCGTGGTACACACACTGACAAAAAAAAAAAAAAAACATTCTGGATTGCCAAAAACTAGCACTTGGCACTTATTAAAAATTGGTTATTTTCTTATTAAATAACGCTGGCCCTGCCAGAGTTTTTTTACAGAGGCGCTCGACACTTCTCACTTGGAGCACCATGATCGGTTGGCATGTTCCCATTAAATGATAAGAAGCTTGCTTCTCCGTCTCTTTGTTATGGTAGAAAGTTATCAGACAGTGTTGGAGACAGGGACAGGGGTTAAATCTCAAAGCGTTAAATCCGTTAACTTTTTTTTTTTATTTCATAAATATGGGGATATTAACATTTAAACCTATCAAACAAATACAGACCTTATAACACACCGATCTATTGCGGCGTTTGAAGTGGGGATCATTTGATGATGTGTCTCTCACGTCTCCCGCCGGGAGTGTGTCTGAACTGTCCTCACCGATTCACGCCCATGGTTTTAATCACTACTTACAAATGTCTCAAGTTACTTCCAGTCTTTTACTCATACTATTTTAATCAAATTCAGTGACACTTTCAGTAACATTTTTTCTTCATCAGAACACTTCTTGGATGAAACCGGTGAAGTTCGTCTTCATCCTGAAGGTTTCATGCCCTTCTCCACTGGCCGTCGGGTGTGTATCGGAGAATCTCTGGCCAAAGCAGAGCTATACCTCCTCTTCTCATGGCTGTTTCAACATTACAGGTTTCAAAAAGCACCAGGTCTGGAAGAAAAGAATTATAAAGAAGGCAATGCATTGGCACTGGGATGCTTTCCGAAGGATTACGAAGTGGTGGTCGAGAAAAGATTCTGATTTGTACTTTAATTATATTTTTCGTCAGTGAGTAACAGTAAAAATATCTAAATGTGAGTATCTAATACAGAGCAGAACAATGGAATCTTCAACGGATGTATATTGAAATGCTGATCTGTTTGGCCATTGTGTATTTAGGGAACTTGATACTTCTCAACTTGAAACAATTGAGATAAGCATTTATTATATGTTTTAAAGACATCATTTACTTCAATTAGCGTTATAAGTTCATTCTTCAGGTATTTTTCACTAAAATCAAAATAACTATCAAATGAGTAATTGTCATTATTGCCCTTTTGATATAAAGACGACACGTACACTGAAAAATAATATCAGCAACATACCGTAGGAAGAATCTTCAATTGGTACTGAATGTGCAGACCTATTCGGGCATTTCACCTCTCATCATAATATTTTGTGACTAACGATCAAACTGGTTATTTAAGAGGGCAGTCACTAGGATCTAGAGTCCTATAACTGTCCTCACCTCACCAAGAAATGACACGAAATATCCTGGCATTCTAAGTTGCATATATCCAGCCTTGAAACAGGTATCTCAAGTCTACAATTTCGCAATTAACAAGGAAAACATCTATCTAATGGAAGATGGAAATAATGTGGATTAATGGGCACCCAAGCAGACGACAGATGGAACAAGAGTGTTTGCCTTAAGTTTCAATATAAATATAATTACTCGTTCGGACATAAGGTTTAGACAGATTCAGATTACAATGTACAAGTTGATCAGGCAAAAATGATATGGGTGTTCAACTAATTAGACCTTAATTAACACTTAGACTTAACTATTAGGGTGGTACCTGGTGCCTTTTAACAAAACTTGGA
Source organism: Stichopus chloronotus (assembly GCA_021234535.1). Taxonomy (NCBI): domain Eukaryota; kingdom Metazoa; phylum Echinodermata; class Holothuroidea; order Aspidochirotida; family Stichopodidae; genus Stichopus; species Stichopus chloronotus. Next base: position 7,703,373 of record CM037829.1, read on the forward strand.
CCTCACAGTGGCGGATCCAGGATTTGGCAGAAGGGGGGGGGGGGGCAGCCAGACGATGGATCATCTCCGTCCTGGAGTGGGATCAAAGGGAGGAGTGTTCCTTATTTCTGGGTATGGTGTCATCAGCTGGTGTAGAGAGGTTGAAAATTCATGCCATGAGTGTATTACTGAAAACAACTTAAAATTGTAGTTGTTCAATGGTAAGTGAAAACAGTAGAACCAGTGTTGTAGTATGGGCTATTCTTCAAACCGTGTCACTGTCTCTGTACTAAGTTTGTTACAAATAAAGCAATCAAGAAAGCGAAATCTCTGTGACAGTTTATTTTGTTTTTTAAAAAAAGGTATATGACATGTTTTCACTCACTTTATGTGTGTCAACTGCAGTCATGCAATGGTCTCCACAGAAAAGATTTAAAATTGATGATTCCACATGGCAGGATGATAATTACTTGTATGACCTACTTTTTTGTTCCCATCACCCAGAATTTCCATCCAAATCAATGACCTCGAATACGACACTAACAGTGCAAGAGAGGTCATGGCACAGATGCCTGAGATTGTGGAAAATTATAGTTGAAGTATGCTGGTAATAGACTGAAGTTAACAATTTACTTCAGTGTTGTGCTTATCAGTAACCACAGAGGATAACGTTCTTGATAATGTCCGAAGTTGGCCAAAGTTATACTGTGGCCCTTATAAGCCATCATATTATCAGGGTGCCAAAATTCTGACAAACGGAATTACCTAGCTCTTCAGGGGAGTATTTTGAGGTCGAACGTAATGAACAAAGTTTCACTAACATATCACATAGTCCTAGTACTCTAATTTGATAGGGCTTGTACTGCTTCATGAAGTTGGAAAATATCAATATTTGTTGATTTGGAACTGGACCGCCTCCCCCCTCCTAAATCTGCCCCTGCCTCAAGACTTCTAGTGGGGTCGATCGTAGGCGACAGCAACTCTGGAATGGTTGGTGAACGTGGCGAAGAATGCGAAAGCTTTGGCGAGGTGATCGATGAACAGTGTCACAGAATGTAGGAATGACAACGGTACGAATGCACACAGACTGAGTGTAGGCTACAGTAGGCAGGCTTCAGCGATGAGTATAATAAAAGACCTTGAGTCTTGTGTAGACCAATAACTTCACTACCCAGTTGACTCGATCGTAGTAAACACACAGGGGCGATGTCTTCTTAGATCGGTGGAAGTGACTTGGGATGGGGGTGGAAAGTTTTCTCCAGCTACTGCTAATCGACAAGTTCATACATATATACATAAGTTACTCGTTAGAACTTTCCACACAAGAATCTTCTAGAAAACACTATTCCAGTTCCTTCCAGCATGCACGTATTTGTCCTCTAGTAGTTAAGCAAAATGACTCGAAGTTCCCAGCGTGCACAGTAGAGCATTCGAACCTACGTAAAGCAATCACATCACCAGTGGAAGTCCAAGATAGTAATTTATGTAATGAACTAAAATATTGGGCATTACTCTAACATTTATCCAGAATTTTTCACTGATTAAATCGTTGGGCAACTATACACGCTGACGTTTAAAAACGTTGTTAAAGTCGGTGCGAGCCAAAAAAATCATAATGTTGTCTCCATCTACTATCTTAGAGAAGCGCCACCATCTATTTGTGCCGAGCTCACCTTAAAACACTTTTGAACGAAACCACCACCCATTTCACAGGAAATGGCATTTCCATAACCATTTTCTCATTTTTTTTCCTTTTTTACTTTTTCTTCCTTATCTCGAATAACTAACGTTGTTTGGTCACAGCTTATTAATATTTAGCTTAGGTTTTTAGGTAGACATTGATGACCTTCAACCAACAACTGTACATTTGCAACGCTGTAGGGAGATACCTAAACGACTTATTAATGAATATAATCTCTCTTGGTCAAGATATGAACAATTAAAAGATTAACCATTTTTCTCTCTACTGGTGCATTTTATGACTGAATTGGCAAGCAGCAGAACATTTTCACCACAAATCTGTTAAGGAGGTATGCTTGTACCTGGTTTGGAAGAAGAAAGTGCAAAATGTTATGTCATATGTATGCCACAACTAGGCCTACGTATCCTCCTTTATAAGAATAGTCTGGACTGGCAAGGTTAGTCAGTCAGTAGGTTACTGTGTTTGTACATATTAGCATGATACGGCATATAAAACACTGCCTGGCTTTACCTGGATAAAGGTTGGCATTTTGGGATATGTAGATGAGTCAAACGTTGGAGTATGAACACCAAAATTCGTCACGCAGAGCATACTCTTTGAGCATTCATACGCCTAGCGTACATGAATCACTCACCAAAAGTGTAGGTGGGCATTTGCTTCAGTGTCCCCACGTTCAAATGGTGAGCCACAACGTTTTATGTTTATCAAATTTGGAGTGGGTGACATTTGATATCGTGTCCCACAACCATCGAAATGTGGGAGACGTTTCTCCCGTTCCCCCCGGATTTACTCACATGATCTGTTGAAATGTTCACGAGGTGGTTTCTCCAGCCTTAATACGTGTCCTTTGATTAAATAAATGAATAGTTACACACTACAAGATACATTAACGTGCCAGTATGAAAAAAGTACTGCCTGGTATATCGAGACCAGGTTTTCCCGTGAAAAATACGTCATCTCTTTATTCTCTCGTCACACTGTTATCAAGTCTGTTCAATTTTAGAATGCACAGACGAATCAGTAGTGATTATGTAAATATCATACGTTTTGCAACTAAAATTTGTTAGTAGAAGTAACTATATCAACGTTGGTGGTGTGAAGTGATGCATTTACTTTGCACCGTCAAGCAGGTCACGTGCAATTCAAACTCCCTGTAAACAGATAAGACTGTTTACACATGAAGCAAGCAGCCTCTCGCAGGGAAATAAATTGTTGTATTACTGTTTGTTCCACTTCGTGTTAATGTGTACCTTTATACCACTGAAAATTACAGAATCATATGGGGGAAGTTTTCAAATATTTCGCAACATCTGCAATGTTGAAGCTTCAGAAGGCACAAGCAGTGTACAATATCGTTCTTCAACTTCTAACGACATACCATATTTTAATTTCAGCCTCTTGGTTGAAGTGTGTTATGTCAATATTTGGGACATTGAATTAACTTTCCTCCATGTAGTCTGAGAAAAAGCATGAGTGGACTTTATCACTTCTACAAAATTTATGAGTTGTCATATAAATTTGTATACCCTTCATGTCTCGTATATATTATGCACAGTCTGGAGGTATTTGTCAATAGGGTAGGCTCACGGAATTAGCTGTGTTTAGTTATCATCTTGCAATATCGCGGTAGAGTTTTGGGACCAGGACAGGTGCCGGTATACAGAAAGACAAGAACTACACGAACTGTAGTCGGATCTCAACATATTGGTCAGTAGAAACTTCGTCTTCCAAACTTATTTCATTAGCAAGGTTAAAGGAAAATGGGACGTTTAAAATTCACCAACATGGCCTCCAAAGAAAATAGCCGTAATCAGTGTTAAACCATGTATGCTCATCAATAAACATCTACAAAAGCTCCAACACATTAACATAAGATGATTCACGGTGGAAACATCGTTTGAATTTTAAAGTTTTGGTAAACGAATTATTCATGAGCAATAAATGGGACAGACTAAATTTTTATCCATGGGACGCTTATTTCTTGAAGTGTAGGCCACCATCCTTCATTATGTTGGATGTTTTATCATTCTGCGTCCACATGCATTGGTTTTAAACATACACCCCATATACTTCCCTTGAACACGGAAGCAAGGAGCAGTTATGAAGAACGGCTCCATGCTCTCAGTCGCTGTTGGATGTTATCCAAATGCCTGGTTCCAAATGGGCCAGAAGAATAGACTTCTGATTCAATGGATCGCATCGACCGGGATTCATGATGGTGCTTATAAAATTCGTCTTTACACTTGCAAGATGAAATAATCCTTTGGTCGTTGCAAAACTGGAGATTGATGGTATCGTGTTCCGGTCTTTACTTAACGTCCATTTTCACGATTTACACTTTCTTGTACAGTAATTCTTTGTGACGTACGACAATTACATGAGAATACAGAAGGAGTTTAACTAAAATATGAGATTAACTGAACATGATCATGATCATGAACTGATCTTTTTGACATAATATAGTTCATTACGAGACGTCAACTCTTGATTTGATATAAATATTACAAACAACTAAAAGATTTTTCCACGAAGCAATTGATTGATGTCATCCAACTTTCCTGTTCTGAAAGAGTCAGCAATCATGGCTTTCCGTTCAATATCTAGGACTGAATTTTAAAGTAACTAGATCTTGGAACTAGCAACCTGTCACCTATGATGGCGATAATCAAAGGTTGTATATGCATAAAGTGAAGTGCTGAAAGAGACTCACTGGGTGATGCATTTTATTTTGTGCCTAGTATGAAGGAAACCATTGCCATGGCAATACGTCTAATTACCTCATTAGTCATCGATATATTCCTACAGTTACTAAAAAAATATCAGACAGTGTAGTTATATATGTCTAATACAGCATGTAAAGCTAATAGAGAATAGTAAAAAAGTGTAGTAGTGAATGCCCGGTCAAAGATTCTCAGTGTAAGTGAATTTAATCAAAAATTACCCTATAACCGTTGCTACAATTGCAAGCTCCTTCCTTTGAGGTAGCCTAATTTCCGCCGATATCGCGTCTTTTGTTCACCTCTTACAGATGCAATTGGATTAAAGGGTATCAGGAACTTAGCGGAAAAGATCCATGTTGTCTACTCCGTTGTAAATTGCGTATCCAAAAATGTTGTCTATAGCTAAAGCACTGCCAGCCTTTATTCTTGAAAATCACTTTCAGCTTCCGATGCGGTCCGACTCCTATCGCAGTAGAAAAATTATCGAACATGGATACACGAACTGGAAACTTGCGAAAATCAGCAAAAATCGATAAAATGCAACAGTAAAATGTAGTCTTATGACGGTTTTCGTTATTTGCGTATAGCAAAGGTCTATGTCTTATTCTTATACACCAGTCTGTCTTGATTTCGAAGAGATAACCAGTCGTTTTGATTTTTGAACCAGTGGTTTTGAGTTGATTGTCGGCAATGAACCCTGCACCAAAGCTTTTCGCTACGCAATCCTTTTCAAAAATATATTAGGTGTGAATGAAGATTACTTGGATGTCCCTGAAGTAAGATACATCACACAAAAGTAAAACGGCACTCTAAGCTGCTCTCATCTCTTTATGAATTGAAAGTTATCACACCGGGGAAAATGAAATAGGATTAGCGTAACTTAACCGTCCTGTTGTATTTCCTTCTCACTCCTCTGGTCAGAAGTTCAAAATCTCTTAGTTTGATTATTTACCTTGCACATATGAGTGGGGCCTAATACTAAACATGTGACAATATATCATAATTTTTAACAAAAAAAAAAAGAAGAAAAAGTCAAAAAAAAAAAAAAAAAAGTCAATGCACCCAATGTAAGAAGTACAATATAGAGAATGACGTCATCCTGTGCTTTTCTAGACCTATTTGTTTTTTAATTCAGACTTCTCTGTACAGTAGCCTTTGTGCTTTATGGAAGAGATATGATTGTTGTAGAAAAAAGAGAAAAAATGAGCTTTGAGCAACATTAAAATAATTTGACTTAGAGGTTACTTTGTCTTTTCCTTTCCGTTTATTTAGTGTATGAAGTCATGCTGGACTTACTGGAGGAAACAGGAACGGTGACCAACACTACTTCAATCGCTCTTGTTACCATAACAACAGCTTTAGTAGTCGTCTGGGTTTGGAGCCAACAAAAACCGAGAAAGGATTTCCCTCCAGGACCGAAGGGTTGGCCAGTGATTGGAAACATCTTGGGTTCGAAGAATGAATTACTTTTGAACATGATGTAATATCTGTTTATGTTAGTTTACAACGTTATGGTTCCTTCAGACGTAAAAATAGAGGTTTGAAAAGGGTCAGTGTATACTGTACACTATAATGTGAAGTATATACAATGCTAGATATTATTTACGTATCTTTGGTGACATATTTGTTGAATGATGCAGTATACTGTGAAATCATAAAGTAATCTGATATTATTTTGATTTGAATACCTTTTTAGACTTTGCTGGTGAAAGCCCTGCTCATCTGGTTTGCATTAATAATGCTGAAAAGTATGGCAATATCTTCTCCTTGAGGTTAGGACAACGATGGACAGTTGTTCTGAACGGAGCTGATGTAATCAAAGAAGCTCTTCTGAAGAAAGGTGGGGAGTTTGCCAATAGACCAAATACATTTTCATGTAAGTATGGAAATAGAAAACAAAAGGAAATAATTGCATTTGTTCTGAGGTTCCTATGCCTTAAGTATCCAGAATTTAATTGTGCTACTAAGGTATTTAAACCCTAATCAAGTTTTTGTGTGCAGCAACATCTCAAACGCTGGTCGCGAAAATGGAAAGAAGGAAATAAAAGGGAACCAAACTGTAGAGATTTCGATGGATTTTATTGATAATATCAAACACTTAAATTAACTTGTCATACGCTTGTATGATATCGCAAGATAGCATGGGTATGTTTTAAATGAATCATATGAACCAGGCCTGGACTGCCGAATCTAAACAAAAATGCTGTTACATCCTTGTTTCTGTCAATGGTGGTACATTTACTTTTCATGCAGTAGAAATAATAACAGAAGGCGGAAAAGATATCATAGGTGGCCAGTACATACAACCGTCATGGAAGCTTCATCGGAAACTCGTACATTCAGCATTTAGGTAGGTGTACAGCTTCAATGATTACATAAGTGATTAGTGATGATATCTAATGATCTAAAAAAGGAAAGACATTTTGTTTTGTATCTAAAGGCATAGTAAACTGTCACAATTTCTTGTCTCGTTCATTGTCTACAAAGATAAATTGCAGACGGAGAACATCAATGATTTATCATTGTAATGACGGTGTCATTGAAAATTGTTTCCTCTTCAAATGGAATCACACTATCTAAACATATACCAGCTGTAAATGACAGTTGAAAAACAGAGAAAATTGTTAAAGCACGTATCTTGACTGAGATGGAAATGTAGGGTGACTTTTTTTTCATAGAAAGTGTTAAAGTGAAATGGAATGAGTAAGGAGATCATAACAAGTTTCTTAATTGTGTCATAGGTCTCTGGCTACGGGGAACAATGAGCGACTCGAGAAACTTGTATTTTCCATTTTGCATGGATTAGCCAAAAGCCTTAACGAGAAACAAACCAAACCATTTTTACCAAATCCATTACTTGCATCTTCCATTTACAACCTTCTGGCAACCATGTGTTTCGGAAAGCAGTAAGCTATTTCTTATATGCCAGACATAAATTTAGCCGAACATTTCAATAGGCATAGTGTTTTCATAATATATTAATTTCAGAGACTGCAGTACAAACTTGCGTATTTCCATTCACCAATTTTAAAGCATTTCTAACTTAGGTTACCTCAAAGACAAAAAAAAAAACTTGATAAGAGTTACTTTACAGTACACAGTTATGGTATAGTCTGAGGTTAATTATGGTATCTGCATGCCCAATACTCGGCCTGAAACTGACATCGTCATGTCTCAATGGTCGTATATTTACTCCTCATGCAGTAGAGATAAGTTAAAAAAAGCAGAAAAGATATCATAGGTAATCAACTATACGGATATAATAGAAAACATAGGCATATAGTCTTATTACTGCTGATTGCAGTGGAAGGACTATACATTAGAAAAACGTAATACTGTAATACATGTCTCCGTGTTTGTTACATCAACATGAGTAACTAATTTTTAATTAAATTGCACAGAGTAACTAATAATTAAAATTCATTTAATTGGCATTTTAATTATTTTTCTTCAGATATGAATTCGCTGGTTCCGACATTACACAATGGATGAATCTGAGTCAGAGGTTTATTGATACCATTGGCAATGGTCTGCTGGCTGATTTTATTCCAATTTTCCGCCATTTTCCAACAAAGGGACCGAGGGAAATAAGGCAGGTGATGGGCGAATTCGTCGGGAAAATTGAGAAAGAGATAAAGGAACACCAAGCCAAATACGATCGAGGTGATCACTACATGTCTTGCCAAACAACTAGGTGTTTGACACACTGCGACACTCATTTTCTTTGTCACGCTTGTTATATAAATAACATTATTTATATTGCCATATTCATCATTGTGAGCATGCAGTATATGTTATGGCACCGTTATCATATTTTTATGTCCATGATCATTGCCATCAATATATCACAGTCATAGTCATCTTCAGTGCCATAATTGTGATTATGGTTGCAAGTTTATAGTTAGTGTAGTGTAGTTAGTCTAGTTAGTGTCAGTGGATACTTTCATTGGATGTCATCTTAAATTGCTATGCAGGTGTACGAAATTGATTAGACGGGAAACAGGAATGGTGGCTTATTCAGGGATTTTTTGGTTTCAATCTGTAGCACCTCATATAATTGCCTGTATTATAGGAGGGTTTGTAATTTGTGTAATCCCTCTTTATTTATATGTAGGTGAACCTAAGGATCTTATCGAGATGCTTTTTCATTACAAGGAGGAGATGCAGAAAGAAGGAAAAGAAGACATGAATTTGATAACAGACACGCACATCAAACAGACATTGTCCGACGTTTTTGGAGGTAACACCTATCTTTGTGTACAGATAATACTGTCACAATTCGTTTAGTCATGACAATTCGTCATGAATTTCTTCATGAATTTCTAATGGGTACTCTTCATGAGAACAAATATTTTAGTCCATCATAAGTTAACACTGTAATCATTTATTTACTTGCCACGTGAATGACAGTCAACAATATAAATACCTATTAAGCAGAAGGACGTGTCATGTAAGCTATACCCCCGCAATGAATAAGTTTTGCGCTGATAGGCAAAGCAGTCCTATTTTCAACATTCACCAAGTATTATGTACGTATGAGCCGAAAACTCGTTCTTTCAATATTTAACTACAGAGCTTTGGAAAACGATTAAATTCAACATTTAGATGCTTTGAGGTAATTTTGTTACTTTAGTGAAACGACGTCAATTCATGTTTAATGTTTCCCTCAGCCGCTACTGACACATCCATTTACACTTTGCACTGGTCTGTGATGCTTCTCTGCGAGCACCCCGACATTCAAGAAAAAGTAAGTCAAGAAGTGGACCGAATAGTTGGAAGGGATAAACTGCCATCTCTAGACGATCGTGAGAAACTTGCCTACACTACGGCCACCTTATATGAAGTTATGAGGTTCAGTTCACTGGTGCCTTTATCTGTACCTCATGCAACTTCAAAGGATGTACAAATAGGTAAATTGCATTGCGAAGTATTTTCATTTATTAGGATTATAATATCACTGCTTGCATTTGGTATTAGTTTTGAACATTTAAAGGGAGGGGGGGGGGGGGCTTGAATACTTGTGCAGCGTTTGCAGTAGCTTGAATATAAAAACTAAATATTTTTAACGAATTCCACTCATTAAGGAACACTGAATATGTTGAATATGTTTCTGAACACTGTTTCGCTGAATGTTTAATCCATTTCTTTCGAGTGACAATGGACGTGACCAGATTTGTCCCAATTTAATCATATATAGTTCAACGCGAGAGTGATCTCAGAAAGAAAATCCTGAGTGTGTACAGAAGCTGTATCAAGCATTTTTTAACGACTTTTGTTTTAACTCATATTTAAAAATGTCCTTGGGCTGATTTCTCCGGAATGTGATAGATAAGAAACCAATGTAAATATGGCCCCCTCTTCCGGACTGAGGGCATATATATATATATATTTATTTATATTTATATTTACATGTATATATACTACTTTGGACTTAGTCTAATAAAATCGAGAAGATATTCCGTGAAGCCTGTAGTTGGAAGTAATGATGCAACAATCAGGGAGCCGCAATTTGAAGGAAAAACATCAGAAAAGTAACCAGTATTAGATTTTCATCAGTGTGATAAGAGTTTCAATTCATAACTGTGATTACGGCTTAAGATGTCCTTTACTTTTGTGTGGGGTGTCTGTTCCCTAGCTGGTATCAAAGTAATCTGTATTAACGCCTACTTTAACCCTATAGATACGATTAGGTAGACCAATACTTTTTGCCAAGACTGCTACGGCAGTCAACTTCTTGTGACATCGATCTGGTGCATGTCTTACAGCTTCAGTCATGTGATGTTTGGTCTTCAATTTACAAGTATGACGTCTTACGTAACGATAAGAGCGGTGAGATTGAAATGTGCGTCTTCTTCTGAATATTTCAATATTTCGAAACAACACGGTGATAATAATTAATGTTTTGTGTAATATGCATATCGCCTGAATCTATACAAACAAATGTCGCTAATGTTAACCAACCTTTCTGCACGTGCGGACTCTTATTTGAACATTTGCTACATACTATCTCTTCCTTGATGAACATCTGTCGTGCACAGACATATTCTCATATAACACATAAAAATGTGATAGGTTTTAGTGGAATTCAATTTAATTTCGAGTCAGAAGGATCACAGCAAGCGATGTAGAGCAGTAGCGTTAAGAAAAGACACGTAGCTGGAAACTGCGATAATCGTTGTTAGTCGTTTTCGACTTAGCACATGATGTTTTCGACGCAAACATTCCCGATTCCACATGAAGGTTTTGCTTACACATAAATATGTAAATTTTGTAGTATTTTCAAATAATTTACTAAAATGCTATTCTCAATAAAATATACACACTATACCCTGTGTGCTTGAGAACTTTCAGAGCATGTATGCTTGATTAGTATAAGAACCCTTCATTGTGATACCTGTATCTGGTGTTACGATATAATGTACAAACCAACGGTTGTACCATCACTTCACGACGAACATGTAGCCCAAGGGAAGTCATATCTTCGTGTACCCAGACAGACTGCTGACGTCGGGTACCGGGATTAGGGGATTAAATGATAATCGCATCGGACATCGAATGGAGCCGATGTTTACCATAGAGGTAAAACATCGGATAGAAACTTAGCTAATTAATTTACCGATGGTTACTGGTGTTCACCAGCCTGACATGTAATTAAACGGGAGACGTTTGGCCAGGGTAGTTCTTGAACCAGAGTAGGAATATAGACTTTGCAAAGTTTTTCTCGGCGAAAGAATTCCCCTCCTTTGGTATATTCTTCACAATTTGAGCTGCAGCCTACTTACACCCAACCGAGGATATGTAATCATACAGTGATCGCCTAGGGCAGCGATCAATGAGGGGAGTAAAGAGTCTTCCGGAAGAGCAGTACAGTAAATATTTGGATGTTCCTTCGGAGGTGGCGGAAACAAGTTTAGGAACAGAAGTTTCCAGCCCAGGCAGACTCTGCAGTGTAGAGTAGGGAGGAAGAAATGCCGTATGGGTTAATGGGACAACTGATAGTAAAACTTGCCTTCACATAAATGCCCCATAATCTAATTGCAAAATGCAAGGGGGGGGGGGGGGGTTGAATACGGCTTGTGAACAGTTCTCAAGCAAGGCTGGTCGTCCGTGTTCTTTCGTTCTATACAAAACTAACCTTACTTCAGCTAGGAAAATAGATACAGGTGTCAGAAATATCATCATCAGCGTCAGAAGTACCAGTTATCTTTTCCTAGTTTACGACGTGACTTCCCGTGGATTTAGCATATTGACCATATAAGGCTGAAACAGAAAAGACAAACCATAGTGAGCTATTTTAGTTGGAGATCTTATATTTTGGGGAAAGCACTGTTAGAACTCTCAAGAAATAAATAATGTTTAAAATGTTAATGATATTAATATTAATAAATAAATATGACCCTGTTTCGCGAAAATCGAGGTCAGAGGGACACATTTTGGTAATGGCGGGACATATTCGCCCTATATTGCAAACATGCATTTTCCGTTAAAAATTGTTCTGGTCGTGTAACTCATTCCGCCATCATTGCGTTGCATACTTCATTGGGTAGTCTATGTATTGCATTGTGAACGTATTTCTAATAAAACAAATAAATATAAATAGGGGACCCACAATATGGTCATCTTCTCAATTTTCCGAAATACTTGGCATTAAATAAATTTGTTAATCAGTTTCATCGAGCTTTCTATTTGCATGAACTTAGTAACGAAGCAAAAATAAAGTGAATACTAAGTAAGTTAGCAAGGCAATAAGGTTAAAATTAATATTTTTTATTTATCTTTCTTCTTTTTCAAACAATGAAACACCAAGGAATAATTTTATTCAATTTGACGGCAAGGAGCTTTTCATTTGCCATCTTTTTGGCATTGTCATCACCCAATGGGAATTTCAAAGCTCTTTTTCAAAGTTAGCTGCAGATAACCGCAGTACACTTGTTTGGCAAATGGTGTTACTGCAGGGGCGTAGCTACATTTTTCTGCCTGTGCAGGGGACAAAATCGACTCATAGTCCCTATTCTTAACCGCTGTCCCTGGGAGTAGTATAAATGGAGGGTGTTTCCCCATCCTAGGGCTTAAGCGAAGACTTCAAATCAGGCAGTCCACACATGCGTGACTCGAGGAGAGGTCTAAGGGGATGGACCATCTTCTTTCCTTTGTCTAAAAAGGATCATTTTCGTCCATCTTAGTTTGTCCATCGATCATGGTGGAAATTGACTTTTTGACACCTGCACCCATGGATGGATCTAAAAATATAGGTTACGGGACGAAAAAAAAAAAGCACTGGAGGAGTATGGGTGCCGGCAGGACTACCTAAACGAAGCGCAACCATCGTTTGGCGTCGGATGTACAAGAAAATTTTCGATTTTTCAAACCCTCCAGATGGCCGGAAATGGCACTTCGCGGGTGCTCCAAGCTGTATGTACCCAACCTTGAAATAGGGATTTCATGCCTGCAATTTGTCAATTATGCTGTGAGAGACAATGTACGAAAAATGCATAGTAATATATATCACATGGATCGAAATGATATAAGAATCATAATGGTAACCTAGATAAGAATGGAATGTTATCTAATGCTTGCATCAGGATAAGTGTTCGCCACATAAATCTCCAGCCGCATACTAAAACTTGGGGCCTCCTCGCACTTTGTGAGAACATTGTCACAGAAGCCCCTGCCGCGAACTACTTTGGAGTCTCTTGGGCACTTTGCGCGTATATTTGCTACAGGGGCATCTGACGGAACGGCGAATCCGGGCGTTTTCGGCAAACAATTAATTCCTGACAACTACTTCATGAGTCATCTTATGAACTGATATGTTCGCAGCGTGTTCACCGCAAATGTGCGGCTTTGGTGTAGGGACCAACTTCAGTAATCTAACACTGTGCTTTAGTACGGTCTATTACTACACCAAGCCTGCAAAAGCATGGTTGCAAATTTTTTTATATACATCGAAGCCGGAAGATTATCAAAGTAACTTAAAACAGAAAGCGCTTTATCTGTTTACCTCGACCATTATCATTTATTAAAAAAAGAAAAATCGTGATTGGTTTGATTTACCAACCAATCTCAAGTCGCGAGTCGGCCAATACTAGGTTTGGGAATCAAACATTCCTATAAGCATACAGTTTACTCAGGGAGTCGTTGCAAGTCCAGGATGAAATATATGGACTAGGTGCAAACACTAATAACTAGCCGCTATTTTGGTAACTTCCAAGACCAAATCATACAGCCGTTCTATTTATTTGGTTTGTCTCCTTATCAAGGTGGATATACTATCCCAAAAGACACCTGGGTTCTCATCAATCTGTATTCGATCCACTTTGATGACAAGCTCTGGAAGGATCCAAACAAATTTACACCAGGTTAGATGACCATGCACTGGTAAAATGTGCAAAGAGGCCGATATTTTGCATATTCTGCATTGGAATACTTCTATTACTAAAATATTTATCGTACTCAGTACAAAAGGAGTTTGCTAAAATAGGAACCCAAAACAGTAACATATCTGATGCCATGATCGACACTGAATGATACTTGACAAAATTTAATAGTTGGTTATTAATCACTGCTTACGAAGTAATTATCGTTTAAATTTGATGTCATTTGTTATTGGAACTACTTAAACAACATTCAATGACACTTTCAAAGACATTTTTTGCTTCCATCAGAACACTTCTTGAATGAAACCGGCGAAGTTCGTCTTCATCCCGAAGGTTTCCTGCCCTTCTCCACTGGCCGTCGGGTGTGCATTGGAGAATCTCTGGCTAAAGCAGAACTCTATCTGATCTTCTCCTGGTTATTTCAACATTATAGATTTCGCAAAGCACCAGGTCAAGACCAAAAAGATTACTCAGAACGCACTGCTGTGGCGTTTAGGTGCTTTCCCAAGGATTACGAGGTGGTAGTCGAGAAAAGATTCTAATTCTACCAGTTTCGATGAGCAACAGTGATTCTCTAATTATGCTTTATCTGATAAAATACTAAGAAACAGTGAAATGTGCCAAAGAAATGTCTTAAATGAGGATTTGTCTGTACCCTTTGGTTTTAATGCTGGAGGACAGATCAGTCCAGAAGTGATCATCGCCTTTGATGGAATGATTATATTTGCAATGTTTCATGACAATGACATCACGGTAAACAATTTTGAATGGATTTCTTTAAGCTTAAAGGCTGTAAGGCATCACCGTAAGCAATAGTTTTACTTCCCGGAAAGCAAAATTCTCTACTGGTTCTAAGTTACAGTACTCTTTGATTGACAGGAAATTCGAAAGATGCAGAGCAGCTTGTATTACACAGTGTACACAGGGATCCATTGTTTTGATTACACATGTGGAGGAATTTAAGACAGGCTGAGGGAGGGGCTAGACGTTGGTGGTTGGGAGAATTGAAACTGTCTGGGGTGATGAGCTTTTGTCTTTAAAGGGGAAAGACCATTCTACCGTTGCACATGTAATAGTTAAACCAGATCGAAATTTCGTCGAAAATGACGAAAACAAAGAAAAGGCTTCTGAGTTGAAAACACTGCCAGCGGAGGGGAATACGGGCTAGTCGCCTCACTTTTCAGAGAGGTATTTGTATTTTTTAAAAATAATTATCCAACCATTAAACTGTCAGGGATTGGGTGAGGTCCCAGATGCAAAGACTCCATTGCACATTCTGTAGTTTCTAGCAAAATGAATGAATTTCCCAAAACAAAATATACAAAAAATCGGCCGCTTCTAGTACTGTCTAATATAGGCATATTTTCAGCACGTGTAAAGGGCGATTTTACTTTTCCTGGTAACAATCGTATCAGTCACTCATTGTAACCCACCCCCCCCCCCCCATTTTCCGGGACCTGGCGCCTGGTTGAGAATACGTGTCTTTAATGGGTAAGATAACAAGTGTCGGTACACAATGTTTTTTCCCTTCACGACAGCTTATGACGTCATATTAGGAACCCGTTCATGCGTGAGCTACCGATTTAGGATAATTCCAAATGCTTCTATACGCTTACCTTCTTGAGGGAATTGCTTCAAAGTTACATACAATCTTCATTTCGGTCTGGGCAATTTAAGGTGTCCAGGAGGTTTTGGTCCAAGGTCCTCTATGGCCTCTGTGGCCCATTTTACGAAATTCTGCAGAACGCTTTTCGTCCTACATATTGCCATGAACAATCTACGTGGTATGTCATCAAGATGCATTGTTAGTGGTAAATTCATTGTGTTCATGAATGTTTGGTCCACGGTCTCATATTGACCATATGGCCGATTTTATGAAATTTTGCAGGATGCTTCTATCCCCACAGATTCTCTTTTACGATGTTGATGCTTTGTCATATTGGTGGCAAATGTCGGATGTGCAGGAAGTTTGGACTCAAATCTCAAGATGGGCCCTAAGGTCCATGTTGTGAAATACAGCAAAACACTTACCACTATCCTTTAATTAATGTTAAGAATAGTTGACATCATCCTGCAGACGGTCATGTACAATCTTATGACCTGTTCATGGTGTTAAAGAAGTTTTGGTCCATGGTCCAGTGTGGACCCTATGGCCCATTTTACGAAATTCTGGAAAATGCTTCTCCTCCTACAGATTGTCATATACATGTTAATATATATCAATGGTTTGTCATTATGATACTCTGTTAGTCTCACCTTAGGCATGAACATAAATTTTAGGTCTAAGGCTAAAGGTGGGCCCTCGGGTTCATCTTGGATTTTTGACACAGTATTTCTGACCACCCTAAAGGTGTCACTAGCGGAGTACCATTGTGTCAAATCATCAGCATTGTTAAAGATTATCTGTAGGAGAAGAACTTTTACAGTATTTCATATACCCATGACCTTTGATCAAAAATGCATGAACTTCCTAAACGTACACATGTTTGTGACAAACCAATGAGATTGCGCATGAAAATCTGTAGAGGGGATGACTATTTTGCACAATTTCATAAAGTGTGTCATCGGGCCCACATGGAACCTTGTACCGAAAATTCCTAGTGTTCGACAGTTTTCATTCAAATCAACGGTGTACTTCTTTTAACAAACCAATGCGAAGTATAGTGTTGAATATTCAGTTAGTCAAAACAACTCAGGATCACTGACGCTGCAATGTTGTGATCTGTTCGTAGGTTATTTGTAACAGTATTTGTACAGTGCTTCCGTTCATCAAATACTACAATTCCCGATACCGACCAAGGAGCGACGATTTGAGTAGTATGTTTTGATACATCAGTTAGATCTGTACTGCTGCATGTTCATTATGTTTAGCGCTTATAGTAAGAACCGCTAATTTTCAAATATGATTTCTGTTTTTTACTGTTTTTATGCCAATCTCGTTGCTTTTCAAAGTAGTTATACTATCATTTTCCTTCCTTGTAGGCCTATAACTTGATGTGCACATTTAAAAATAAAGAAAAAGCTAAGATCAAACATAATCTTATCTTTCTGGTTTTTCAGTGCACACGCAATCACTTTCAAACTTCAGTTGTATACATTGGATGACGTCACAAGTACAAAAAAGGGAGATTTTGATATCAATTTTTCAAATGTTACCAAAAAAAAAAAAAAAAATTTAAATTATGGCGTTTACTCGCCATATCATGACCTCTTTAAATGTCATCAGTTTTTTTTTTAGTTTTTCCATTTTGCTGTTGTGAGGAGCAAACAATCTGAGAAACTCTTTACTTCTTTCTTGCCAGGATTTCTTAAAAGCTTTAAGGAGGAACCACACGAGCCTTCTGACCCTTCTGCATTTCATTTGTATTTCTCTTGCACTGTGCATCATGGAGTGCATGCACCTCTCAGCTGTAAATTAAATTTTGTTACCATGCATGCTGTGACAGCTCTTAGGAATGAGTGTACATATACCTCATCACATCGTAGACCGTGTAGGTTATGGTCAAGTGTCTAACATTATCACTTGATCTGTGCCGTCCGGTATTCCAGAATTAGTTCCGCCCACCATGCAGAAGTAATACATTACCAAATGTTCCATTGAACAGAAACCTTCTCACGATGACTTATTTTTTTTTTCTATAGGTGAGGACTGAGGGATATCCGTTATTATGGAGAGAGGTGATAATCTGTAATCGAGCAAGGAATAATAACAAGTTTCCCAGTTTCACCATGACAAGGATTGTGTCAACTGCATGAAATACACTGTCGGAGGTTACTTACTCGAAAGGATTAACCCTTCCGTTACTCTACTAAAGATCATTTAAAGTCAGTCCGGATAGGAAGAATAATCTTTCCTTTCGAGAAAATCAGACAATTAAACCGCCATCGAGAGGCTGACACGTCTCAATAAAGGACACAGATCAAAATTTTACAGGCTTAAATACATATGATGACAGTTTTAAATTTGTTCTTGGCTTACAGTGTAACTGGAGTGGACCAAAACACCACGCGATATTAAGCCTACATATCTACTCGTAGTGAAAACATTTCACAGGGGAAAAAAAAAGATGTCATAGTGAGAGACTTCAGACAAACATCACCGTATATGTGGTTATCATTTCTGTTGGATGCAATGCGTTAAAAGATTGCTCTCAATATTGCTGGTCCAACTGGCCGAGTTAACTGAACTAACTAATAGATATGACAATCATAGGAGAAAGGAAATAGTGCAACACATGCCGTTATTCGTACGTTAAAATGGGGTTGACTCCAACCTCAGTCTTCTTTTGTTCTACTGAGGTTCAACTTCTTGCAAATTGTCATGCCCTTAGGTCAGTTTTATCACCCCATGCTGTGATAATCCACTAGTCAATTAAACATCGTTCTCCTAAAGTAGTTCAGGTGTGTCAATCCAATGTCTAGGCTTTCTTGAACTGCCTGGCAAGGGGTATTAGGTGTCATGTTCATCGTAATAGATGGGTAATCGGGCATGAAAGAGGGTCTTTTGAACGCTTTAGCACTTTTTTAACACGATGATAACGTCATGACCTACTGGGAAAGTCTCCCAATGTTGCTTGGTGTAAGAAAGGAAAAGCAAAAGGAGAAAGCGTTGTTACCTTGTGTGTGCAGTTGAACTGACGGCGGCTACATTGTGCTGTCAAACGTTTTACTTATTTTATTCGTGATAAAATGATAATGGTAAAAGCTGCAGTTACTGATGTTAAGCCTATACAACTGCACTTTATTTGGTCCATACAGCAACTTTCACCGATATAACGAACACTATTGAAGCTGTTGTATATGCTTTATTACTATATCGGAGTAAAAACGTCATTACATCAACATGGATAATGTGAAGTGATGCATTCACTTTGCACTGTTGTGGGCAGATCACGTACACTGAAAGCTTGTGAACAGATACGACTGTTTACACATGAAACAGGCAACTCGCGAGTAAATAAATTTTTGACCCAATGTTTGCTCTACCTTATGTATATGTGTACCTTGGAACAACTTCATATTATTGAGAAACTTGAAAACTATATATTCGCATGACAGAGGTTTCAAAATCCGCAGCCTTGTGAGCAGAACCTACAGAAGCAATAAGCACTGTACAACAATCATTCTTAAACTAGTAAAGATCACTAATTACCATACTTTAATTTCAAGTTCTCACTGAGTGAGTTGCAGAGTGTCAATATTTGTGAAATTAAAATAACCTTCCTACTTCAAGGTTAAAAAAAAATCGTGGGTTACTTTTCATATCGGTTTCAGTATGAGTTGTATTTTTGATACAAATATATGTTTCTGATACTTGTACTTGCTAATATACACACATCCATCCATCCATCCATCCATCCATCCATCCATCCATCCATCCATCCATCCATCCATCCATCCATCCATACATACATACATACATACATACATACATACATACATACATACATACATACATACATACATACATACATACATACAAAGAATTACATCTTGCAATTTGTCCAGCAAAGGTGTAACAAGTAGAAGCATCACCCCTTTTTTCCATCTTATATGGAACCGCTTTTTGAATTAACACCTTAATTTTTATTGGAAACCCGACTAATAAGACCGTTTTTCTGGTACAGTATGAATATCTGACCGTAAATTCTCCCACTAAGAAAAGCGAGGCTCTTCCCGTTATGAATTACACATCTCATTTTTTATCATGAATAGTGAACTTTTTTCTAGATTATGAAAGAAAAAGGTATGAAAAGTGAATATGATGACTAAAAGCCTTACAGAGGACCCATTGATCCCCATTATACCCCTACACAGTAAGACGAATTGTTATCTAATACAGCTACAGCCATGGAGGAATGTTAACGGATTATCCGTCCGTGTTTCCTTGAGTGTATACAGCGACACTGAAGTACTGTGGTGAAGCAATTAGTTATATAGGTCGCGTACGGCTTCTTGACAGATATTATGATTGACAGATCCATAGTTTTACCGTACACTGTGTGGTGACACTGGCGGCAAGAAAAGGCCTGATGTACACAGAAATACCAAACGTGGCGTATACGTAGATGCAAATTGTAGTAGCAGTAATCTCTGTTCTCGTCAGGTTCGACAGCAACAATTTGTAACCTCCCTGGCGCATGGGCAACAAACATTGACACTAGTGAAGGACGCAATGCTTTCGTTGAACAGCTTCAAAGGTGATGGCAGTCCTGTACGACAAGGTTAGACTAGAGTATCAGTGTCTCCATAGGCTTTGTTCGGAAACTTTGTGGTGCAAACAAAGGAATTGTCAATGTGACCTGTGAACCTTTGTTTATAACTGCTCAGTCTTGAAGGTATGCCTTAAATGCTTTGGGATTTCTTTTCAATGATTACATGTCTTGAGGGATTATTGCAACTGTCGACTGTGATGTGACTGAATCCTTCGTATTCTGCTCTGCTATTTATCATGTCCTTACCGGCGGTAGGTCTATTATAGTGTCTCAAAACTGAGCACTCAGTGAAGGGATCGCAACTTGCGTTATCTAGCTGCAGGGCCTTTGATTAATGGACGTTTATGGAACTCAGGAGATATACTTAAGGTTAGTGTATTATGTTGATTAAAACTTTTCCAACAGGATGGGGTCCGGGTACAGTATCTGAGAATAGAATGGAGGCATATATACACGGTATAAGCCTTCATGCCGACCGAATAGGCCCAGTGGCACCAGTGCCTGAATGAGAAAAAGAAACACGTACTGTACCTGCACACTGCTGAGCTGGTTTGTGTAAACATGCTAAATATGCTGTATCGTCATAAACTTGAATATGCAGGCCTAGCTTTAATACTCTTTAGTTTGCCAGGACTGCTTGCAAGACTCAATCAAACGAGATCAACTACAGAATTCTTCTACTTTTATTTATTTCAGATTTCTTCATTTTCCTCAGATTCCTGCAGTGACTGAGACTTCTTATAAAAAAGGACTGTGATCAGTCTCTTACAATACAGCCAAACGTGCCGCAACAATAAAACTAGAATGGACACAATACTAAATATTATCGTGCCCATTCTGGTTTCATTGTTGCAGCACGTTTGGCTGTATTGTACTGGTATGCGCCAGTCAATAAGCCCTTCGAGTCCCCCTGCCACCGTACTCTATCTCTACTGCGTGAACCCAAAAGGTCAATGTCGATAGCTCGTTTGTAAAACTGTTCATTGTTTGTACCCTACACATATTGACCCTACGTGTTGTATAACGCGACGGCCTAAATGTGTACTTGTTGGTAGGGCTCTGTCTCATCAGTCACCTGCACTTAGCTATACAGTGGTGTAACTCGCAACCACGTGAGACAGATGTGGTGCTTTCTTGTTTCTGTACGTTATTTATTGTTGATATATTTTGTTGTTTCCGCACTTGCTATTGAGGTATCCTACAGAAGAAATCATTTCATGTGTCAGTGAACTTTGTATTTCGAAAAGTAGGATTTAATGATTGAAAAGGTAAGGGCGGAGACTTACTCCATAGGTGGGCTGCATTTCACCTTTCAACAATATTTCTTTGACTAAGCTATGCTCAATTTGGGATTCCGCAAAGAAGTATTTCGAGCGAACTTAACTTTTAAGGTTGAGCTTCATGTGAGATAAAATAAGAAGCTCATGCGGAACTCATCGGGTTTTTGTATTGTATATGCACGCATTACTGCGCCATGTTGAGTTGATATTGATGAAATCTGTAAGGATTGTGAAGGATACAATGCTTATATAGTTAGCAAAATTGGTCTAGTTTGGTCTACTTAATATCTATTTTATGAAAAATTGAACAACAATCTTAATTTTTGAGCCTGACTCGTACAGGCGGGATAGGCCTATATATATTCTGTAAATTAATGCTGGGCCTATTAATTGTGAGTGTCTGGTCAAAAATGTTCAAATTAAAGCTAAATGGAATCGTTAATTACTTACTCATTAAGGTTCACTTCTATGTGACACATGGGACACATCTCCCCATTTGTGTGTGTTTGTGAGAGGAAATTCGGCAAGTTTAAAAAAATGAGTAAATTTCACACAGCAAGTCAATGCATGTGCCCCATTAATTCAGAATTCTTTGGCTTGTCTGTGGAATATTCCTTGAAGGTGGTATGTATATGCACACCCATGATATTCCAGTTCAGATCAGTTAAGAAACATTGAGTTCAGTAGCCATGTATCCACTAAAATATGTCAATTCCAAATCTGAACTTACTGCACTCACATGTAATATCTGGATAAAAGCTTGCTGAACTTGGGGCCAAGATTGCCGATCAGTTAAATGTTTTATGTAAACCGCGACGTCCCTTTTCTTCGGTCTACGCTCATGACAAGACATTCAGAAAAGGCGATTTGTTTCTCTGTAGGGTTCAATGGCATTTCCTGCAGAAGCACCATCAAATGACATAGCTGGATGAAAGGACAAAGTAGACAAGTAAGGAGGTATCCAGAGCATGATAGTATAAAGTGTTTTGTTGTGAATAACAATTGATGCATCATGTAATTGCCCACCGAGGGAGTCAGGTTTCATTTTTCCAATTGTTTACGTTGTGGGCAGTGTCTCCCTTCACACGTACGTGTAGAAGAAGTATGTTTGATGATGTTGCACATGACTGTTAAATATATCTGTTAAATATATCTGGCAAAGGTTACAATTTGAAATCATTGTCCTTAATATCGACAGCTACAGTACCAAGTGAAATATCATGATTGGTGCTATTAGCTCAGCCGTCTCATCCTCCAACCTCCTATCAATAGTTGTTGTTGGTCTGACAACAGTCCTGGCAGGTTTGTGGATCTGGAGTCAGACTAAGCCGAGAAAAGATTTTCCCCCTGGCCCGAGAGGGTGGCCTGTGATTGGGAATTTGTTAGGTGAGGATGTTTTAGAATTTTCCCTGTTTACAATTATTGGTGAAAGGAATTGGTGAGGTGACTTATGTAACACCCACAACATTGCGGAACTCTCGGTTTAGCTAGAGTCTCACCATTAGCATATACCTATAGCATCTTGCAAAGGTCGAAGAGACAATAAGGTTAAAGTCTCACGTTTCAAGAACCGCCCAATAGATCAGCAAAAATTTTGGCTGTAGATGTGTTATAATTGCTATGAAATAGGCCTATAGGTTATTTGGATGGCTCGTTCCTTTGCTAAATCATTAATTGAGATCAAGTACATTAATTACGTGGTCTATCGCTCAAAATATCAAAAAAGAAAGATAAAATTGAACCACTGCATCTCGACAAGACTCAATTCAACTTTGTGGTATAAGGTTATACGGAAGTGATATGCTTGCTTGTTTGCTTAAATGTTTCCTTTGTTTATGCGAATATTTTTTTTATCATAACCGTCTTTAGTCCGTTCTAGATATGAGATTCTTGTTATTTTAAGTCACATTTGTGCTCTGAATGTTAGTCTGATTCACTTCCTTTTCAGATTTTGCACATGATAAGCAACCACATGAAGTGCTTCAAGGATATGCCGACCAGTATGGTAGCGTGTTTTCACTTAGGCTGGGAACAACATGGACAGTTGTTCTCAATGGTGCCCCGACCATTAAAGAGGCTCTTTTGAAAAACGCTGCAGCATTTGCTAATAGACCAAATAGCATCACTAGTGAGTACACCATGGTCAGAGGAGGATGCAAGTGCATATTGAAATATGTCCAAAAGTCAAGTACTAATAGTATATTGTGATTAATAACTGTTTTCGTGAATCTACTCATCCAATTTTACTAATAAATCGTACTTACACACTACTTTGGACAATAGCATGTAACGATAACATTTAAAAGTTTTAACTCTTAACTTTTTCACTAACCTTTTTTTACTCACTTCATTAACTTATCTTTAACCTCGTTCCTTTTGAATTAAAGTTAAGGGCAAAGTTAGTTGACATACACTTCAAACTCCTTCAACGCTATTGAAGTACACTCTGTTAACTTCATAGACTCTATGGAGAGAAAAAATGTTTAATTTTTTTTTTAAGTTTTAATAACAGTTCTTTTGTTTTGTTTCTATTTGGTATTGGTTACTCTCAATAGTGGAAGTTTCCACAGAAGGAAGAAGGAGCATCTCCAGCGGACAGTTTACGTCCCCGGCTTGGACACTTCACAGAAAACTTGTGCACTCGGCATTTAGGTATTGCAATATGGGAGTTTTTATTAAGATTTACGCCACTTAAAATTTAATGACGTCAGACGCTGTTATATATAAATATATAAAAATATGTATTTTGCAACAACCATTAAATCTGGAATTATGGTTTATTTCGATTTAGTATGTAACGTAATTTGTATGACAGATTTATAAATGAAAAAGGTACGGATCATCTTCCACAAGATAAACCAGAAGCCAAAAAAAAAAAGTCTTTGTGACACCTTGCCATATATCTGTATTACAACGTGCATGAATTCCAGGATGACATGTATGAGATAAACTACTATTCTTCCTCTTGATTAAGCTTTTAACTCAAAGTGACCTTTCACCTCCTCTTAAAACATAAGGTGCAAAATTTGATAGAAGTCATCTGTTCAATATGAGCAGTAGACGTGCTAAGTATGAACTCACAGTAACCCTTTTAGATATTAAGTGTTAGCAAGACTTTGAAATATAGTGACCTCAAATGACATTTGACATCCGCAAAACTAATAAGGTCCAAATACCGAACCACTAAACATGAGCAATAGACATTCAAAGCATGAGATCCCTCAAAGTTTCTCATTTTAACTGGGTACAGTACCGGTAGTTTATATTATTTAGGCCGTTCGACCTCTGGTGACTCCAAATGACCTTTGAACTCTACCAAAAATGGTAGGGATCAGTAGTTTTCTCAGTATGGCCAACCTACAAACAAAATATGACATCAATCAAGGTTACCCTTCTTCAGATATAGTGTTTACACTTGTTTTCACAGTTTGACCTCTGTTAATCAAATGCGATCAACCAAAAACAATAGGGATAATTTACCAGGATGGTTAACCCATACATCAAGTATGATAGTAGTCAAGGTTACACTTCTTGAGACATCGTGTTTACAAACAAAGCGTCACACACACACACGCGCGCGCGCGCACACGCACATCACCATGGTGTAGATTCCTTCTGCCTTCGGCAAGGAGTAAGTAATGACAAAGTCGGTCTTTCCAGTGTGTAGTGCGTGATGTACACGATACCCAATACGTAATACAGTTTTGTTATAAAATATTCGGTTATACATCGCAAATCAGTAACAGCCTAAATTTTCATTGAGTAGTACAATTTATTGTAGAGTTATGGAAAAGTTCATTTCTTACAACACATGCAAATGACAAGATATGCACCGTATCCTCAAAACATATATTTATGTACGTTGACCCCCCCCCCCCCCCCCCCCCCACATTCATATTAACAGAATGTTTATATTAGATAGTTACCATGTTCTGCCATAACCATAAAACCATAAAAATATTTTATTGGTATTTCGAAACATTAATTTGTGATACGTGAGAAATAGTGATGATGTTATGTACCATAGAGTAGATCATTATTGCTTCTTTGCGTTCAGATGACCGCAACACATCACAATATTTAAAACGATCGTCAAAATCTTAGGAGCAGGCTAGAACTATCAAATAAAATACACATCTTGCTAATTTCAAGATAAATCCCAAACTGGTAGCAATCCCAAGTGACTTTTCCTCAGTTGTATTTGTGTTGCAAGTAACTTGTCAGCTGATGTTTTCCTTCATACGGTTACTCCTTGCAGAACTCTAGCTACGGGAAAAAATGGCCGTTTCGAGAACCTTGTGTATTCCATCGTTCCAGGACTTTCCCAAAGTTTAAACGAGAAAGGTTCAAACTCTTTCGACGTAAAACCGTTGCTGTCTTCATCGGTTTACAATGTTCTAGCGACAATGTGCTTTGGTAAACAGTAAGTCAGCAAATTGAACATTTAATTTTAAAAATAAATTTAACAATTTTAAAATAGTACCTCATCGGCATAGTATTAATGAATGTCATTAATTACTTCTGTCACATGTAAATATTTGCATATATTATGTGACTGAACTTACTTGTGACAAATAGCTAATAGTCCTTGACTTCTTGCCCTTTTTAGTTGCTCATGTAAGCCAGTTTTGGTATGTGTTATCTCTCATGTTCTCCGATTCAGATGTCAAATGTTCTTTAAATATTTATTACATAGGTGAAAAGTAGTGAGAAGAACAGCAATCTGTTCGAGATATGTGGCCTATGTTCAGGATGTATGACAACAATTGTAATGTGAACTTAACGTTTGTATGCGGTTGACTTATCAGCTGCATGCAAATATGTACAAATCATGAGGACACGGAGTGTACAAGAATACAAGAGGCCGTCGGCTCCGAAGTTAAACATACTTAATTTAGAACGATTGTGGTACAAACATGATACAGTTGCGACGGACAGTACATGAAAAAGCTTGAACGTGTTCTAAGATAGTTCTCATTAAGTTAAACGGAAGTGGTTGCATGCTGTCAGATTTTCATGTTGCACATGCTATCCAAGTTTCATGTTGTTGTACACGTTCTCTGATTTTCATATCGCAGGTATGACTATGACGGTGCAGAGATCAATCAATTCATGAAGATAACTGAGGACGTGCTGGATGTTCTTGGAACTGGAGTTGTAGCCGATTTTATACCGATTTTCAGATACATTCCGACCAAAGGATTGAGACAGTCAAAACAAGTAGCAAAAAACTTTATTGAGTTTATGGACAGAGAAGTACAGGAACATCTAAGTTCATATAAAGGAGGTATCGAAATACAGTGAAGATTCCAATCTTTACTTTCACAAAGCTTATGTTTGCCCTCTCTGTTCTCCTTTTTTTCTTAATACTGTATTTTCTATTGATTTAGTTCAGTTTCAACACTAGGTGTGTTTATCTCCAGGTCCAGGTTGATCCATTCACAGAGGCCAATGTATAAGTGGTTGCATGTCTATATGTTCATGTGGTTAGAGTAAATCAATGGTTCTTCGCTTCGTCTCCACCAATTCTATATTATTAGATAAATGTACCTCTGTGTGGCAAGTGAAAATTGAACCTGCCAAGGCAAAATCTACATGTCTCTATCAGACAACTAGATATTCATATTGGTGCATTACAGGAGAGCCGAAGGATCTTCTTGAAATGCTCTTGCATCACAAGAAGGAGATGGAAGACGAAGGCAAGGAAGACATGAGTGTTATCACCGAAGCTCACATCAGACAAACAGTTGGAGATGTATTTGGAGGTATGTAATGTCACTGTTCGTGTAAAATAATTTCAGACACGCATTAATTAACTTTACTCTCTTTTTTTTTCGTCGTTTACACAAATCTACTTTTACTCTTCGTGGTGCTGATTTGTACTGGTGCAGAAATTTCTAAATGTTATCTACAGTTTTTTTTTTTCATACCGGGGAAGAACTCCCAACTTCTACTGGCCCATCACAGGCAGTTGACCGTGCATTATCCAATGGATAATACACGATAATTTCATATGAAACTCATCCGCGGTTCAAAACATAAAAACGTAAACCGACATTGTTTTGTTGCCTGCTATCTCACACAAAGATGGTGGTACTTTGTAAATGGAACATTGTTGATATGATGTGACTCGTGTTTAACTTTTCCCTGGGATCATTTTCAATGAAAATGCTGTTATTTACCAACCGAAATTTCTTTTTTTATTTTTTCATCAAAAATTTTGATCGACCCTGGACCTTGCAATAAGTGGCAGATGATACACGATCAGGATTACTGGCAGCGATGCACGAGGAGTCAGTATCGGTGTAATGATACAATATCATGGTATCTACGATATTCCTTTAGGATTACCATCTGGTTTTATTATGTCTACGAGATATATGGATTGGAAAGAATTTGTTTAGTTTGAAAGGCAAAATAATGCCCCACACTTACATTGACCGCACATTTCGATCTGCCTTGGCCTCTAAACAGATGGAAGATGTTTACCTAATACTGACCTTTTGAGCAAAAATTTCTAAATTTAATTGTTTTCACCCAGATAGCAACACGTTGTTTCCGAATTACCGTTCGCGGGTATCATCAAGTCAATGTACATCTTAACATGGTGCGTAACGTTGCTTTTGACCAGAAATGACAATTTCTCAAGTATTGCATATGTTTTACCTACTTTAATTCATCAGCTGGAACAAATACAACAGTCTTGACGTTGCATTGGTGTGTGATGCTGCTCTGCCAATATGGCGACGCTCAGGAAAAAGTATTTGAGGAGGTTGACAGAGTCGTTGGCAGGGAGAGATTCCCGAAACTCGAAGATCGCATCAATCTTCCTTACACCTCAGCAGCTCTGTGTGAAGTCATGAGATTTAGTTCCATTCTCCCTTTGTCGGTACCCCATGCAACATCTACAGAGGTCAAACTAGGTAAATGTTACCACTTTTGTTTTTCAACGATTATCTTTGTGCCACTTAACTTTCACTTTCAGATTTGTTGCACGGAATTAAAACCGTTAATTGAAGTGAAATCCATAAATATTATGTCACGTTTATCATTCCTACTTGGTTTAAAGGTGGATACACACTCCCGGAAGGTACGTGGGTTCTTGTTAATCTCTTTTCCATGCACTATGATGACACTCTTTGGAGCGAACCACGAGTATTCAAACCAGGTGTGTTTACTTCGACCAATATCACAATAAATGGGGATTTAGTTTATGTAATGCTAAGAAACGCACTCAAAATATTAACTTCTTTGTTATTCATCACTATAAATTTCAATTATAGCAATTGACGACGTGAAGCCCCGTGCCAATTAAGAAAAATATTACTCCACCGTAGACGAGAGTACGGGTCTAGCTACAGCCAAATTCTCAAATTCAAAACAACCACTCCAAATTTTAGTTCAGATTAAAAATACGGTCAATGTAAATGCGAATACACTGACACTTCTTCTTGCTCATCAACTTGAGTGTAAATAATACCTGGAGTCGACGTCCAGAAAGATGATTTCTCAGATTGTGCTTGAGATTTTACTAGCTTAAGAGTGGCTAATCAAACTGAGACTTAACTTAATAAACGGTCAGATATTATAAGAATATTTTACTACATTTCTTTGTATAACGAAATATTACCACGACTATTAAATGAACAAATTTCGTTGATTGTTAGTCTAGTTATATTATTCGTGTAATTCTTATCATTTTCTGGATTTTTTCGTCATCAGAGCATTTCTTGGATGAAACTGGAAAAGTTCGGGTGCATCCAGAAGGATTTTTGCCATTTTCAACCGGTCGACGCGTTTGTGTGGGAGAGTCTTTAGCTAAAGCTGAATTGTTTCTCTTCTTCTCATGGTTGTTTCATCATTACAAGTTTGCGAAAGCTCCAAACGTGGAGGACAAAGACTATTCAGAATTTAACTCCATCGGAACATTCATCCTCCCACAAAACTATGAAGTGGTCGTCGAGAGACGCTTCTAAATAGTTAGAGAAAACCTTATTGCGTATCCCAATGGTATTGATTAGCTTCGACTGGTGCTTGCATGCACAGTACCTAATGTGTACTGGAACATTCGTAACTTTCCATTCTTATTCACACTGTATTGTTTTATAGTCATTTTCATACTTGAACTTGTCAGCTGGCTTCATGCAGTTACATAACCAAGTCACTAGCTTTTTAAAAGCACTTTGAAATTTTGGAGTCTTGACGCATGCTACTGAAGAAATACTAAGAACGTTTAGGTTTCTAGTAGAAGTATCAGAGATATACATTTTTCAAAAAGGTTATTAAATTCCATATTGAATGCAGTTGTTATTTAAACTGCATTCAACATTAGTTATACTATATGTTTTGTTATGGATGTTTACAAAATTCTGCAATGAGTCCAGTGACGCAAATTACATTTTCCGGGTTTTATGCGGGTTTTATATGAGACTATCAGCAACAACCAAAAGAAACCAAAAGAATTTAACTTCATTCTTTTATAGAAATAACTCAATGTTCTTTACTTACCATTTTATTTTATTACTTCATAGGGAACTATGACAGTGACTTGGATATTTTGTCACCGTGTGCTTTGCGTCCACTGATTGTAGCGTCTGAGGGCCACATGTTGTTTCCATGTAGAAGGATAATATACATGTATTTCACGCGAAACTGAGGCCGCTTAAAATCCAGTGTTTCATACCACATTAAAGCAACAGATAGGTATGGTATATCGTGTTTGCCAAACTCATCAAATTAAGTCCTTTGCATTACCTCACGGTGACTTTATCTCACTCAGGTAACAATTAATAATACAGTCAAGTAGACACCGATCTAGTTTCCTTAAGCTGCTGTCTCATTGCGCATTGTAGTTTTCATCCCCATAGGCAAACTGTGTAATTGAGAAGGTGAGGTTTCTTACTGTTTTAACTAAAGCAATTCACGTGTTAGCATTTAGTATACCGTATCACCTATACATTTTGTTTCACAGTATCTTCAAGAAGTTAGTGCAGCAGTGTCTCCTAATTTTGCAATATTCCGTTCACAAAAAGGTATCAAGAAGGAAACAAAGCATACACGTCACACAGTGGTATTGAAGACTGACATCACGGACGATTTAAATAATATTCTCAAACATTTCTACACTTTATTTGTTGATCTTTCATTTGTCATATATATGCATCACCAGAAGATCTTGAAAATGATTTATTGGTATATCATTAAAAATAAACAGTTAGCTCGTCAGCATAAAGCAAAATCAATTTTACATAAGGCACAGAAGTTAAGTATTTTCTTCCTTGCTTGTGGATAAAATAACGCTTACTGGGTTTAGTCATGGACACATTTTAAAATACAAAGCAAATTTCAACTTATTTTCACATTTGCAGATATTTGGCAATGTACATTCCTGTTCTAGTTTACATTGGAAGATTAAAGCTTTGGTCAGTAAAACAAATGTAGGCTCAGATAAGCTCACGTAATTTCTAGAGCCAAAGAACATATCCTCCTGCCCATTAGGCTCCTCCCTATAAACCTAGTCTCAAGTTCTTTTCCAAAAAGGAAGCGACAGAGGGAATCCCAGAACAAGAACTTTTTTTTCTAAAAGAATTTTGAATAACGAACAAATCAGTAATTTTCGGGGAATCTTATCTTCTATTTGTACATAAGTATCTGTGTGAAAAAAGGAAAATATTTCAATTTAGCTTCTCTTATTGAAACACAAGAAGCACTCTACAAAATCACGTATCTCTGTTAGAAATAGGATTCTGCGTGTGAAACTCAGTCGGGAATCAAACTGTCCTTCGTTAGGATATGCAGGAATATGTATAGACCTACAGGTTTTTATATTTTCTCTCAACATTTAAAACACATTCGATAGTCACATCAATCAATTTAAATGCCAGAAATTATGTAATGAAGGTACGTTTAATACTTCCAATACATCCTTGTAAATTTTACTCATTTGCACCTTTCCACTGTCGAATCAAAATTAACTTCATGGTAAAAAGTTTCAACGTGTAAATCTTTTTTTCCTTGAACAGCAATAGCTAGAGTACTTAATATGCAAACTAAGAAACGTTATACGTATATTTAGTTTGGGGCCACTATAATCGTTCCCACGAGGAACCCAAAGAACATGTTTTTTTAAGAAAAATTGGGGATTTATTAAAAAAAAATTCACCACATCTAAAATGAAAGTTGATACGTAACCACATTCCCAAAAAAATACTCAATTGTTTCCTCTTATGCATCACAAAACGAGCAGGAATAAGACGCTACAATATTTACAAAGTACGGAAACGTATTTGGATATGCAATCTAGTATGTAGCCACTTAATCGAAAATACCGAAACCTGCGGTTGGTAATACTTCTAAGCGACAAACTGAAATAGCTAGTCCATCTGTCCTCATCTTTCTTACACTTCTTTCACTAGCAGTGGCAGGAACAACAGAAGAAAAGTGAAGAAAATGGGGTGCTGAAGCACAGGGCATTACCTTTTGTTTTAACCTTGAAGAAACTAATTCGATCTCAATGGCAGTAAGATTTCATCAATTTACATTTGTTACTAAACTACTGTACACAGTGTTCACTATGACTGAATGATTACAGTATAGCTTCTTCTGATTGGTGAACGTCATCATGGAACTCGTGGCTCTCGACCTCAGAAGCTTCAGCTATCTGCTGACACTGGTAATCGTACTGTTGAACCGTAAACATCTATCTCTATAGTCATCTCTCTGTACACTGTGTAGGCCTGTGTCACCGACTGTAGGCCTACCCTCCCTCTATCTCTTTCGTCAACGTCATATGCATGTAGTCTAACTGTATACCACTTTCTAATTACCATCATCATTTGTCAAATTTATGTACGCTTCGAATCATCAGTAAATGGAACTTCAATCGTCAGTGGATATTGCTCTTCCTCTCTCTTACTGTGTTCCTACGGAACTGGGTTTGCCCCCACCCTGGACTCCATATTAAACCGTTGTCACACCACACCGACTTCCCACGATCCAACAAGACTGAGCAATCTTAGACAGTCGTGAAAAAATCGTAGACAGTCCTGGAGTCTCCCTGCCGTACGATGACACCATGCCACACCGCACCAACTTTAACCGACGGGGCATCGTAAGCAAGCCGTATCTATGAAGACGCATTTCACCCCTTTTCAGTTCTTTTCAACTGATGTCGCGAAGATATCGCCAACAGATAAACAGAACTGCACTGCCCAGTGTAGCTCTGTCCGCTTTGCTGCTTTTACGTAGGTGAAAACGCCGACGACGCAGGAGTGGCAAATTTAGGAGTAGTACGTGGTTACAAGGGCGCGAACATCCGGGGGTTTTCCACAATTTGCGTCAAGAATTGGGGGATGAAGGTCAACCTTCATTTATCAACTTTTCAAGACACTACCCAGACCAGTTTCGTCAGTTGGTAGAGCTAGAGACGCCCAAGATACAAGGGCAAAACACTAATTACAGGGACTGTATACAGCCTGGACATCGATTGATGATCACCTTGCGCTCTCTTGCAACAGATAAAGTTTAAATGTAGAACTATAGTCTGTGCGGCTTTGTTTGCATTTTAACCTACAGTGACAGTGCACTCGGATGTCAGTAAGCTACAGGTAGCGTTACCACGATAACCATGCCTATCAAATAGAATCAGTCCTACCGTGCTTGTATAAATTCATTCTACATTAGAACAAAGTAAGGGACTTCATTATTTTGTGAAGCTCGTTTTCAGAGCCTACACTCTGTGTTATAAGTGTGTGGTAAGCTTGCTAAGGCCCGTGGACCTTCCTGCTAAGGTACTGTTGACGGCTGAATGACGTTACCTTTTTTTCCATTGGACTTACTATATGTTGCAGTATTTGGTGCTAGATTTCTGAAGACACCAAAATGACCTCACATCCTTGAAAAATTATCTACGTGGAATGAAGAATGGAGAATGTTAGGGCAGGCACGTAGCCCTGAGGTGGTGGCACGTGCCGTCTCTCCCTCCAGAAAAAAAAAAAGATTCACACAATTTTTAGTGAAGGTGTATATTCTTTGGAATACAAATACAAGGAAAAATGATAAAAAAAAAACTCGCATCCTTTTTATAAGGAACCTTTAAAAAGGTAAAAATGCTTCAAAGAGAGGGAACCCTTCCTCAGGCCAGCAGAACTCCAATATTGATGTTTCTCACCAAATTGGTTAGTCTGGCTACGGACTAAGTTTATTCCAAATCACTGGGACAGCACTACAGCAACTATGCTACTAAAGTAGGATTACAATGAATGCTCAAAACTATGTCGTAAAATTTATGATAGTCCTTCTTTTTTAGCCTGTCCAATTGCCACTGCACCAATTGGCCAAGGATTTACTTTTGCCGACGGAAACCCAATGTTGCTACAGAGAAAGTTTTATTATAACAAATACGAAATAATGTGTTGTGGAAACTAATCAACTCTCTAAAGGTATTCACGAAAGCCCCTTAGCTCATCACTGACCCTAACTCTTTGAACACCCTGGCACTGACAGTATCAGGTTTAAAATTGGGTTCGAAACGAACACAACCGAAGGGGTTAAAGCGAATGGCTATGAGATTCCTTATCATTGGATTTCAGGAATGGCAGATAATATTAGACTTAGGCTTATTGACAGCCAATTGAAATTATATATTTTTCCAAAAATTCCTCACCACCCATAATTGACTGTACCGCAGTGTAATTATTAATGAGCACTCAACACTGCTTCACAGAAGCTGCAAAAAACATTTTTAGTAGTTAAGTGACACATGACCATTCACCTCTGTTATAGTTATCATATAGGACTCATAACCCTCCCGTTAGTGCAATAATTTGTTACAAAATGTGTTCCAAGTATGGGTGATTATAAGCCTACAAGCGAATATTGACAAGTCGATACAGATAAAACCAATGAGTTTGCAACAGCACATTATTATTTGTTAAACTAAAGTCTAAAAATCTTCATTTCCAGGAGAAACCTTGAGGACCTGTCTTACCAGTTCAGGGTTGGACGGTCTACCATCACTGAGATAATTCTACAGACAAGACAGGTCATGTACGAGGTTCTTAATGACAGATACATCCACGTAATGAGAATAAAAAGGAAGTTTTGAAATAAGCAATACCTTTTAAATCTTCTTTCATTTTCAGCACAATAATAACATGGAATATCACTTAGTTTTTTTCTAACATATGGTCAGCAGCAATATCACTTAGTTTTTTCTAACATATGGTCAGCAGTCAGTGCTAAGTTTCCAAGTGTGTTGCATAAAAACATGGAGAAATAAAAAACAAAGTGAGGGAAACTTATGAAAAGTAAAGAAATTAAACAATCTTTTCTCATAGTGAGAAACAGACACACTCCAATAGACAACGGATCGCATGGTCTTGCTGCTTATCTAATACATCACCTCTGCTGACTTCATGTGTCCGACTTTTGTCCTAAAAAGACAATACAATCATGCGCAAACCATGGGCATCATGTCTTAAAACGAAAGACCTTTTGTTGAATAAATATGTTCAAGTTATCATGCTAACAAGTTAAAAATCTGAGCAATTTCTCCAAAGTACGAAATCCAGATGGGACATAGAACTGGATTGTAGACCTCAAACTGAGTACACTATTATCTTAGAACCTGGGTATAATGTCATTCCTTCAGCATCTCTCCTTGCTGTTGTATGGTAGTGCCAGGCCACTGCACAGTACTGATACTCGGTGTAGACTGGCTAGTACTAGTGAGGCTCTAGCTGCATAAATACACCGGTGCGTGCCT
The DNA here is from genome assembly GCA_021234535.1 of Stichopus chloronotus. Lineage (NCBI taxonomy): Eukaryota > Metazoa > Echinodermata > Holothuroidea > Aspidochirotida > Stichopodidae > Stichopus > Stichopus chloronotus. Next base: position 7,738,411 of record CM037829.1, read on the forward strand.
GAAAACATATACCTAGTGCTCAATCGAATTTTGCAGACCCAGAAGAGATCGTGGATTTGCTATTTGCCTCAGTTGTCTCTCAATGTGCTAAGAAAAGTTGGATATGTTATCTTCTGGTTTAGCTGGTGATGGTGGTGTATTGTCTTTGTGAAGGACATCTTCCACACTCTCTTCATCGGTTTCATTTTGTCTGCATCTCGGTCCCTTTCCTTGTCCCTCCGCTTGGGATAAGTGATTGTCGGCCTCTTGCAATTGACTTTGGTTGTTCTCTATTCTCCTCCACTTCTCTAGATCTTATTAGGTCTCTATCTGTATAACATGAGATAACGGGAGTCTCTTGGTTCCCTTCGACTCAAAATCTTCTGTTCCTTTTCTTCCATATCATCCGTAGCCATGGAATCGCCCGTCGGCAGTTAATAAAGAATCATTTTCCACAGTTTGCTGTTTCCCTCAAACTTGAGAATAAAAAATATGAAAGTGATTGAACATTATGTTCATACATTTTTCTTGTAGTTCAGTGCCCGAAGACAAAAAGGGAATGGCAGGAAGTAGCTGACGGTGCCACAAAAGATGGAATTTCCCAAACTGCTTATAGGTGCCTTGGATGGCAAGAACATCACCATCCGCCGGGCTCCCCATGGCGGATCAGTGTTTTTTAACTCCTTTTCCGTACAGTAGAGTAAATGGCACTAGTAGACCAGCTAGCTAGTTCCTGTATTGCAACGTAGACTGCAGTGGGAGAATCTCTGATAGTGGCGTCTTTGGGGGATGTTATTTGCAAGAGTCACTAGGAAGAAAAACCTCAAACCGAAAAACAGAAGTGGAACCCCTTCATGGCGATGATCACCCATTCCCATATGCTATTGTTGGAGATAAGGCTTCCCCCTAAAGGAATATCTGATGAAGTCCTATCCTCACCGAAGCCAATCACTGGAACAACGGATATTCAGTTATCGGCTGTCCAGAGCAAGACGGGTGGTCGAGAATGCGTTTGGTATTCTTGCTAATCGTTGTCGTGTCTACCCTGACCCACATAGCCTTATCCCCTGGAAAGTTAAGATAATAGTCATGGCCTGTTGTGTGCTGCATAACTACCTTACAGCAGAGTTCGGTGACAGCTATCTATCAACTGTCATCGACAGGGAAGACGCCACAAAGGAACTGATAACTGGCATGAGGACCCCAAATTGGTTCAAGCTGCCTTACCACGTTCCACCAGCCCCTCTGAACATGTAAAGGAACAGAGCCACTACTTTTTCCAGTGTATGTGAAATCCACTATACAGTAGCTTGGCAGTGGCAGTTTTGGCTGCAGTAATCCTTGAAGATACCTGCTTTCGTATCTTGAAGACTGGGCTCTGAGGCTATTAACCGTCTTTGTGACTTTTCGTTCTGTGAAGAAATGACATTTTCCCCGGCAAGTAGAAATGTTACGCAAGTGAATGTTACGCGTTGCCCTACGTCAGGGATTCACACAGAGTTCAACTCAAGTTTATTAGGCTAACCCTTTCTTTATTCCCCTCAGAAAGTTAGTGTAGACAATAAAAACAGTAGAAATGGGTTGGGCATACACTGCTACTTGGTAAGATTTCGAAATAATTACGGGATTGATTGACTCATGGGTGGCAACGACTTATATATGTGTTATATATATTCTGATTTGTCAACGCCATCACCTATCCCGTGATCTTCTTCGGTTCGGCGTGGTTCGAAGGGTCGACTCAGCCACGAGGCTCCGCACGGGTAACATTGCTGTTGGACTGAGTGTAAACCTTTATCTCTGTCTGTCTTACTTTGTAACAGTGTAGGCCTGTACGTCTCCGTTCCTTGCTCTTTTTTGTCACCGTCATGTAACTTTTGTCACCATTCAATAATCATTTTCAACAAATTCTCATTAATTGCTGTGTCAGTCGAATCATAAAACAAATGGAATTGATAATTGGCAAAACTACCTTGATCTTCCTCTGGACCTATTTCTGTTGTAGCGAGAACTTTCTATATCATAACGACCAGGATATCCGTCGACGGGCAGACATACCACGACTATTATTACCATCAAAAAATTAATCCATACTTAACACAATTGTGTCCTGACGTCTCTTTCTGAACTGTAATGGATATTCTTCCTGTATCAGTCGTGACACCCAGGATATCCACCACCAAACACAGTGAAATCACCCCCAAATCTCACACTATATACTAATCTCACACTATATAAAACGACTTTAGTCACAAGACTTTGACATTAATAGCGATGAGTGATCTTTTACGCTACATGTGTCAAACAATCTTCCCTCTCCTCCCTCTGTTACCCTTGAACCACCATCCCATCTCTCTCTCTCTGATCTAGCTTTAAGACAATGACTCATCACACTCTTTAAACGCTAGAGTGAAACTTTACCCTTTTAGTGTAAAATCAGGGACAAATATAAATTTGGAGTGGAAGATTTAAAAAAAAAAATTATCAAAAAATTCACTCTTACAGTGAATATTCAATCTTAATGCTGGAGTGATCCCTTCAGTGGTATTTGGTGAAAGGAGGAACTGTATTTACGAATAACCTACAAACTAATCACATTATTGCAACTCAGTGATCCTGAGTTGTTTTGACTAACTGAATATTCAACTCTAGTATACTTCCCATTGGCTTGTTCAAAGAAGCACACCATTGATTTGAATGAAACTGTCAACCACTACATTACCGTTTACTACCCTTTTTGTTAGTTATGTTAGATGAATTTAAAATAATATGGCAGAATTAACCAACTGGAACCTATTTATTTTCACGGATTGTCTGAATGAGGCAATTAAAAGCTTTACCAAAGTTTTGGAGATTAAATTTCAATGTTTTTGCTTTTTCCCTACGCACGTAATCACTTTAACCCTGACCAAAAAGGTAGTTTGGCGTGACAAAAGACTGCAATGTAGTTTGGGGTGACAAAAGACTGCTTTTAACCAGAACTGGTTGAATCTATCTACCATTTCTCTTAAGTCAATGGTAAACAAGGCCCAACACCTTTATTAGGGGCACCTCCATATTCGCTGACGTAGAAAAGGAGTACATAGTCATGTACATGATGTGAGGTTAGACTTAATTGTAACTGTTTCAAGGAGTACTCTCACGCGGAAGAGAATGCAGCAAACAAGCAGCTCAATGATTATTGTTTTTTATTACGTGAATCTCAAGATTGGTGAGAACGATTATACATTTTTCGAGAGCGTGAAGTTGTTTTCTCTATTTTTACTTTTCTGCTAGATTCTACATTCATATTACAAAATGTGCATTTTCAAAATATATATTAAGTTATTATTGATGATATTCAGAGGAATTACAAAGAGCATGACCATAACACAATAACCTGAACTAGATATTCCATCACCATGACCCTTATAGTGGGCCTTAAACAATAAATTATTCACTCGTACAACTAAAACAATTCCAAAAGAAAATGTATGTTGATTCTCAATTATTTCATCTGACGCAAACTGTAAGGAGGCAGAAACATTCTTCCACAGAATGAATAAAAAATCTTAACACCCATTACAAAAAAAAAACAAAAGTTCACTACTGCTGTCTCTTACTAACTTGGAAGACATTTTCAATGATCAATAACAGCCCACTATCGCCAACCCCCTGTAGAGCCAATCCTCACATGATACCATACATGATAAGGTTTCATCGAAGGAACAAGCCCTAACCATGATGGTATGACTCCATATCCCCTCATGTTCTATCATGCAGAAAAGGGTTTCTCGAGACAGAGTTAGCACATTATGGAAATTCTGGGTGGAGCAGGTGCTGTATAAATTTTAAAAGAAGTCTGACCAATCATGAAGTCTGAAAGTAGGAAAGTTTGTCAATGTTTACCAAAATATACCATAAGCGACTTTGAGTATCAATTATGGAAAAAATACCACACCTCGTACCACATTTCCAAATAAAATCAATCACTTCAGATATTTTGCAAGAATTTCAGAAAAAAACATTTCAAAATTTTCTGGAGTTGAAGAATTAGTTTTAAATGCAGAATGGAGAACTGAAAAATACATAATGAGTATAACATACAATTTAAACCCCGCAAATGAGTTGGAAGTTTATTAAATGAATGACAATGATATATCTAACATTATAGCCTGAGATGACAGTTGATGGCAGTACAGTGTGACTGAGGTAAGATAAAAGGTTGTTAGTCTTCAAAAATGCGTAAGTATTATCTATTTCAGATTATAGGCCCAAAACTGCACAACTACGACTAAATGCGTTTCTCCACAACCACGTCGTAATCACGTGGTAGGCATCCAAAAGCCACTGCACTGCTTTCTGAATAATCCTTTCCTTCTTGACCTGGTGCTTTGCGAAAACGATAATGTTGAAACAACCACGAGAAGAGAAGAAACAACTCCGCTTTAGCAACTGATTCTCCGAGACACACGCGACGGCCAGTAGAGAAAGGTAAGAACCCATCTGGATGAAGGCGGACATCACCAGTGTCATCCAAAAAATGCTCTGATCGCAAAATGAAACAGATTCACTTAACACACAAATGACACAATGGAACAAACACAAGTAAACAAGACCAGGGTGGTCAATTGTTTGAACTACCACCACACAGAATCCACACTTTCCGCCCATTCTAAATCATTCCTTAGCCATTAATGTTTTCCCTTATGTTTCCTATGTATCTTGTGTGTTATTATTTTTTAATGCATTTTGTATCACGGCTGACATGCTCAAAATCAAATTCTCATGATGATTTGTGAGCATAGTCCATAGTCAAAGGAAGGGTATGTTCTGTGTCTTACATTGGGTTTTTACCAGTCCTATTTTTTTTTTCCTGAAGTTGATGTCTTTGGTGAATGTCAGGAGTCAACAATTTCAGAATCTGTTTTCATTGTTGGCAAGAGCCAGGGCCAGTTAGCTCCAAATGGCAATGACCAGGTTGGTGACCAGAAGAAGACTGAAAGCATCCATCCATTGAAAAATAAACAAGGAATGTGCAGAACTTTCTTTTCAAATACATTTTTACTAACTCTTAAAAATTTTGTTTGCTAACTCTTAATGAAAATGCATCTCACCTGGTTTAAATTTCTTTGGTTCATCCCACAGCTTCTCATCATAGTGCATAGAGTAGAGGTTGATCAAAACCCAGGTGCCTCCTGGTATAGTGTAGCCACCTTGAGAAAAGACAAACATAATTACAAGAGAGAGCAAATCAGTTGAATTTTGTTCTCATCAACTTGGGTTTCTTTGAATGTTCAACTAAAAAGAAAAGATTTAAAAGCTGGAAGCAGTCAGTAACCTCTGAATCATGCCATCAGTGCTCTCTGCTTTGTTACTCCACAAAACGAATGAAACATTAGTTGCAATGGTGATCCAAGACTATAGGTTACATTTCTTGGTAGGCCTACTTGACCACTCTCAAAGCCAGTCATTAAACATTGCCACAGACTGAAACTGACCAGAGAGACAGACCAGATCCGATCTTCTGGGTTTCTACGACCAATTCTAAAGCAGCAATCCATTCCACTCAGAAGAATTTAAAATCAAGCTAGAATGTCCCTAGAAATGAAAAGTATTTGCATATTGTTTCCAGCTGTTGGCATTTTTTATAACTAATGTAAGATTTGACCTTCACTTACACCTGAATCAATCCAGTCAATGGTACGTTTCATTGAACGATACTATGTAACTTAGTTGACCAACAATAGACTTTCAAAGAGGTGAATAAAATATCTAAGTACAGGTGTCATGAAGAGAAGTAAAACTCTTTAATACCAAGCTGCACATCCTTGGAAGTCGCGTGAGGTACTGACAGTGGGACAATAGAACTGAATCTCATGACTTCATACAAAGCCGCTGTGGTGTACGTCAGTTTCTCACGATCGTCAAGAGAGGGCAGTCTGTCCCTTCCAACAATTCGGTCCACTTCTTGACCGACTTTTTCCTGAACGTCTGGGTGTTCACAGAGAAGCATAACAGACCAGTGCATGGTGAAAATGGATGTGTCTGTACCAGCTTGAAATGTAAGAGGTGGGGGAAAATGATATACAAAGGTGATTGTACAACATTTAAACTATTTAAGGGAGATACAAGGCATTTCTTTTCCATGGTTCTGTCCCTAACAAGATGCTGACGGTAACTTTATTGGTCACTAAGGTTGTCAGATTTGAGATACAGTCTCAGTTCAAAATGTTAACAGGATAACACACAGAGAAGATTTTATGTAATCAGTCATTAAAACTACACTTTAAAATAGATATATTGCAAGAAAAGCCATTTTAAACTTAATTTATTCATTTCAAGTAAAGTAACATTTGATGCAGCATTTGATGGGAATTATGGACCATCAAATACTGATGAAAATTGATGTTATGACTGATCAAACTGAGGTGTCAGGAGTTACATTATGCAAGGAAATTCATGGAAATGTCAAAACCATCACAAAAGGCCATATATTTTGCAAATGCTACAAGCCATATATGATAAGAATGGGATTAATATCATTGACCTCAGGATAACAGACAAGAATAAAATGCATGGAGCAGGCACTCTTTGTGACCTTAGCTAATAAGTGAAGTAACCTGAAAAACAGCATGTACATCATGAAAGATGTCTTTGATTCAAATTAACAGGAACACTACTTCAACATCATATAGTTTACTCCGAAGTAATCTACAGAAATGTTTCCCTTATGTCTCTGAGTTTTGGGGTACTATAGGTGTGTCGTCCAATACTTATTGTGTTAAGCAAGCCCTGCTAAACACTATCTGACCAGGATCTTTTGGACATTGTTTCTGCAGTGACAGAGGGGACAGAATTTGGGAAATGGCCAACCGATATTCTCAAAACTGCTCTGTTTAACTGCATCATCTCTCTGGATTAGGAATACTCAGATAAGGTCTGAAAATGAATATTTTTTTATACAGTGCAAAGCAAATTAAAAACAAAAACTAAAATCATTACTACAAAAACAGAAATTCCTGGAAAATCATCCAGTTCAAATCTAGCATTAAATTTTATTCCATTTTGTGTCTAGTTCATCGTACATGATAAAACTTTTCCAGAGGGGAAGGGGCCACCCCCTCCCTTTAAATTCCTTCCTAAGGATAGCAATCCTTGAATAGAACCTTCATATCACAGCTTCACACTTATATGCAGCCTCAGATCAACTTATGCCCATGTCATCTTCACTTGTAAGACCATGCTAATACCAAGACCAAGTTAAAACCATATAACTGTCAAAAAATTTCAGGGGAACTTTGCATATTTTGCCCTTCCCCTAAAAAATCCCAGCTACACCCCTGAGTAACACCATTGTGCAATAAGCACGAATAAGAAACGTTTATTTCAATTGACTTGAGTCTTTTGTTCGGCAAATCTAAATTTTATTGACCCTCCCATGTGTTACTGTAATTTTGTTATTACCACCAAAAACATCAGACACTGTCTGTCTGATGTGCGTGTCTGTTATCAAATTCATGTCTTCTTTTCCTTCTTTCTTCATCTCCTCCTTGTAATGAAAGAGCATATCAATGAGATCCTTGGGTTCACCTGGAAAGACATGAAGATTGCGTCAAAGTAAATGTTTCACACAAATAAAGACAACAAGCAAATATGCCGGATGCATGGCAGCCAATGTCCATCTGCAAATCATTGTGTAGTCTGGTAATTTTATGAGCACAGCAAATAGTAAACAAGAAACACAGTAAAGAACAAAATAAGAAAAAAATGTTCACTTCCAATTCAACATCTGACAAAAGCAGTCCATAGTGTACATCACAAATTTAGAATTGTTTGTTTTTCTCACATTTTATGCTATGGCAGCAAGATCTAGGACCCTTGAAAATCATTTACATTTGCCAAGACATTTCACCATCAAACTTTTGAAAACCACATCCCAAAGTATTATTTCATGAAAAGCAAATTCCAAGAAATGTGGTTACTGTAGGTTCAACAATTTTCTGGCGATACTAATCTGTGTGAAAGGAACATGGAATACTTTTGGCTGTCTTTAGAGCATGTGAACCCTTTTCAAGAAAATGGCTACAATATTGTTCATATGGTATCAAAGCCAAATCTAGTTACTGGCATCTTTGAGCAATTCCTCACACTGACCCCTTTTCACTTTGTGCACAGACCATAAAATATGACGGAAGAATGCACACCACTGACTGCTCTGCAGAGGAAATACAATACCATTAATTGTGAGGGAATTGATTATATCTGAAGATTGCAGGTTTTCTTTTATAACAGCATATGTTGTTTCCAAGTATGTATTCTTTCAAATTATCTGAATATTTTGTCCTTATGAAGTAGCAAGACGGCCTAGCCGTTTATTGTTTTGATAGTGATGCTGACTGATGTTCACTTACACAAGCATTACTTCATGAAAACACAAACAGTAATTGTACCAAAGAACTATGTGTCAGCTCAAGGAAAAGGTTTTCTCTTGATTCAATCAAATGTAGCAACCTCAAGCCTCAAATATTGCTAACACATGAGTAACACACTGATACTCATAGGAGATTCATTAAAGAGACTGACCCAAGATAAAGTATTTAGAGTCAAGATTTTGTTGGTCCACGTGAAGCTCAAGTCATCAAACATGTAAATAAAGGGAACTTTCCACTGTCACTACCGTAATTTAAGAAAAAAGAGAGTATGTAAAGTAAAGTTTCCAAAATATGGAAAAACACACAGGATAATGGTAAGTTTCCCTCACTGTAGACGTAAAGTACTAATTACAAATATTACAGTATCTTTACAGTAGGCATATTAATTCTCTATTCTCTAAAGCAATCGATCTAAGCATGCAATCAGCTGCAAAATTCTGTGTTTACCTCCATCAAATTTTGAGGTATGCTCTTGGATTTCCTTATTGATCAGATCAAGAACTTCTTTGGTCAACTCTTTTAACACTCTCACTCCCTTTGTGGGAACATGGCGGAGGATAGGGATGAAATCAGCCATTAGGCCATTTCCCGTCACTTGAATGAACTCCTGACTTAGTTCCATGAATCGCACTACATCTGGGCTGTCAAAGTCGTACCTAGAAAAAAAGTATGATTTTCATTTAAACAGAACTTACGGTAGGAAACAATCTCAATTGCAGGAAGGTGACTTTTATGCACAGGTCACACTATGACATATATTTGATCTGAAGTTTTGAATAGTATCAGACAGGTGCTGTTCTATTAATATCTTCATTCATGTGATTCACTGTGCATCAGTAGTTGATTTTAGTAAATTGTTCCAGTCCTACCTCCTGCATGTGGATAAATGACCTTAGGGAGATGTTGCAACCATTTTGATATTTTTGACTACTATCTAAAAAGAAAGGACTGTCTTTTGAGATGACATTACACCAAGTCCATCTGATTAGTTGACTAGCCACTTAGTATTCATCAGCAATGCCTACTACAACTGCATAAGATTTTTGTCTCTTTGTCACTAACTTTGGAGAAGATTTAAAACTGAAACTTGCAAATACTGATTTGGAATTGAATCCTCTACAGTGACCTAAATTTGACCTCTACATATCATCCAGCAGGCATACATACAAGACATTTTTGGTCATCCCATTAACGTTTTTATATGGATACAATTTTTGGATTTGCACAGCCTTTGAAGCAAGGTTGTTGGCTTGTTGCCAGCCTAATTTTACTGCTGGCTAATTGTTTGAACTGTCGTATGTGCCTCATGGTACCTCCTACAGAATCTACCCATCTACCAGCCATTATTTTTTCATCTTCCCCCTTGTACTACTCGTTGCTGAGTGATTGCCCAGTATGATACTGTATACTGTAGGCTACACTGCATGTTCATGAGTGTTATGTTTAGGCCTGCAAAAGGATGATATGCCTACACTACTTGTGTTTGTTATGATTTCAGTGCTTTTGTATCAAATTTGAGGATTTCAATGCTAAACAGTAGATTAACATGATGATCTATGGGCATCATTCATGGTCAATTTGTATGTTGTCTGTTGTAAGCTGTGACTTTGATAGTATTGTTTTTTCTGAAGTTCGTAAGTTCAGTGCTGGTCAGAAGCCAGAAATATCAAGTGATATGCCAGTCATCAAGAGCTAAAGCTGGTGCTGGTGCTGGTTAGGCCTGATCAGCATGGCACCATTCCTGCTTTGAAGTGTATCACCATGTACTCCTTAGCACGTACAGTAAAGTGTCTGAGTCATGGCAGTTAACTTATCTTTTGACAACCCTGTTCACTGATCTGAGGGTGTTGTTTTGCCATGAAGGTCAATCTGACCATGCTATTGTTGTTGAATAGCTTTGTATCCATGATCAACATATCAGCACTGAACTAATATCAAAGCCATTTAGAACTCAATATGTCATATCTATGGTTTAAATTTAATTATTAATTACATAATTTATTGAAAATCTACAAACTTATAAGATACTCTCCACAATCTGAGCAACACAGTACAATACGTCAGTAAATTTACAACGAGGATGTTATAAACAACATATGCACGACAACAGCCAGTCACCAAGAATGGCTTGAACCATATGGTGCTCATGCTCTACAGTACTATCACTGTAGCAGCATATTTAACAGCATTCCATCATCCGAAATAACATGACATTGTTTGGAACTTACTGTTTACCAAAACACATAGTGGCTAAAATGTTGTAGATGGATGATCCCAGTAATGGTTTGGGGTGAAATGGCTTCGACTGTTTCTCATTGAGACCTTTAGTGAGACATGGCAGGATGGAATACACGAGTTTCTCAAAGCGTTCGTTGTTTCCAGTAGCGAGGGACCTGTAAGCGTATGAAAGAAAATACATTATGTAGAAATATGCTTTAATATTCACTATCGTTTAATACAGAGACTTATTCAACCACTTTACATTGCAGTAACACTTTTCTAGGAGGGTACAGATTGTATTGACAGTGAAGCTGGTGAGATTTTACATTCTGAGATTTTATCTTCTGCCAGGCATTTCACTATTTAGGTTTGATTGATTCTCTCTTAAAGCTGAGGCATACTGTAGATATTCTGTAGGGTGTTTCATCACTGCAAACTATACAGTAGTTCACCTGCCACACTGTACATGACAAATTCAACAGCATGAAGTATATGGAAAACAATAAGGTATGATGTTATTAACAAAATGTTAATGACAATTTGAATTATACTTAGCATTCACCAATTGCGAAGACTCACTGGGACAAAGTCCAGCTTCAAGGCCATCTGGATCAATGAGGTCGGTAATGTTAAAAAGATGGAATGAAAAGATCGAATTCTACTTGCCACTTTATATAGTACTGAGACATGAGAATGAAGGAACAGGAATACCATCCTCTTAATGAAAACCATTTTCATAATTGGCAACAAACTACAGTACTGTACATATCTCTCACAAAATCAATCAAGATGTACGTTGTACTTCGAAACGGGTTGTTTATTAAAGTCACAGTACTAAAGATGAAGACAGAACTGGTTAACTGAGTCACTGACATGCTTTGAGATAAACAACCGACGGTCACTATCACTATTACTGCAGGATACCATTCAGACTGACAGGTACTGAGTGACATATATTCTAAACTGACTGTGATTAAAATATTAGCTCACACCAGAATGTTTACAGCAGGAACCGTTAGGTACATGGTGTATTATATATACCTAAATGCAGAGTGTACAAGCTTGCGATGAAGTTTCCACGAAGGTTGGGTGTATTGTCCAGCGATAATGTCTTTACGGCCCTCTGTAAATGTGTCCACTGTTGAGAAGGAGATGAAAATGCATCATTAATGTTATTGCAACTTACTTTAACAACTTCCTGCCTAAAGGTCAGACCCAATGGTAAACAAATTAGAAATGCTTACCAGTGCAATAGTATAATTACATGACTTGAAAGATTGAATATTCAGTCTTTCAATGAATGAAATTATTCATACCAGTGTATGAATGAAAAACATATTTGTTTGACTACCACAACATTTGGTCAAAATTTGATTTGATATTAAGGTAAGAAAATATGGCCCAACTTTTAGCAACTGTATGATATGCTATGTATGACCCTAATGCTGCAATGATATATGTATTGAGTTGCAGCACATGTGCTTGTAGGTACCACAATGCCATGATCCCTGACTTGTGGGTTAGAACATACCCAAGATCATGCGTTAGGGCATACTAACTCACAGTTGGACACTGTAATCATCCTTGTCAGCATGACAAGGAGACCCCCAATTTTTAGCCAATCTCACGCCCTGAAGCAGGATTCTTCCAGTATAAAGCCTACCTTAAACCCCAGTTGTTTGGATTCCCAGCTGCAGTGTACACTTGATTCCAAATCTCCAGGTTTTCCTCAAAACTATTTATTATATTTGCACAAATGCCATAGGAGCCTAAATGCAAACATGTGATGCAGTTTTGATGACGAAACTGCTTGCTGTCGAACCACTTGAGATACCAGTTTTGCTATCTGCAAGCGAAAAATTTAGCTTGCAGTACTAAATAACCACATAGCGGTCTAACTCACCCTAAAAGAATACAGCAAGATTTTTTGCTCCAGCTAACCTTATCTCTGATAAAATCCTTCCACTTCATGGCTGATTAGACAATACAGTCAATCCCTGCTGCTGCTGAAGCACAATTTGCATGTCGATTTACTGGTAGCGGAATTTGATATCAATAGGTGATAGTTCAGGTGGACTTGATGACCCCCAGGGCAGATAGGCTGCCCGTAAAATTTGATTATTGTTTACTAGAGTGACCACAGAATGCCAAACCCATTCAGTGCCATACATAGGTCAGGTTTGCAATGTGCTGTAAGACCCTATAGGGAGCTCTAGACCCCTATGCACTTTCTAAGCAAATACCATTGTTGACTTGTTTTCTGAAGCTCAACAAATTGTCTCACCACAGCAAAATGTAATGAGTCAATGAAGGCCATGACATTACGACCTTGCTAAAATGTCCAACAGACCCTCTTTCATGCCCGATTACACATGTATTACCTATGGGCATGACACCTAATACCCCTTGCCAGGCAGCTCAAGAAAGCCTAGACATGGACATTGACACACCTAGATTACTTTACGAGAACGATGTTTAATTGACCATGTCGATTATCACAACATGGGGTGATAAAGCTGACCAAAGGCGATGAGGGTTTACAACAAGTTGAACCTCACTAAAACAACAGAAAGGTGAGGTTGGACCAAACAGCTGTTTAGACTAGGAATTTCAGCATGCCTACTGCATGATAGATTCACGATTTTGACAAAAGTGTCTGATTCAGTCTTCAGATAGAGATCTACGCAGCATGACATTTCCAAGTTACTATTTTTGATAAAGTCCTTTGCTAATTTACAAAGTTGCCTGACTTTGAACTATGTTGACTTGGATACATATTCAATGGTATTTAACAATGAACTGAGTGTGCATGGTTGATCAACATGCTGTACTGTATGTAGACCTACAGTACCATTTGAGATCACTCAAAAATTGCATTCTTGAGATATTTTGTTTCACAGTTCAACCTCTGGTTTTTCCTTTGTGCTTGTTGACCAGTATAGAAAGTAGAAGTACAGAAAACTCACGTAAAATGGCTATCTCATTAAAAAAAAAAAAAACGCACATGTATGTCATGGTACCATGTGCAATATGATTACACAAATTTGTTTGATCAAAAATGCATACACCAAAACTGATATTCTGTGCATACAGTACATTAACACAGTTTTCACTTTTTTTCAGTAGTACTTATGTACTTGCACCTTTAAAAGCTTCAAGGGAAATATGGCGTTCAGAATTCACCAACATGACATACTAAAGAAATAGCTATATAGTCATTATTAAACCATTACGTCTCATCAATAAATGTCTGCCAAAGCTTCATCTCCCCAAAACATTATGCATGTGATGAGTAACGGAAGATGCATCTTTTGAATTTTGAAAAGTCTGGGTGAACAAATTAGTGTTAAGCAACAAATAACTGAGTTTCTATCTGTGAGAAACTTATTTCTCGAAAAAAAGACAACTGTCCTTCCTTTTTTGAATAATCTATCATTCTGTATCAACAAACATTGGTTTTAAAAATATGGATGTTTTCTGTGAAACAAATGCCCTATTTGTTTTCAGGTTTTGAGTATTTCCTTTGTGAAAAATCTACTAACTGATATCAATTACAGACATGTAAACTTACATGTAAATGTGGTTGGTCTATTTGCAAACTCCACACCTTTCTTCAGGAGGGCTTCTTTGATGGTAGCTGAACCATTGAGTACAACTGTCCACTGCTGTCCTAGTCTCAAGGAAAAGACACTGCCATACTTTTCTGCATTATCCATGCAAACTAAATGAGGGGGCTTGTCACCAGCAAATTCTATAATAGTTTGAAAACACAAGTGATGGATACTGTAAATGTTTTCAGAAAAGACTGATTTTCTGGAGACTGCAGGAAGACACCACTTCAAAATACATCTTTGTGTAAATTGTGTTCATCATGGTTGTTCGGTGCAAAAGTGCAAAAACTGTTTTCAGAACTGTTGGTAAAAGTGGCAGAATGATTTCAGCATGCAACAGGTTAAGTCGTAGATCGGTAAAATGTACACTTAAGCCTACCTTATTATTTCACACAGGGTGTAAGAACATTAGTCTGTCAGTAATTCTGCAATCAGCCATGTAGTTTCCTGAGCATATAATATTGCATAAACAGCACTTCAACGGTACTGCATCACACCAACAAAATCATATATAACTGGTTGCACACGGAAATCAAACTCAGGAATGATAAAAGATACACATATCCACGCAATGATATTGTTCAAATTTTCAAATATCAAATCTGCATGAAATTTGAGGGATAAACCTGAGTACTGTAGTCCCAGCAATGAATGAGATTCTGTTTTTTACCAATATGCACTGCATTCATATTTAAAGCTTTAAACCAGACTTAAAATTGCAGGAATATCTGAAATTTGTCAAATTTTGTGACTTGATCCACTGAAAAAGGCTAGTGCAATCATTTTACAAAAGTATAGTCTATTAACTGTCTGCATTCCACAGTTTCCATACCTAAAATGTTTCCAAGTAGGGGCCAACCTTTCGGTCCAGGAGGAAAGTCCCTTCGTGGCTTCTGCTGGCTCCATATCCAAATGCCTACTAATGCTGTTGCCATGGTTACTAAACCAATGGAAGTAGTGCTTGACACCACTGAGCTTGATTCCAGCAGGGTGATCATTGTTTATGGTGTATGGCAACGTGTACTGTAATGGCAAAATATTCATCAATGAGGTCAGGCCTAAAAATAAGGGTGAAATAAGCCCACAGGTTGCCAGAAATCACTTTTACATAAACATTTAAAACATTCCTAATAACACAGATCAATGCATATAGAGTAAATCAAAGCCTACGAGGTAACTTACACATCAGTACTGATCGAAGTTACAGGCTGTCTGGATGCAATGTGGGATAAAATAAATTATCTCTGTTGCCCACAGTAACACTACTTATGCACATACAGTATTAAGTGCGATATAAGTCCTGCTGCCAGTGTATCGTTACCCTTCACACTGCTCAGTTCAATCACTGAACATAAATCTTCTTAATGTAAAGAGAAAAAATCACCACCCCAGACAGTTTTAATTCTGCCAACTAGTTAGGCCTAAGTCCAAACTCCCACAGCCTGTCTGAAATTCGGAGTAACTATAGAATACGGCCACCATGGTCAAAGAACACATTTTTTAAGACGTGGAGGCACTGTTGAATGTTTTCTTCTTGTATGAGTGAACGTTCTGCCTTTAAAAAAATTCTAAGTCCACTGAGCCTCCAGCCCCGAGTGGAGGAACAGTTGCAGCATGTAGGCCTACTCTTGTGTGTTATTTCAAGAACGACTCAATTTGAGTCCATAGCTTGTAGTGCAGGTTATCCGTTTTTAAAAAATCTTCAAGTCCACTAACTGGCACTAAGCCGCCATTCTCGCGTGGAGACACAGTGGCACTGCAGTGTAGGCATATACTGTACTGTACACTTACGTACTATATTATGGTCGGTACGTGCATCATCTGTAGTGTAGCTTACCTTTCTTTAAAAAACAAACTTCACTGAGCCTCCAGTTCCGGATTGAGGTGCAGTAACATGTCACAGTGGAAGCATATACACTGATGTGTTTCTAATTCCACAGAGCCTACTGCCCCGAGTGGAGGCCTAGCTGCGCATTCGCGGCATACACAGTTGTGTGTTATTTTGAGAAAGACTCATTTTCAGTGCATGGCTTGTACAGTAGTGTAGGTTATGTTTCTGTTAAAAAAGCTTCTTCAAGTCCACCGAGCCTCCAGTGAAAGCACAGTTGCAGTGGAAGCATATAGGGGGCCTGCACAAGTGTTATGTGTGTGTGTGAGAATCAAACTACTGTACTGTGCAACTTCGATATGACTGTGCCTCCTGAGACTCAGTGAGGTTGGTGGGGTATTCTATAGCATAGTTGTACCTAAATTCCTCCACACAAGTCTTAAGTAATCAAAACAATTGCTCCTTGTGACATTGTGTACGCTGTCTAATATGAGCCACTCTGGCTACTAATTATGAATCTGTGACTGGAAGTGACGTATTGTTCATAAAATCCTTGTTTTTTTTTCTAATTTCACCAAAAAATTAGCCCTAACTCTCAATTTTAACCATGATTGGTGGTTACCTACTGTAAGTTAGGTTAACGCTAGGCCTCTATAGCTTTTTACACGTTTTTACAACTTGGTTTATTTTCATTAAGTACTTAAAGACAAAAACTCATCACCCCTGCAGACAGTTTCAATTCTCCCAACCACCTACCTGTACCTCTAGTCCCTCCCTCAGCCTGTCTTAAATTCCTCCACATGTGTAATCAAAACAATGGATCCCTGTGTACGCTGTGTAATACGAGCTGCTCTGCATCTTCCGAATTTGCTGTCAATCTAAGAGTACTGTAACTTAGAACCAGTTGAGAATTTTGCTTTCCGGGAGGTAAAAATATAGATTAGGGTGATGCAATACAGCCTTTAAATCCTAACCATCATCAATAACCTTGACTGGTGGTCACTGATTCCCCACTCTGCATCTTTCGAATTTGTTGCCAAAGAGAACCAGTTGAGAATTCTACCATCCGGAAGCCAAAAAATATAGCTTGGGCCTCGGGGTTACGTGTTACTGCCTTTACTTTAGTTCTACTCTTTACGTTACTATAACTGCATGTGTTCCACTACACTCGTAGTCGTACTAGAAAGCCTACATTGTGTTGAAAATCTGTCGCAGATCTGGAGTTGCCTTAATACTTCCGATGCCATAATTGTAATGTAACTTAAAATGACCAAAAACTGCAACTAAGTAATAGTATTACAGGGGCCGATCTTGTAAGTGATTTGAATTACCCCATGTTTGTTCTCGTAATCAAGTTAGGGCTAACTTAACATATGCTTTTGCCGCAAAATACCAATATAACTCTTCATACACTACAACTGGGCAAATGTTGTAGGATCTCACCGTGAAAAAGCTCCAAAACTAAGCCAAGGACCTCGATGCTTGCGTCGAGTACCAATTACGATTGAAATAGGCGGTTGAGTGTTTCCACAAATCAGTCAACGGTTTCGTCGGAAAATTGTCCCAAAGTTTCCCGGAAAATCCTGATTTTTTTCTCAAAATGAAGGTGACGTAATTGATATTGTACACAGGATGAGGTTAACATATTTCGCAAAACGTTAACTATAATCGTTGTAATTTCCCCAAATTTACCATTTTTCCTAAGTATATTATTTTTAATTCACTATATTTACGTAAGGGTGGAAACATTGTTTGTGTATTCCCGTATCTTTACGTTGTGGTATTCACTCAGTACAATCACAGCTTATTACAGTAAAGAAATGTACGTGCAAGGTATCAGCTGACATGGAGAAAAGTTTTTCGACCTCGGCAAGCCTGATTGCGCAATCAGAGAGACTTTACTGTAGTTTAGTTTAGTTAGTTCAGTATAAAAAAGGATCAGGAGGGACAATTAAGTCTCCATCAAGGACCCTGAAACAAAGATACATAAATCAAACCCGGTCACAAAGCCTAAAGTACTTGTCCAGTGCATTCTTAAACCCATTTACACTTCTTGCCATCACTACACCCTCAGGCAACCCATTCCACTCATTCACTACCCTCTGAGAAAAGAAGTAACGACGAATATTGATCCTACTTTGAACCTTCTGGAGTTTAAGACAATGACCTCTAGTAATTTCACTATTAACAAACTTGAAAAAATCAGAAAATGATAAATTATCCAATCCATGAACAATCTTATAGACTTGTATCAAATCCTAACGTAATCTTCTCAGCTCAAGTGAAGTGAGATTTAAGAGACGTAACCTGCTGTTATATGGGACACCCTTGAAAGCCCTAATCAATCTAGTAGCCCTGCGCTGGACTTTCTCAAGTAACTCTTTATCTTTAGAAAAATACGGGTTCCAAGCTTGAACAGCATACTCTAAATGAGGCCTTACCAACTGCTTATAGAGTCTAACAACAATGTCTTGCTTAAGGAAACTAAAATTTCTCTTAATCATACCTAAAATCCTATTTGCTTTTTTAGCTGCTTCAGCACACTGCTTAGCTGGCTGTAAAGAAGAGTCTATGTGAACACCCAAGTCCCTTTCCACAGAAACCTCTTGCAGAGACTGTCCATTTAAAGTGTACGAATACCTAGGATTATTATTGCCAATATGCATTACCTTGCATTTATCAATATTGAACAGCATTTGCCACTCCTGATACCAAGTGAAAACCCTGTCTTAATTCTTCTGAAAACTTTTTGAATCACCTTCAGAGGAGACCTCAGAATACAATTTGGTGTCGTCAGCAAACTTCTTGGCTCTACACACAATATCAGCATCAATGTCATTAATGAAAGCAATAAACAGGAGAGGACCCAACACATTCCCCTGGGGGACCCCACTAGTAACCTCCTGCCAAGAAGAAGCGCAACCATTTAAAACCACCCTCTGTTTCCTATTACGTAACAAATTCTGAATCCAGGTCAGTAAATTGCCACAGATACCCATACTCTTTAATTTAAGCAAAAGACGCTGGTGGGGAACCTTATCAAAAGCTTTCTGAAAATCCAGAAAAACAACATCAACATACTTCTGTATGCACAGCACTACAACGAACCCCCACAAAAATTATGGGACAAATCAGGGAGTTGGCAGATAGTCAGCAACACTCACTGTTGATCATTTAAAATCAATTCTCCTAGAGATAATATTGTCCCAACCTAAGATATTCTACATTAAAACAATTTCAGCCTTGAATGGGGGAACGGGGTGCTGTATTTTTGCTGAGGATTGTAGAGCCCTGTCTACCTTCTGTACAACACTGAGTAGATTGCTACAGGTTTGCTAGAAGCAGTGCCCTCTGTCCAATGGGACATATTTTCTCCCGCGAAAAATGTTCTGGTAAACGCACGGTGAGTCTACATTAAATGTCATACACGTGTCTATTTTTTGTTTCACGTAGGTAAGTGATATCTATAATTTTGAAGGAAAAAACACATGCTTTCAAAATAAATACAGGTTACATAAACAAAGGCTCAACAAAAGGCAAATCATGGGAGTCCATCTCTTGACGTCATACGTTTGCATACTTAGCCAATGCTTATTCATGACACAGCTGTGGCAGACAATTTGCCTCAATCTTTGACGGATTTGGATGGAATTTGTGGCTATTTTTAACATTTGCAATGCTTAATGCACACAATGCTCCAAAGGGTCATTTTCATGTTACACGACCTTTAACAGTTATGTCAGAATATTGACCAGTTGATATTCAAACTTGACCATTTGCGTAAATTTAGTAAAAAGTGTGTTGTCATAGATAGATGTTAAAGATCATTTGAGGTCAGTGGTTTCTAGTTACAAATACAGGCAAACTCATTGTCTGGAGATGAAAGATTTCTCAACGTGTGTATCGGTCAAGAGTTGCCATGCCATGCTTATAAATTACCAGTCCTGCTGAACAGATAATGTGTCATCGTCAGGGTTTTCGTTTGATATTGCTTTCGAAATGAACACGGATAGAAAAAAGATAGCAGTAAACATAATCGTCACCAAGAGAAAAATCAGTTAAATATAATATCAATTATAATGGATTAGCCATTTCTGACAGCAGTACTTATTTTTTTAACACAATTGAAGATCTCAGAGTCTTAGAGCGTACAATATTGAGATCTGTAACTCCAAAGTTTATTTAAAGACACTGATATCGTTGTGAAATATATATCTGATTTAGAGACTGGAACATATATGGCAGTGACAATTGTAGTGACCGTTTCGGCAGGCATCTTACATATAAAGTTAAAGGGAAATAGGGCGTTTAGAATATACCAACATGGCATACAAAGAAAATGGCTTTAATCATTGATAAACCGTTCAGTCTCATCAATAAACATCTGCAAAAGCTTCATCTCGTCAAAACATTACGCATGTGGTGAGTAATGGAAAATGCATCATTTAAATTTTCAAAAGTTTGGGTGAAAAATTTATTGTTGAGCAACTAATAACTGAATTTCTATCAGTGAGAAACATATACCTGGAAAAGAAGGCTATTGTCCATTCTTATTTTGAATGATCTGTCATTCTATGTCCACAAACATTAGTTTTAAAAATATGGTTGTTTCCTGTGAAACAAACGCCTTATTTCCCTTTAAGTAAAGACTCCTTGACTGTCTCCAAAAAGGACAAATTCTGCCACCAAAAAAGCTATTCAATGGCACTTATATCCTCATCATATCTACTTCAGAGGGTCATTACATGGGATGGCCATTTTGGCAGCCATCTTTAATCATCAAGGAACATGTCTTTTGACTTATTTAAGCAATTGCAAACCATTTTCGTTCATATTCTTGACGTTTTGAAATGATCTTGCCCGGCAGTCCCCTTTAATTAGGTATGAGGTACGTAACAATGCAACTGTTGCTTTTAAAGATTGATAATGAAAGTGTCGTTTTTCGCAGTGAGTGTCTTTTTATGAGTGAAAATAATAGACAAACAATTTAATTAACTGCTTATAATTTTCATATAGAGTGCAACATATTTTACCGTGTGGTGCAATTTATCCAAAAATAAACAATTATACATGTAACCTACAAGTTGTGAATATTTTAAATTATACACTACTATAACGAGGGTATTGTGTTGTACTAGTATTTTACATTTTGTACCTTTGGGAGCTCATTCTAATTTTCACTTTTACTCTTTAATTACCTCGCTTTTGGTTGTTGCTACCACCACCCAGCTCAAATGCGTCTTTCAAATGTCCGATGAAAATTATAAAAAAAAAATAAAAAGTTCATCTATCTTTTGAGTAACTGAAGCGAGAAGAATAAATTGTCTTTATACAGCATACGTATGTTACTGATTAAGGTGGATAACGTCTATTTTTAATATACATCGCAGGTTAAAAAACAATGAACTATTGACTTGAGTGTTTGAGTTGATAACTAGAATACACATTGGCCACACAAATCCTTATTGTAAGCATGCACTGTAACGTCCATCGTTTGACCCTGTATCAGATAACCATATTTAGAGAGGTTAACTGTTACATACAGGAGAAGAAAAAGTTGAAATTTGAAGGAAAATTAGAATCTTTTTTCGACTACCACCTCATAGTTCTTGGGAAAACACCCAAGCAGCACTGCAATGCGTTCTGAATAATCATTGTATTCTTGACCAGGTGCTTTATGAAACTTGTAATGTTGAAACAACCAGGAGAAGAGGAGGAACAGCTCTACTTTAGCCAGAGATTCTCCAACACATCCACGACGGCCAGCGGAGAAAGGCATGAAACCTTCGGGATGAAGACGAACTTCACCGGTTTCATCCAAGAAGTGTTCTGATGGAGTGAATATTGTCATTAAAAGTGTCATGGAACTTGATTAAAGTAGTCCCAATGAGAAAATAGAACACCATTTAAAAGATAATTAGTTTGAAAGTAGTCAAATATTAGTCATAACCTCAGATAACATTATTGTAAAATTGTTGAGTTCTTTCTTGGTATTTTAATACTATACAAATGTGTTTGTCTGTGGTGTTTAACTGTTTAACATCAGCGTAATTGCACGCAATATATGTGTCCGTGATGAGTAGAGACCTACATACGGAAAGTAAATTACTGAACTGCAGGTTAGGTATAGAGAAAAGAGTTTTCTTTGCACATGTTAAAAGTGCATGGTTATCTTACCTGGTGCAAATTTGTTTGGATTCTCCCAGTCTGGAGCTTATCATCGAAAGGCATCGAATGCAGATTGATGAGAACCCATATGTCTTTTGGGATAGTATAGCCACCTTGGTAAAGGGACATAGCAAATTAATAGAACAACTGCTTGATTTGGTCTCGGAATGGATCAAGATCTCTCCTACTTTTTTTAATCACTCCAGAACACTATTTATGAACAATTATAGAAAAATCCTATTTTGCTTGTGGTTATAGGATCATACGTTTATTCAAGTAGCTAGGATACTTCGTTTTAGTCAATTACTAAGAAAAAGAGGATAAGTTATGTATATCAAATCAAATTGTCCGTGATGTATTAAGAAAGGTAGCCATCTCCATGTCAGCATTGTATTTTAAGCACGTCACATCATGAATTGAAATTTCAAGTATGGGTAACTTTGCAATTTCCAATATTTCTTTTCTTCTTTGACCTACTTTCTCAGTTCTTGGTCCATATCACTCTAATATGTAAGAAGCTCAAATTACATCTAGCAAGCGCAGTAAGTTGAATTAAATGTTACAATAACATTACCAAATTCAAGCAGTGCTATTATTGACGTGGAAAATTAGAAACAAAGACTAATGGAAATTACCTATTTGTACATCCTTTGAAGTTGCATGAGGTACAGATAAAGGCAGAGTTGAACCAAACCTCATAACTTCGTACAATGTGGCTGTAGTTTAGGCAAGTTTCTCACGATCATCCAGTGAGGGAAGTCTGTCCCTTCCAACTACTTTGTCTACTTCTTGACCTACTTTTTCTTGAATGTCAGGGTACTTACACAGAAGCATTACAGACCAGTGCAAGGTTAACATAGATGTGTCAGTACCGGCTGAGAAAACGGTAAAAAAAATAAATTTATTAGTCAATTAAAGAGAAATATTGTCACCTGACGTAATCCAGTCACCATGAATAAAGGTAAACGACTATACCGGTACTAATACGAATTATGGTGACGTTACTTCCCTTAACTCACATACGCATTATCGGTGTTTGTTTTCTGAAATATGTGAAACTAAGTTCAATGACAGTCATATTGCAAGACAAGCAAACGTAATGATGCAATATTATGATTGACCATTGTAATATTTGCTTTCACTACTATAACAGGTAAATTACACCACATTTTTCTTAAAAATGAATTATACATCAAGATAGGTATTACCTACAAAAACATCAAATACTGTCTGTCTGATGTGTGTGTCTGTTACTAAGTCCATGCCTTCCTTTCCTTCTTTCTGCATCTCCTCCTTGTAGTGAAAGAGCATTTTGATAAGATCCTTTGGCACACCTGTATACATAATATCCAAAAATAATTAAGAATGGTGTCCCTATTTGAATACCCTACCCATCATGATGCAAATAATGACAGCAGTAAAAGGCGCAGTCTATAAAAAAAAAAAACCAGGGTTAAGTCAATCGTCGATTCAATGAAACTCCCGAATAGTGCAGTTTAGTATTTCAGGATCGGAAAGTATGAATACTAATGAAGGGATCCTATTCCATGTTGATCGTGAAGGACACCGGCTAATTTTGCCTACTCATTTCTGAACAGTGTTCAGAAGATAACTCAGCAGGGGTGAACCAACAATCCCATACAAACCCAAACCTGCTTCCGGGACCACCATTAAAGGTCCCCATCCACGCCAGTGTATTCCCCAGCCTTTAGCCACTTCCCAAAAGGCTGGGAGGGGTAGAGGACTTTTCGAGCTCAGCAGCCCATTAGCTGTACCGAGCAACCTGAAGAGAAGACAAGACCTGTATCGGACTAGAGGAATCCCAATTGAAATGACCAAACAACTCTCTCAGCACCACTGTTAACATTTTTACTGAAAAAGTATTTGAGTATATTGGAGTCCCCTGAAAATTTTCAAGTTATTCCACTGAGATTTGACTCGGGGACCTAGTGACTGCAAGACGGACACTCTAACCACCGAGCTAACCCTCCTTGATTGCAAATGATACCTAACGAGGCTATAGTGATTCTCGTGGTACGTAAGCGCCATTAGTAATCACAAATGATTACTTAGATGAAGTAACCAACAAGATATCCTTGACAAAGAGGAAGTGTTGCTACTGACGTGAAACTAAGGTACTTTAGGCATTGACCATATCTTTTAAAACAGTATAGGACCTCCTAGACACAACTGAGGTAGAAATCAGAGATAAGAGTCACACCACACTAACATGGGAATTTTGAAATGATAAGAACAAGTGTGGTAAGTTTTCTGAAGATGCCAATGGCTGTGACATTGATGGCAATAACCATAAACTTAATAATTTGATAAGAAGCTAACGCTCTATCTAAAAAATTCTAAAAACATACGGTGAAAAAGAGTGAAACGAGTGAAAAAGAAGAAATGCGTTTGTCATAATTTGTTCCCAACAAAGCTTTTGACAAGACATCGACTAATTTACCACCATTGGTGTTCTTTTATCGCTGTCTCAATTTTCCCGAGATATTCGTCAGTCCAACGTCTCATTTCCCTTACTCCCTTAGTCGGAAAATGGACGAGAATGGGAACATAGTCAGCCATTAGACCATTGCCTGAGATCTCAGTAAACTTTTCAGTCAGATTCGTCCATTGCATAATGTCTGGACCAGCAAATCCATATCTGGAAAAAATATTTATCTTTGCCGATGAATTAAAGCTTGAGTATTAGTTGCTCTGTCTAAAGTAACTTACAAATTAGTTGGTTTTTTTGATGTGTCTATCATGCATGCAGACGTCAATAGCAGAATTATGTCTGACCAAGTTACAGTTGTTCAACTGCATCTAACAGCACTGTCACGGTTGCTGTGACTATCAGATGAATAATGTCTGTCTAGGTAACTTCAGTTACTGACGGAGCATTGGGTCTGTACACACAAATTAACACCACAACGTCAAACATTATAAAAATGTATCGTGTAAACTGTAACTCAGTGACAATACTCCTTAGAGTATTACTCAATTAAAGAAATCAACGCGATTTTGCCGTAATGCTTCAAAACGTGTTAATTTTGTTTTGTATTTTAACTAATTCAACTTTGAAATATATTACATATTGATAAATGGGGAATACATTTCTACTGATTAATGTTCATTGCAGCACCTCAGGTTCTTTTTTCTTCACCTTTGTTCTAAATTTTGCCTGACTATATACTCACTGTTTCCCAAAACACATGGTTGCCAGAATGTTGTCTATAGATGATGCAAGTAATAGCGTCGGTGCAAATGGTTTGTCTTGTCTGTCATTAAGGCTTTTCCTTAATTCTGGCAAAAATGGAATAAACAAGCTTCTCAAATCGTTCATTGTTCCCCGTAGCGACAGACCTGTAGCAAAATAAAAAAGTGCAAAGTTTATCGATAAGTATGTAATTATATCCATTAAGTCTTTAGTTGATTAATATGAATATATAAAAATATCTCTCATATTTTGTCTAAAAAGACGATAAATGATGATTACCCCTTAATTTGCACTGTTCGCAACATTTTTCTTATTATTCTTTTTATTTTTTTTTAGATATAGAGAGATTTTCTCAGGATAATTTGTGTGTGTGTGGGGGGGGGGGGGGGGGAGGAAATCCTTAACAAAAATAAAAAAGTGTCGCCACAAAAAGGAAGGCTATCTCGCACACACACACTGTTCAGACTCCATGCAACAAAACTCTGCGACTGGAAGTCGGGTTGGAGTGGCGTCTCTGCAGTGGGCTGCAAACTTTACTTGCAACCCGACAGTTGTAACGAGCATGCATGTTTGATGTTTTCATGTAACCCTAACTATCAAAAGCCTTGCCTTTTTTTGCTGTTTGGACAATCATGGATAGCGGCTGATCAGTATTTTAACAGGGGCAATGGTTGTGGCTCCTGTGACAAACAATATACACACTGTGTCTATATAGCCTAGTTTAGTATATGTTTGTTTCGTTTCAGAATTAACACTTCTTATTTTGAATTTGAAAGTTTGAGGATCAGGTCAGGAAGTTTATGTTAGCTCATTTAGGACCCAGTGCCAGGTATTATCCATTCTTCCCCCTTCCCTTCCCATAGATCAATTAGTTTGTTGATCTTTTATATTGAAAGAAAGTTGAAACTGCAACTGACTCAATCGGAAAACCTGTTAACCTCAAAGAAGGGGGGGGGGGGGCAGGTGGTAGACAGTGTATGGTTCACAATCACAGTATTCTATACGCTTCAGTTCTCTTCAAGTTCATACTGAAGGAAAGATTTTGGCGAACATGCCCGTATAACCCGAGACGGTCAGGGTCCTTTCATTTTCAGTTACATTTTGCCTTGACTAACACTTCTTTCATACATGATTGTTTCAAAGTTCCACATTTATTCTATTAAGCTTTCGTGTGGCCATCATTCTAAAACTTAAACACACTATATCACTGAATCGATAACATAAGTTGTTTTCTTTTTGTTACTGTTTGGAAGATTCCAAATTTAAGATCATGTCCCATGTAGCGACTGTTGCCTGAGTTCATTCCAATGAGGTAGACCCACTGTGCCTCACATAGACTCACCCGGACGATGATGGCACTTCTCATGTTGTACCAAGTGATTGGACGAGCATGTCCCCTGGCCTCCCTCCCCAGCCATTTCTTAGCAAACGTTTTGGATATTTTCCAAGAATGAAAGGGTGACAGTAAAGGTACTTTTATACAAACATTTTCTTTCGCGATTTTCGTGAGTTCTTTTACTCTCTAGAACGAAAACCAAAGTCCACCATCAAAATGACGTCACAGGATGTATTGTTCCAGATTTCCCCCAGAGACAAATCTCCCAAAAACAAAATGATAACATATTGTAGCTAAGACGTTTGTGTGTGCATGATCGCCCGTAAATAGTAAACACCATCAATAAGAAATATTGTTTTGCCTTACTGCAATCCCAAGTGCCTTCCACATTTCCGTCCAAGGTTGCTTAGCTTGTTGAAACATGTTACTATATACCAGTGAACTTTCGAATCACACATACGCCGGTCTGTCTACCCACATATAATCACAAACCCAAGCTCCATTTCTGGAATCCAAATGTCCTGCATGCTTGTTAAGTCATTGTTGGTATCGTTGCATGTCGAGCAGAGTCGTAATTTGCTGGTGTCAAATGGAGCTCCTCTGTGGACTATATTCATTTGAAGGGATGGGATAAGAATAATCAATTAAAAAACAGGATCGAGAATGACGTTTCCGCTAATGAATATCTGGTGAATCCTTTGTGAAACAAAAACACAACTTTAGCCATCAGTAATCTATCAGTCATCAATAGTAATTGATGATATCTTGTCCGCCCTCTGTCATTGTCTGCACTGATTGAATAAATACATTTACAGATATTGGGACAAGTAAAGTTATAACAGCCATTTTGTTTCGAGCGTTTGGGGAAGTCTGTTCATCTATCTCGGTTATTCTCAAAATTGTGTAAGTGCGTGATTTTGGTAGTAAGTAATATGCAAGTGTATGATTGGTTTCAATAACATTAATAAAATCTGATTCAAACTTAATTTTCTGTTCTTCGTTAGTTTTCCTCTTCTTTCCATTTACATAACCAGCATTTGAGATGCTTATTGCCAACGAAAACTCAATGAGAAAAAGGAAATATGTTAGAAGCATCATTGATAAAGCAATGGGTACCGGTACATAAACTTCATTTTTCATTAACTGGAAATATACATAAATACAACGAAAGAACTAAGTTTTCCTTATTTAGGAATTATGACATTTCCGAAAGTGTAAGAAAACACAACTTAAGGTGTATGGTTGGTTCTGTATTAAAACGATACGTACACGTAAACGTCTGTGATCTATTGGCAAACTCCACACCCTTCTTCAGAAGAGTTTCTTTGATGACTTCAGCTCCGTTCAAAACAACTGTCCATCGTTGTCCTATCCTCAAGGAGAAGATGTTGCCATACTTTTTAGCATTATCAATCCAGGGTTGTCACCAGCAAATTCTAAGAAAGGATTTGAATGTAGAATTACTTTGCGTCACATTAGTGAACATCCAGATTCTGACATGTCACTTGAGGTTCTTTAAAATTACTACTGTTTTGATTATAAGAGTGTGTGATGAATATAAAAGCTTGAAAGTAGTGCAAATTCTTTCAGTTGCTAAACAAAGTTACCTGTCATTTGGTTCTCTTTGTAACCAGCACACTACTACATACATTAGATCAGGAAAAATAAAATAATTGTCGTGCACAAATACCACCATCTTAATGTATAATATGCTATCTTAATGTATATTACATGAGTGACCTTAAAGAGCAACGCGATCTTAATGTATAATATGTGATTTCTCTGGGTTCACGTAGGTAAGTTCAAGTAGGCTTATTGCTAAAATGATACCGATATTACATTGCAATTATTTTATGTAAATACATAATAAAGATATTAATTACATTATTTCAGATAAATAGCATAGTATTGCATGGCACAACATTCACTGATATGCATTAAGATATGTGTATAAACGTTTAATTGCACCACACTTAAAGGTCGGGTGATATACATTTAGAAAAACCTGGTTCCTTTCAACAGTTGCAGAGTAAAACCCTGAATAACAATCCGTTGGAATTTTGTTCATCTCTTTTTCATTTTTATTTTTGAAATGTCATGACTTTTCAAAGTTTGATGAAAATGCAAATCAGATGATGTGGAGTGTTGCTCAGTGTTGATATTTCTTTTGTTAATAGACCTATGCAATTGCCTCTTAATTCCTTACATACTGCGTGTTGCATTGGTAAGTGATATCGATTTTCATGAAGAAGTTAAACACACTTTCCTATAATAAAAACCTCTGAGCTTTTCCTGAGAACAGAACTTTGCCTGCAATAATTGTCAATATCTGATGGAATTTGTGGCTGTTTTCAACATTGTCAATGATTAAGATCTTTTACCAAAAACTTCCTTCTATTTCACACTATCTTCGAAGTCTCTTAAAATTATACTGCATCATGCTTATACGTAATTTATCCTTCGAACCTAAGATATTTCCAATCACCGGCCAACCCTTTGGTCCTGGAGGGAAATCTTTCCTCGGTTTTTGTTGGCTCCAAATCCAAACACATGCGAAGGCTAATGCTGCAATAACGAGAGCAGTTGAAGTGGCATTCAATGTTCCACTCTTCTCTACTATGTCCAGCATGATTTCATGAACTCAGTAGCCCGATTGCAAAGGCAAAGAATTCTGGACGTAAATGATTGGAATCTGAGTGAAAGTTGTCGTACGTGTAACTTGTCTCTGACATTACGAGTGTGTTATGAAATGGCCGACAATTTTGAATTCTCCTTGCTTGTAATAGCAATATGTTTCAAGAAAAAGATAGAAAACTGATTCGGACATATAAGTAATGGAAGTCACTTGCGCTTTGAAAGCGATCACTTAAACCAGCGACAAGGAATTTTTGAAATGCTAGAACAGGAGCATACTACACAGAAACAGAAGTTATGAATAACACTGTTAAGAAAGACATAACTGTTTACAGATTGTTAATATATAACCCATATTAGGCAAATAAGGCCACGGTTCTATTTGTCACACTGACATGTTTGCTTGCTGAAATATAACTTTCATAAACATAACAATACTGTGTAGTTAAGTGTAAATTAAAAATAAAATGAGGCTCAGTATAGAGAGACACATCTTTGTCCATTCTCTTGTTACTTTGAAAATTATTCCGATAAACTGAACGAGAAGCAAATTGTCTACTTTTTCCACAAGCAATCAAATTACACAGGTAAAACAAAAAACAAGTTATTTGGAGCATATTAATTTTCCTATGAAACTTGAAGTCAAAAGTTGAAAGTAAATGTTTAAAATCAACTAACTTTGAAGCAAATTTTGTACTCACCGATGTATTTAAATTTGATAACCGTTCATATAATAGTTGGTCGTCTGTTACCTGCACATGATATAATCCCAAAACGCAATATTTATTTATAAAATGGTGAATGAGATTCCGCACTCTGTAGTCAAATCCCAGCACACTGTGGTAGATGTATTTATGATTTCGAAAGGGGGGCTAACAAAAATGGCAACGACAACTTGCAATAGAGCCGGTCCGCAATCACGTCCCTGGGAATGCAAACACCTTTTTAGACCTACCTACAGACAAAATGTTTCACTTTTACAAATAATGACACAACACACATTCCAACTCAGGTCAACTTGACTGCATGACGTTTAAATATGGTAAGCATTGAAACTTGCAGAAACTACTTGTGTATTCGAAACTTGCAAATATAATGAAACAAATTGTTTGGAATAATTCATCCCTCTGTAAAACGGCTCCGGAGCTTTGAGCAAGCCATATATAGGCAGGAAAAAACAGTAAGCAGCAATTTAATCCATGTGTGGTCCGCTGACTTTTGTTTGAACAAAACAGTTATCTATTCTAATTCTCTACTTAACACAACTTGCACGGTTGCAAAGCAGGCAACGCATAATCAACCAAAGAGTTTTATTACATCGTCGCAACTTGCTTAATTGCAACAATCATTGATAAAGTTTTTGACGTCAGCGTGATGTGGGCGTGGATTCACAGTCAAACTATTGAATGTTGTTGATTGCCTTTTTCATTCGAGTCATACATTTTCTACAAAAGGACAATGGACACCATTCCCCCAAATGGAGTTAGAGAGCTGCTGTGTTTACCGAAATTGTACGAGTTTTAGGGCAAATATAAAATGATGATAGTTTGCAAGCTGTTGGACTACTCTTTGGAAAATGTTCAACGATCGTTTATCTATAATCTCATATTGAACCTGTCACCCAGTTACATTCAATTTCATCTTCATCTAACTGAATATGGTATCGTTGATCTAATCTTGTAGTCACTACTCCGTCTTCTTATACAATTGAATTGCTGTAAAATAGTCCTGCTACTTACTTGTATTACTTTAAAAACTAAAATAAAGATGAATGTAAATAAATTACCGTCTATGAGCTATTATTACGTAAAAAGGGGGGGGGGGGGAAGAATAACTGAACTCCAAGCAATGACACCTCCAAGTAAATGGAACAAAACTGAAAGGAATACACAATGTGTCAAACTAATTGTCTAATCTTTATCTGCATACTCATTTCATTTGGGGAAAACTGAACTTAGTCTTAGAAGCAAGTTACATTACAGTGAAATACCCTGTTAGCTCGACGACTGGAATAAGTGTAAATAGTTTCTGTGTAAGCAAGTTACTTTGGCATATCAGAGATGTTGACTGGGATAACTTTGCTCTACTGGCAACAACTTTTAAAAAGGTTTTTGGGCCCCATTTATTTATGAGAGGTACTTGTTTCATAACCCTTCATCACCATGCACTGGACCTTTTCACTGGGTTGAGCATATCCCTGGGTGACAAAAAATGCTTCTATCGTTTAGTTTATTCTATGTAAGACTATGAGTTTTCATGTGTCATGTGAGCTACGAATCAAAACGTGACCGTCACTGCCAAATGAAACTCAAGGAAAGAAAATGTGCCCAGCTAACAAGCCACTACTAAGTAAAACAGATGATCAGCATCATCATCGTAGACGCCTACAATACAGGGTCCTAGCCCTGCAGGTTCTCTATTTGCGGGCAACGTCCTGGCGGAAGGATATAACCGGAGGGGTGTCCTTCTCCCAGGCCTTATGCCAGAATTTTAAATCAGTCAGTACACTGATACGTAACATGATTAGAGATCCAAAAGGATGGGGTATCCCCTCCCCTGCCTATGTCTATAAAGGGTAAATTCTGTATTCCTTCTTAGTTTGCCAATCAAGGTAAAAGTTGACTTTTTTCACATGCATCCATGAACCTAAAGTAACTGTAACGGGACGAAGTGCTGGAGGGGTCTGAATGCCGGCAGGAGTAGCTAAGCGAAGCCTGACCATCTGTCGACGAGGAGCGTACAAGGGAAGTGCTGGCTTTTCAAATCCTCCAGATGTCCGGTGATTCCAGGATGGTCCAAGCTGCATATACCCAGCCTTGATATAGGAACCTCACGCCTGCAATTTCTCAATCAGGCCTAACGATATGTATGAAAAATGGTAATAGATGTCAGATGGGTCGAGATGGTACAAGAATCATAAAGAATTAGGCATCATCAGTGTTTATTTATTCTGGAACAGTTGGCACAAAGTATTTTATTAGTTAATAATGACCCATTTTCAACTTGAAAATAACAAGTTAAAATTTGGGTAGGCGGTTGAACGTTATGTAACGAAGCCACGCAGGGCAAGCAATACTGTTGGTTGATTTGATTATTATCTTTAATTTCATTGTTAGATTCGGAAAATATAGATGAACGTTGTTTCCAGAATTTATGATATCATTACTATCCAAGGTTTGATTAACTGTTCGAGGAAGAGGGGTATTATCAATGCTAGAAAATTCTGCATAAAATATATATGCCGATATTTCTATATGCATATTCGTTTATTGTGTATAAGCAACAGTTGCATGTATGGCCAATCGTAACGTCAAGCCAGGTAGTTGCTATTTGACAACGAGTCTCTCTGCATGTTACATTGCAATTACTTTACTCCACCCACGAAAGTGAAGTTTGTCATGAAATTCTAGACGTGGAATCATCAAAAAGTCATCAAACAGCGTTTTTATTGGTGAAATATAGACACAAAGTGTACACAGTGTACATGTTGTTAAATTGATGAATATCGATGTTATGTAAAAACACGTTATGGGTAACTAACGACAATGAAGGACTGAAAGCTTTACGGCCTTCTCCATTGTTAAAGTGCAATAGGGCGTTTGTTTTACAGACTAGTTGGCATGAAAGAAAATAATGTTAATGGACACAGAATGATGGATTACTCAGAATCAGAGAGAACGGTGGCCTTCCTTTTCAAGAAATAAGTTTTCTACAGATATAGGTACCACTCAGAACGTATCCTAATGATAAACCATTAAAATTTTACTAGACAATCTGTCGGAGGAGAAACATTTTGCTTGGAGAATTACATAAAGTAGGGTCCACATGGGACCTTGGATTCAACATTCCTAATGGCCCTTTACCCAAAATTTATTTTACGGAAGTATTTAACACAGCCATGACAGCAATTGCGAGGAGACGGATTTGAGCAATTGTGGAGGAATAGGTCCTCATGCATGAATGGCCTCCTAATATGATGTCATATTCCGTGTTGTAAAAGAAAATATTTCTTTCAAGTGAGAGTTTCCAACCATGACAGGTCGTAAAACTTTGATTGCATAACAGTAAATAACGGGACACAGAAGTTGTTAGTGTTCGATATCAGTTTATTCGGATATTTATGTAAATCACTTTTTCAGTGTACCTGGCATGACCTCTTTAATGGTGTTCACTTACTTTTCATCAGAATCTTTAACACTGACGGATATATGAGTTCCTTATCATCCATGTCACGCCCGTATCCAGCCCATGTGGAGGGGTGGGTCTTTTTTCCAAGAGCATGCAGTTGTAGGGGGTCGGGAGGTTATGCTTCTCCCAGAAAATTGTGAAATTTGCAGATCTCCTGCAATCTGGAGCACTTTAGAGGACTACAAAAGACCTAAGTTCCGTCTTGAACAATTTACATAAAAAGTAGACACAGGGGCGTAGCCAGGAATATGCCAAGGGGGGGGGGGGGTGCGAACTCGTGAAGACTATCTAAGCGGAGGGCCACCATCGGTTGGCGCGGAGCGTAAAAGAAAATTTTGAGTTTTACAAACCCCCCAGATGGCTGGAAATAGCCCTTCCCAAGTCTTTTCAGCTGCATGAACCTAGCCTTGAAATATAGATCTCATGTCTACAATTTCTCAATTACAGAGAAAACAAGTAGTCTGTGAAAAATGATGCAATGCCGAGATGAGCATTCAAAGAAACATTTGGCTCTACAAACCACTCAGATAGTAGAGAACGGCCCTTCCTGGGTGTTTTACATACATGCTCCCAACCCTGCATTCCACCCCTGCCTTGGTAGGCCCTGCCGCATAGATTAAGGGAATTACTATTCAGCGATATCGCGGGACAAAAAGCGAAAATGAGATCAAGCAGGCTAGCAGGCTATGCCTACGCTCTGGCGAAGTCCTAAAAAAATACCACAATATGGCCAGGGGGGCGATCGCCTCCTTCTTCCCCCCCCCCCCCCTCTCCTTGGCTACGCGCCTGAGTAGACACTTTGGTAGTCGTAGCGGTTTGAACAGGACTTAAAATGCACCGACTGCACCCGACTACAATTGAATATATTTAATCGGGACAAACGACGGCTTACGACACAACTGAACTCTAGTCATGGAACCGGTCACACCGCCACCATCACGGCATGCACGTTTTTGAGCTTATTATCTCATCACCCCACATAGTATATGTATGTAGTGATGAAATATTGTGGTCAGTTTGGGCCTGTATACATTTTATGACATAAGTGAAAAGGTTTTATCTTCCTGCTAAAAGTGAACGGAAATTGGACCTCAATATGTCAAGATAAAAAATGTATCATAGCTGACCCTTCAAACACAGGGCAGGAAAAATGGACCTCCCTCAAGTTGGGGTGGGTCGTTCGAACGCTCCGACCCCCCCCCTCCCCGGGCTACGGGCCTGCATGTAAGAGGTGTAAATGTATGCTAATCAGTTTCATTGTACGCAGGATGATTACAATGATTGCAAAAGCAGGCATAATCATCTCTATGTCATCACTAGGAGGTGTGAAAAGAGTTCTTAATACTAAACATCTGTACGTAACTCTTACATAAGTCACATCTTAACTGTAATTGGAAAATTGTTATTGTTCGATCAGTTATGGAAACTGACCTTGCGATGATACAGTACAATCCTTAGTTACTGCATATGCTAATCAATTGTTATGATAAGTGCATGTAATGATTGGTTTTATGTGATCATTTGTGATATATGTGAACGTCTTTAAAGTTAAACTAAGATCTTCAACCAAGATCCCAACAACATTTGATTAAAGGCAATTATCTACTAGTAGATGCACACTTACATCAATTCTACTATTAACAATAGGATTCTTCAAAAAAGGTAATTGTCTCAAAAAAAAAAAATAAATAAATAACTCTCCAAATCCAATGGACGTGTTCGCTATGGTGTCTTATCTACTACCTGACACCCACTTATAAATATAAATGTTGTAAGGATTGCTAAGAAAAGGTTCATGTTTTCCTCAAATCACTCGGTTATATTAAAAAAAGTTCTCTCTTTCCCTATCTCTTTCTTGCTTTCTTTCAGCTTCTCTATCTCCCTTTCTCGCTCAAGGTTATTCAGGACAGTTAACCCTTTCACCCCTCCCACCACACACAGACACACCACATCATATCTGAAATGGACTTTGTACATGTACAATTACGTAACACATATATAGGTCTATATCGAAAACGCATCACAATATAATTTCAAATTCCAAATGCACAGAATATATGTATCCATTACTGTTGTTGGGTGCAATATTGTTGCTCATACTTACGAGTTAAGTTAACACAGAATAAAGAGAAAGTGACTGAAGCAAAAGTTACTAATATCAGCCTAAGTTAACCACTCCTAAGGTAGCTATCACCCCCTTGTAACAAAGAAAACAAATCGAAAAAAAATACAGGACGTTTGGATACAGCAGACTTTTGTCACTATGGTAGGCCCTACACAGAGGATGGAGATTCCTGCGCATTTTGTTCACCGTTGGTGAAAGTCCAACATTTGGGGGACTGTTTTGGTACTTTATCCTTTGAGATGGGTTCTTTGGGGATTGAATATTAAAGTAGGCCAGTTGAGGTATAAAAGGTGTGAAAACGGTGCCAAATGAAACCATTATGGAAAAGTTATGGACTTTTAGCTGGCGGAGTCTCATTTGAGGCGATGTGTGATTTGCCCCAGTGACAAGGTATGGTAGCATGGATTGCCTCTAGCAAAAATTCTAACCACCTAAGGTACGGAAAATAGCAAAAGGCAAAAATGGCCAATGTGTCAGCTTTCTAAAGAGTGGTAGCTTATATCTACTGAAAACTCCTACAAGGCTTTAGACACAACATTACTTTTGCGATGTAGTGTGTAAGTCAGTGTCGAAATTAATAGGGGTACGCTACCCTAAACGCCAGTGAAAATCGTGGCGCTATTCCGAAATGACTATCTTAACTCTTCCTGCGAGTTGTTTATACAGATTTAAAATATAATAGTTTCCTGAACATAACCCAGTTTCCTGAACACCGAAATCTAGCAGCCGAAGTACAAACCCTTTGTCTCGTCCTCCAGTATCCTAATGAAGATAGTCATAAAAGATAAATGTATTAAAGAAACAAGTTACAATTTTGGAAAAAGTGATTCTATAAATTCAGTGGTCCACTGACGTTCTTTCTGGTTACCCTACGTGGGCTATTGTTAGCACAGTGGTACCAACTTTTACTCCCCTTTTTCCTTTTATTTTGCTTGTATTCAAGCACATTAGAATGTGAGTCACTGCAAGGGCGAATTGAGTCGGGTGAGGGAGGGTTGCCCGAAACATGGATTCACACTTTCCAGACTAACAGTTCAGCGTGTGTAATTAATAACGGATATTCTTCTATATTATTAAGTTAAGGAGAGGTGTTAGACAAGGGTGTACCCTTCGCCGGTATTTATTTATTATTGCAGTTGAATTTTTGGCTTAAAAAATTAATTCCAGTATAATTATTAAAGGTCAGAAAGTTTTGAATAAAGAAATTAAGATAATGCAGTATGCGGACGACACTACCGTTTATTTAGACAACACCCCAGATTCTATCCGAGAGGTTATTCGTGTCCTGAATGATTTTGGGTATGCTTCTGGACTAAAAATAATTTTAATAAAACTATTCTCTTCCCCCTTGGCCCTTTTACTCGCTCGAAACCGTGTTTTGTAAATGACCTCCCTTTCACCTGAGTAAAAAGGCCCAGTTACCCTGTTGGGAATCACATTTACTTGTAATAGAGAAGATCTCTTCTATTTGAACGTTCCCCCAAAGATGTCTCGGCTTAAACGGTCATTAAACTTATGGAATCATAGAGATATTACTCCAGTTGGTAGAAACATTTTATTCAAAACATTTGCAATCTCGCAAATTATTTTTTTGTTCCAGATTCTCCCAAATCCCCCTAATAGTTTTATTTTGGATTTGAATTCAATTCTTGTCAACTTTGTTTGGAATGATAAGACCGACAAGGTTAAACGCCAGACAATGATTAACCCTATTCATTTGGATGGTCTTAAGGTAATTCATCTAGAGAGCTTTCTTCACAGTCTTAAGATTACTTGGATTAAAAGATATTTAAGCGATAACAATGGTGAGTGGAAGATTTTTCTAGATAATTATTTGAGTGATTTTGGAAAAGATTTTTTCTTTCAATGTAATTGTAGTAAACACGATGTTCCCAATATTAATAATTTTTTTGTAAAGGATATTTGTAAAGCTTGGTCAATATTGAATTTTAAGGAACCATCAAACAAGTTTGAAAACAAGATAGTTTGGAATTACTCCAACATTAAAGTTGGTAATAACATCGTGTTTTATCAATTTGTGCACTCTAAGGGAATCGACCATGTATACAATTTTTTAAATGATGATAATAAGCCAATGCAGTATAATGAGTTTGTGGAAGTTTATAATTTAGACGATCTTCCTTTTACCAGGTATAATGGAATAATTTCTGCCATTCCAACTTTGTGGAAGCAAAATTTGAATAAAACAGACCATTCTCTTAATCATAACGACGATTTACTTAATAGGTTGCTCAGTCAGAAAAGTGTCTCACAATGGGCATACGGTTGTATAGTTAAAGAATTTTTTAGTCCTCCTACAGCTTTACAGAAATGGAATTATAACTTTGATAAGGGTAAATGGTCAAATAATTTTTCTATTGTCTGGTTCACTGTTAGGGATGTTAAGTTACAGTACTTTCAATTTCGTTTCTACACAGAATTTTGTGGATCAATAGTCGCTTAAATCTCATGAATCGAACTGTGAGTCCGTTATGTTCTTTTTGTAAACTTCATGAAGAGACTTTTGAGCATTTATTTTGGAACTGTCACATCGTGTCCTCCTTTTTGTTGGATGCTGAGAGTATGTTTCTTGGTAGATGTTTTGTTTTTTCGAAGGAAGATGTCTTCCTTGGTTTCAATAAGTAGCTTAAGCATCCCTACAACTTCTTGATTTATAATTTGAAATATTTCGTTTTTCAATGCAAGCAAAATAATAAACTGCCTACTTCATATGAATTTGAACATAAATAGAAATTTGCTTTGGAGGTCGAGAAGCATATTTCAAAGAGAAATGTCAGTAAAAGATACTTCACCTATTATGAATTGAAGGATACATTTTGTAATATTTAGTTGTAATCCATGTCTTCAGTATGTGTTTAAAGATTTTCTGTTCATGTTTAAGATTTTTGTTTTGTATCAGATATATAAATGCAAAATGAGCAAAAGTTAGAATAAAATAAGGATGGATAATTATAATAATAATAATAAGAAGAATAAAAATAGTAATAATAATAACAATAATGATATTTTTTGTCTCCATTTATTATTGTTAAATCACTGGGTTTAAGTCAATTTGTTTATCTTTTTCAAGTTTTACCTGACCCTCCCGTTGAATTTATCAAGGAGTTGGAACGGATTATATTTAAGTTTATATGGGCAGGAAAGCCTGAGAAAATCAAACGTTTCACTTTATACAATCCAACTTTTGCAGGTGGCCTGGGGGTTACCCACATTCCAAGCTTCACGTCGTGACCTTACTCCTATAGGCAAAATTGTTTTGGTTAAAACGTACGGCATTTCGCAGTTTGTGTATCTGTTTCAGTGTCTACCTAATCCTCCAATTGATTTGTAATTATTAAGCAACTGGAAAGTATTTTATTTAGATTCATTTGTTCTGGACAACCAGACAAAAGTAAGCGTACTACATTGATAAGATCTACTTCAGAAGAAGGTTTGAATGCAACACATATCAATAGTTTCATAAATGGTTTGAAATGTACTTGGGTTAAGCGTTTCACCAATGCAAAGGCTTCTATTTGGAAAATTTATTTCAATTATCACCTTAAAAAATACGGGGGTCAATTAATTTTTGATTGCAACTATAAGCCATGTGATGTCAAAACTCATTATTTATTTCTTAACGATGTTCTTCACGCTTGGTCTCTTTTTACCTTTAAAGACGTTGAAGATAATTTCCACAGCCAAATTATTTGGAACAATCACTTCATTAAAGTAAATGGAAATATTTTACTATATAAAAAATGTATCAGTAAAGGAATTAAATGTATCAAGGACATTATGGATGCAAACACTCACTTTTATATCCTTTTCAGCTTTCAGGGAGAAATATCACATTAATTGTCCTTTTACTGTTTATTACGTTGTAATTAATGCAATTCCAAGAGGTTGGAGAAGACCATTTGATCAGTTAAACAATAGCGACATTTCACCGTTGGAAACTATTCACAATATCACTACACTTACAAGCAGCTTGTTTCACAATACAAAGCCGAAGTCAATAGTTAAATGGAATGCTAATTGTAAATTAAGTGAATACCAGTGGCAAGTGATTTGGAATATTCCATTTAGGTCTTTACGTGAAACGAAGATTATTTACTTTCAATATCGTTTTCTCCACTGTATTTTAGGTACTAATTATTCCTTATTTCTTATTAAAAAGTCACTTAACCCTCGTAATTTGAGTGGTCTAAAAGAGGAGACGATAGAGCATCTCTCATGACGTTGTAATCGTGCTAAAACCATGCTAAAGCGTTCAACAGACCCTCTTTCATGCTCGATTACACATGTATTACGATGAACATGACACCTAATACCCCTTGCCAGACAGCTCAAGAAAGCCCAGATATTGGATTGACACACCTGAATTACTTTAGGAGGACGATGTTTAATTGACCATGTGGATTATCACAGCATGGGGTGATGAAACTGACCTAAGGCCATGACAATTTGCAAGAAGTTGAACCTCAGTAGAACAAAAGAAGACTGAGGTTGAAGTCAATCCCATTTTAAAGTACGAATAACGGCATGCTTCTGGAGTGTAAAGTAAGTTCAAATTTTATGTTAGATGTTGAGCAAAGGATTTTCAATAGGCAGTTTGTTTTTTTCAGAAAGAGATGTTTTCTTTTAATACGAACTTTTACCGAAGCACCCTTTGAATTTTCTCATTTTCCACATTAAATATTATATCTTTCAGAATAACTCACAAAATGATTCGTTAATTGTTGACGAGTTTTTGTATATATTAAAATTTGCGTTACAATAATAATAATTATTATGATTTTAGTAAGAATAATAACAATAATTTTACCTTTTCTCACTCCAGGACGAGGCTGTGTGGCTCTATAGTCGTGTCAATTTTACATACATCATCAAATGTTGTCTTTTGTATGCGCAATACTCCGTTATTCTTCGTATTTCTGCCAATTTCCTATAGGCTTTTTATCTTCTGCTGAGAAAAAAAGAACACTACATAAGAAAATAGAATAATGGAAACTAATAAAGGTAGGATTTATGGTTGATCATGGGCGAGAACCACACACCCACAAATCAGTATGTTTTCTACACTTCTTATGTAAGCCTAGGCTATAACGTCCATATTGCTATGTAGGCCTATAGTACGTGTCAGTTCAAGCTTGAAACATGATGATGTTTCTCTGTAGTACTATTCTGGCTCAAGTTTGTACATAGCTGTTTCTGTACGTCTTGTATGAGCAAGGTCTCTGGATGCAGAAAACTGAACAGTATTTGCACGTGTAAAGGCCTTCATTTTTGCTTTTATTCTAACTAGAACTGTTGGATTGTGTCGAGATGCACTTGATGTCTTCGGCTTGCAGTTACAAATTTGCGGACTAATAGAGATATTGTCAGTAATACTTATAGTATGTAATAAGTCTGCACTCACATTTGAGCTACACATTACAGCCTTTCATCTTTTCAAAACTATGATATTTCCACTTCCCTTGCTGCCAGCCTTTGCGAATCGATATGACAAAATATACTTGAGCCACAAATTACAGCCTGTTCATCTTTGATAACGTAAACTATGCGATTTACACTTCCTTTGCTGCCAGTCTTTGCGAATCTAAATGACAAGATAGGCGTGCCTTTCAACATGGGCTCTCAAACATGAACCATGTTGATGTTTGGGAGGGGTCGAAGTTAAGAAAAACAGTGCCAAAAAGAATTCTTGATGTACCCCTAATTGAGAATGTTAGTATAGAGATGAATCTAATCACATCAGGTTTACATCCATCTGCCCTAGAAGAAAATAGTCTGTTTGTTGTCTGTGGAGCTTGTCTTGGGAAGATTGGACCTCTTCTAACTATTATTTGGTACTTTATTCTCTATGATACGTGTCTTTAAAGTCTTTATGAAGTCTCCAGTTTCAAACATTTTTATCCATGCAAGTTCAAGAGGGTATGTAATCTCAACTGATCCTGATATATTGGTCTGAAATGGAAGGTACCAGGGAATTATGACAAGACTGCCCAATGGAGTACCTTCTACATCTCGGAAATATTCATTGCTTCACAGGCAAAGTCCTGAAAAACTGTCCACGATGACGCATCAATTTACAGGCTCTACAAAATCTGATCTTAAGGTTTTTATTTACTGTTTACTTGTTATCAACAGGCCTGAATGATTCCACAATGTGGGATTCTAGTGTCTCTTAGAAAAGGTGCCTTATGCATACCTTACTTATCTCCCTCATGTAAACACTGAAACGTATCTTGATTCCAATAGTCTTAGACTATAACTGAAGTTCAGTTGAAGTCAGGGATCCAACTCGTAATGTTATGTGCCGTAGTGTATCATGGTCTGATATCTAATGATCCCTAATCTACACTTCAAATCGTTTAAGTCCCTCTGACTGGTTGCTGTATCTTTGGAGTATTTTGGTATTCTCTATAATGTTTACTTTGCGATATTATATATTAGTTACAAGATGTGGGATCTCACATAAGTGATATGTGGTGTAGTGAACAAATTCTTCATTAAATTATCCTTTTCGGTGAAACGCCTTCTTTATAAAGGTATATCTTGGAGACGCATCAATTGACTACATATTGTATTATGCGATCAGAACTATAAACAATCAGAAGATAAATCATGTTTGATGAAATGCAAGTCCTGCTATCTAGATAAGACGTCTCAATAAAATGTGCTCACCTTGTGAGTGGCAGTTGGCAAAAATCACTACTGACATGTTATTCCATTCTTCGTTCAAATAAGAGAAGTTTGTGACGAGGTTGATAAGCATGAAAATTCTTTCAATATGCAAATAGAAAATGTGAAATAGGGGAGTAGAAGTGTGGTTCAACAATATTGTTTTTGACAATTACTGTAACAAAGAGTACTGAAAATGTCATTAAGCCTATAAACCCGAGTAAGTGGAAAACTAACATGAAAGTCAATACCTATTTGTACATTTACTTCAAGGTAAGTTGGAAAATGAAGGCACTTATTTCTCTTCAAATTCTGAAGATAAACCTACTTATGATCGTTGTCCTTGTGGTTCTCAAAGGAGGACAGGTAGTTGTAAAATACATCTTACATAACTAGTTCCACTCTTTCTCTCACCAAATCGAGTAGATGCACATCTATTTAACAGATTTGTGGTAAAAAATGATCTGCCAATGATAATTTTGTTAGCGCCCCATGAGAGATAAAAACCCGTTAATTGTTTAATTTTTTATGTTGTGGCCGGTAAGATACTATTCATGAGTATGGGTTGTATGCCTCTCCTCGACTTGCATGGGGAATGTTGTTTATTGCAGGCCATCAATGTCTATCTGCAAATCCCAGGTAAACATTTGATAACTTTTGACCAACCAACATTCTGCGTCCAAGCTAAGGGGGTTATAATAAACGTTTTCATGAATATTATTTAACTGAAACTTACTTTAACTTATCCAATTGACACATGTTGTGTTTTATTTTATTTTCACTTATTGTCTCTTTCTAAGTATGTCGAACATTTTGCATATAACACTCTAATAAAACCCAAAAATTTCGGAGACAATTACTCCTACGCTCGATAATTATACGTCTCTTACTCAAACTCTCTCTCTCTAACCTTCTCTCCGTCTGTTCACTGATTGCCAACTTTTGAAATATTTTATGTTTTGCAGGTAATGTCTCTGAAGGTGGTCGACTGGTTTGCCATCCAATGAATGACGAACCCTACTCAACCTCCCGACGTAATTATGAATATTATTTAACATAAACTTACTTCAGCTTATCCAATTGACGCATGTTATGTTTTGTTTTATTTTCACTTATTGTCTCTCGGTAAGTATGTACACCATTTTGAATGTAACATGCTAATAAAACCCAAAAACTTCGGAGACAATTACTCATATACAACCTATACACTATTCAACCTCTCGACGTAATTATGAATATTATTTAAGTTACACTTTAACTTATCCAATTGACACATGTTATGTTTTGTTTTATCTTTACTTATTGTCTCTCTTTACGTATGTCAACCATTTTGCATATGGCACTCTAAGAAAACCAAACCTTTCGGAGACAGGTACTCATACACTCGATAATTATACGTCTCTCACTCCAACTCTCTCTCTCTCTCTAATTTTCTCTCCGTCTGTTCACTGATTGCCATTTTTTGAAATATTTTATGTTTTGCAGGAAATTTCTCTGAAGGTGGTCGACTGGTTTGCCATCCTATGAATGACGAACCCTATTCAACTTCTCTATGTAATTATGCATATTATTTAACTTAAACTTACTTTAATAACTTATCCAATTGACGCACGTTATGTTGTGTTTTATCTTCATCTATTGTCTCTTTCTAAGCATGTCGAACATTTTGCATACAATTACACTCTAAAAAAACCTCAAAATTTTGGACACAGTAATTGTTACCTGTTATTTCGGTTCGCACACTTTGAACCGAACAGTTTTATCATCATTTCCGTGATGAAATATTGTACACAATTATTAGCAATTCCGTTCGTAGATGTATTCTTGGTGTACTAGTAAGAGACCAAAAGGAAAGGAAAACAGCGGTAGCCTAAAAGTAACTAAGTTTAAGGATCCAGCAAGCAGAAGTCTGTGACTAACACGCAGAACAAATGAAAACGAACAACATGAGGGCAAGCAATGGATTTGCAATTCATCCCTATCGTTGTCCATAATCATTCAATCTTTCACATGTGTGTATTATAGTAGATCGAGAGTTTGATCGAACATCCAGCTCTTTACATTATACACAGTAGACTAGTACACGTAGCTACATTGTCTGGAAAAGCAAAGATCTAATAAGTTATGTTGCTCCTTGTACTAACAGAACCTACCGTACTGTATTATATGCCGTATCGATCTATAACGTTACCGATCGGGTGAACACTACATATCACAATCAGATACCTAACGACTAAGCTTGGGGTTCATAAGACTGTCTAAAAAGAAATCAAAGCAATTTTGCCAATTAGAGATTTGAACTGTAAACCCTGACCTTTGACCTTAAATCTTTACGCGAGAGATAACTTCAGACCATCAGTTTACCAATTTTGACTCTCATCGGCTTTGCGGTCAAGGAGGCACACTTTTCGGTGTCAAATTGAC
Source organism: Stichopus chloronotus (assembly GCA_021234535.1). Taxonomy (NCBI): domain Eukaryota; kingdom Metazoa; phylum Echinodermata; class Holothuroidea; order Aspidochirotida; family Stichopodidae; genus Stichopus; species Stichopus chloronotus. The sequence continues at coordinate 7,783,239 of CM037829.1, forward strand.
CTTTGACTTCTGAACTTGACCTTTGACCTCAATACACACACACAAACATGATGTTTAGTTGAAATCTTGTGTACCGGTCATATGTGTGTCATATATGTGTCCTATGTATATAGCCAGTTTGAATTAAGAAATGTGGAAAAGTGAGATTTTCACTAATTTGAACTACAGACCTCTGACCTTTGACCTCTGCCCTTTGGCCTTTTTGACCTTTTCTGACCTCTGACATGAAATTTTGACGTGGAACAAAACTTCAGACTATGGGTCATCTATCTACCAAATTTGACCCTGATTAGCTTTGCGGTCTAGGAGAAGCTGTGGACGCAAATGTGTCCGGGTTAAACTTAGCCTAGTGACTGATGGACTTGACGTTTGACCTCGAAACACGGGCAAACATGATATATAGATGAAATCTTGTATACCGGCTATCTCTTTGAAGGTCCCCTGTAAATAGCCATTTTGGATTGAAAAGTACAGCAAATTTCGAATTTTCACTAATTTAACCTTTGACCGCAAATTTGGTGGGAGATGCAACTTCAGACCATGGGTTACCTACCTACCAACTTTGATCCCCGTCGGTTTTGCGGTCTAGGAGGAGTTGTGGACAAACGTTTGACATTGAAATTTTCTTTAGCACACACACACAACTTTGTTTTCCATTCGTTCCGAGGACCTAATTGTGCTTTCTTTTTTTTCTTCCTCAACCCTAGTAATCTTAACAATAGACTCTCTATTGTTAATCTTGAGAGGACCGGAGAAATTTATTGAATTTTCCACAGAGGAACTAGGATCTATTGTTTCGGTCCTCGATCCCACCCGAAAACACAGGCACCCACTCACACACATCTTCACACACTTTTGACCCCTAAGCAAATGGGGCTCCAGGTCAACTTAAGTACCATACCACGTTGAAACCCTACCTATGCCTCATACGTCAACCACAAAATGACAACTGCTGCTGTGGCAGCTGAGGGGTCCATAATATATTCTAGCGTCCCAAAGCAACTTCAATATCTCATCCCGTACATTACATGTATAGAGATGATATAATAAATTTTAGGGATGTCGTACACGGTGAGCAAAACAGCTCTGCCTTCCTCATCTGCAATACTGTGCAATGCACGTACGGCCCTCGAATTTGTTCCATCGATATTTGACTACATCTTTGAATAAAACAGACCTAAATAAAACCGTTTTATTGCTAAGATAACGGGATAATATTGCGGTGTGCTCAGAAGGGGTTTGCTCTAATTCCAAATGACCTCCATGTGCTAAACGTCCAAGACACATGCCTGATAGTGCCATAATATTGTAAAAAAAGTCAGAAAGTAAAACAAAGAAATTAATAAGAATTGCAGAAATTGGCTAAAAGCTAATTACCAGAACATTTCTGTGTTACTTTTGAATTTCTTTATTTTAATTTCTGTAAAGTTACATTTTTTTCAGACTCTGGTCCCAACACTGCTGCATACCCTCTCATGGCGACATACTCAGTAAAAGAAGTAGCCACAAAACTCAAACAATCGACATTTTTATCAGTCATTACACATGAAAAAAGAAAATAAATTGCACAATTTCGGACAAAGATACACTTAAATGTGAAGATTTTTTTTAAAGCGGGAGGGAAAGTCTCTCTCTTGAACCCTACCCACATACAAATCACTTTGACCTGGACAGGCTGTAAGCTTGGGATGTTGAGGATGCGCAAAGTGAAAATATGTAAGGGTCTAAGAATGCCGGAATATTTAAGCAACGGGATGATAGATGTTAAAAAAGATATATTCAATTCAAATCTACCATCAGACGAACCACCATCGAAAAATTTTGAATTACAAGGGAAAGGTCAAAGGGTGAATATTCACCAAACCAGATGAAAAAACTAAAATCATTACTTAAAAACTAGACTTCCAAAAGAACCTAAATCTAGTATCAAATGTAGAACGATTTTTCATTCAGACCACACTACTTTAGCAAAACTTTGTGAGAGTGACTCTCCCTCCCCTCAGACAACTCCCCTCAAATCAGCCTTTTAAACAAAGTACTATGGCTTAGTAGGGGTAAAAGGTCTGCTTCAGGTTAAAAATCTCTGAAATACAAAGGAAACGTATCAGCTGGATTAAACATTTCCTCAAGGACGATGGAAAACTTAAAATCATTCCATCACACCAATTCAAATCTATCATCAAATATAGCACCATTTTCCATCTAGTCGAGCCCATCTTAGTAAATATTTTCCAAAGGGGTGTTTAAAACTCATTTTGTCTCCCCCTCCCCATGGACGACAGGTACTATTATCTACTATTTATCTAGTACTATTATCAAGTACTATTAAAACTAGATAAAACTTACGTATTTTTATGTCCCGAAAATGTAGTAATCCTTGATGAGGAAGAAACATTTAAATACGACGGAACCTACTGCATTATCACCGAAATTCTTGCCTGGAAAGTCGTGTGGCTCGTTTATTTTGAGTGTCACTGCATAGTGCGATTTGCTGGCTTCCTTACAATAGTTACCGGACACGCGAGTGACTTTCGCACTTTAGATAACATTTTGCGCAATGCGAACTTTGGCCGAACAGAGATATCTATTGCCGGAACATCTTGTTCGTGAATATCAATCACAACACTAAAGCGACAGTCTCACAAGATTGACGGACTGACCACTCAACCGGATGTAACGTTAAATGAAAATAACGAACGGATAACAAATGAAGTAATCCGCAAAGGACAGCCAGATGCATGGATTACATTTTGTCACTCCACCTTGTAATAACTCCCTGTTCCAAACACCTCAATCTATTTTGGTTCGTTCATGTCTGGTTCTTTCCATCAATCAGTCTATCCGCAACCACCTAGTTAGGTCACTTGCATACTCCCTCACCGTCTCAACAAATGACATGTCGCGGAACTGGACTGACAAGTGAAAGCCAACTGTTTGATGAATAATGCAAAATGAAGCTTTTTCTTTCCCATAACAGCAAAGCAGTTGGACACTTCGATCTCCCATCTCCTTCAAAATTGAAGATTCGTAGGTATTATGCAGGATGTTTAAAAACAAACACTGTTGAAGAGAGGCTATTATTTCCCACGTCTCAAACAGTGTTTTCAAACTTTGAGGGTACCTGACTCATGTAATGAATCAATTCGACATTTTTCAATCGATATTTCCAGATAACAACATAAGTTTTCTGTAACACCAAACTTACAACTTTAATTGACACAATTGCCTATAATCCACTATTTAGGATACAGCGTTTTTACAGGAGAGTTTGTATGTACTGCATGTAGTCTATGCACAAATAAGTACTCGTCGGTGATCACAAAAATGCAATCGTTTCATGTCACGTAAACAGTCCTGACGTGCACGTGTATAGAGGGACGAAACTGAGTCGTCTTATGTTTGCCGAGTACCTGACTCATGCCTGACTCATACCTGTACCTGACTCATTTACAAAATGTAATGGTACAAAACTGGTATCAGTGAATATGACATAATATTTTGTTCATATTTTGATAATAACTGAGTGGGTTTACAACGTTTTGATTTTTTAATAGGTAATTTTACGATGTGTACCCCTTTTTCACTTTTCAAAAGGGTCAAATTCGTGCTTTTACCCGTCCTTGCTCGCTGAAGTCGTTTACCATCAACAGTATTTTTATGTTTTGTCAAATAGTTTTCATGATTGCAATCTTTTGATAGTTTCTAATTGCTGAGATATTATGCTTGAAAAATCACCTCATTTAGTTCATTAGCATTTGAAAGAACCATAAAATTAAGAGAAGGACGCTCTTTTTGTGTGGTTGAGGAAAGACTGCAATGTGTTGTTCTCGTTTCACTTTCCTAATATGTTTAATTACATCTACTTTTAGAATTTCCTTATTGTTTTTCTTTGTATTTCAGTGAAAAGTAACACCTCACCAGAAGAGGCCAACTGTACTTTTCCTGAGTTCTGCAAAGGTTTCATTTTGTTTTTTCAACGCAACAAAAAAACAGAGGCGATACTTTCCTGAGCCTCATCAACAAATATCTCCCGAAGAAATCACAAAGAGTGTTTCGAAAACGTGAAACTTTGAAAAAACTAACCATTCCCAAACTTGACCAGACAAATCTCAGTAGAGTGCCAGAACAAATGTATCAGAACAAACATCACAAAACTAATATAGAAAGAAAGCTCTACATGTTCAACTACTAGTGAGCAGCAAGTGCACCCATATACCACAGCCAGCAGGTAACCACCACAACCGTGACCCTGAAGGTGGAAAAGAAAACCCGCAGTCTACCCTCGCTAGAACCATGACGAAGAATGTTTTTCCAGTAAAAATGAAAGATAAAATATGCATGACGTTATAATCGTGCTAAAATCATGCTAAAGCGTTCAACAGACCCTCTTTCATGCTCGATTACACATGTATTACCTACGGACATGACACCTAATACCCCTTGCCAGCCAGCTTAAGAAAGCCTAGACATTGGATTGACACACCTGAATTACTTTAGGAGAACGATGTTTAATTGACCATGTGGATTATCACAGCATGGGGTGATAAAACTGACCTAAGGCCATGACAATTTGGAAGAAGTTGAACCTCAGTAGAACAAAAGAAGACTGAGGTTGAAGTCAATCCCATTTTAACGTACGAATAAGGGCATGGGGCAATTGTCAATGAATAATCGAACTCAGATGCAAAATAGTTCCACAACTGAGGATCATTGGAAGTCAGATTTCTTGTGCAAAATTTGTCCCTGCCGAATTAGCATGTTTTAGTCTGTCTGATATTTTTATTACTTTAGGTGACAAACTTGTTGTACAAACATTCAAAACTGTGAACAGTGATCGTGAACTCTTTGTGTTATCCCTTGTAACATAACAAAGTTCCATGAGTTGATTCTACCATTCATCCATTCTTCCCCATAGAATACCCCCCATTGAGATTTGGGATTTTCCAAAAATATAAATCACCGGTAGTCATAGTGTCGACTACCAGGTTCATGTTTGTAATTTCATGTAGCTCCAGCAATCAAGAGCCCGGTCTCAGCTCTTGTTTAAAAAATTATAGGTAGCGGCTGATCAATAATTTTGTTACAAGGGCAGTAGTTGTGGTGCAGGTGAAAATAAACAAAATGCACACGTTACTCCCTTATAGCCTATGTCAGTATATGTTTGGTTCATTTGAGCAGATCAATTTTGATTTTTTTATTTTGAATTTGAAAGTTTGATGATAAGGAAGACCATGTGGGTTTATTGAAAACCCTATGAAATATGTAAATCCTTCGGTCTCCTCCTCTTACGGGCCAATTACATTGTTCTTATATCTTGATCTTATATATTGAAATAAGTTGAAATTGCAACTAAGTCAATCTCAGAAGTATGATAAAGAGCCATTTGTACGCCTGAACTAGGGGAACGATGAACAGTGATTCACAATAACAGTGTCCATGATATTTCAGGACTTTATAAGATCACACTGTAAGAATCTGGTTCTCGTAAAATCTTGGTGAAACTCGGGAACGTTTCTACCTTTTTCTAAAATTTTATGTCCTATACATCCCTTATGCTAAGAAAGACTCCAAGTCATCAACTTAAAAATTTGAAAAGAAAAATATACCTGTTTAAAATTTTTATAACCCGGACAGATTGTAACTGGTTCTTAGTAATATGGTAAGAGTTAAAGTTCGTGATTTTTATACTTTCTAAAACTATAAAGACAGTCATCAAAGTGACGTCACAGGTTGTAGTGATCCCGATTCCCCCAAGTTTTATTACAATTAATCGAATCTCCGGAAACAAAATAAGAACATGTTGTTGCTAAGGTCATGCTGCGTATGGTCACACGTAAATAATGCGTACCATCAATTTCAAATATTCGGTTTATCTTGTTTCTTTAATTAATCCCCATGCAGTGCCTTAAGTTGCACATTTCCACATTGGCTTGTTTAATAGGGTTAGTATTCGATTATACATGGATAGATCGAAATGTCCTACGTGGTTTGTTATGTTATCGTAGGTTCGGCTGCATGACGAGCAGGGTCATCATGTGACTGTATAGTTATATATATATGTTTGGGAGGCAGCTGTAGCTTACCTTGACTGTGTTTCTGTTGAAAATTTTGGGTAACGGGTTGCTGGGTGGGAGGTGTTTGTCTATAAGGCGCAGGAATGTTTTGGCGACACTTGTGCCTCCCAAGCATCAGGTCCATCATCCAGTCACACAATAAGAAAATTATACGTGGCAGTACCCATACACCAGCCCCGGCAGTAAGTGAATGCAACTGCAGGGTCAAGGCCTAGTATCTAGTCAACGGCAACAACAACTGCCTGACCTCAAATGTGCATGATCTACCAAGCCGACGTCACCACCCCAGATAGCACCGCATCATGCATAGGGATGACAGGGGGCACATTCAAAACCCGGTTCGCCAACCACACGAAATCCCTCAAACACACTAAGTACGAAACGGAAATAGAGTTGTCTAAGTACATTTGGCAGCTAAAACGCCAGGACACCAACTACTACTCCATTAGCTGGAAAATCATAGCCAACCCCCAAAATGCGTAGACCATGGTATATATATATATATATATATATATATATATATATATATATATATATATATATATATATATATATATATATATATATATATATATATATATATATATATATATATATATATATATATATATATATGTATAGATGGAATGAATTTAGTCACTTCTAACTATGAAAGTGCTCAATACTTGTTAGTAGAGCTTGTTTATATATATTGAACACACGATATTGTTCAAAGAATCATTGCTACTCTGAGTTTCACGCTCTTAGTGTGGCGATCATCAGGCAAGTGATTGTAACTGTGTATGGGCCAATGCTGCAGTGAGCTAACGTTTTCGACTTGTACGGTTCGGTGGTTTTTGTTTGTGTGTGTTTCCATGTCTAGGTGAAGGTAATCTACATTACATGTGCAACGAATTGCCCTTTTCTGTAAAATGAAAAGAGGTTGTAACCTGGAGGCGTAAGTGCTGCCCCAAACAATATTACAGTTATTGAGATAAGGAAGAATGAGTGTATTATATAACGTGACCATGATGCGTCTTGGAAGGACATGACGCAAGCGATTGAGTATCCCTGCACCTTTAGAGACTTTTGCACTGATATACTGGATATGATCATACCAAGAAAGATGTTTATCAATAAAAATTCCCCAAAATTTTGTGAAATTAGAAATTTTGTGTTTTCTCCACAAAGTTGAATACTGTTACCATTCCCTTCAAGTCTCTTGGAAGGTGAGCTGAATATAAGAAAAGTGGTTTTCTTCACATTAAGAGATAATTTGTTTGCACAAAACCAATTATGAATATTACTAAAATCATTCTGGACTGTGTTTAAGAGGACGGAACTATCATAACTAGAAAAGAACAGGGTTGTATCATCAGTATATGAAATTGTGTGAAACTTAGTACTTGCAATATGAAGATCATTTACATAAATAATAAATAGAAGTGGGCCAAGTATCGACCCCTGAGGGACCCCACAAGTAATAGGCTTTGTGTCAGAATTTACATTATTAATGGCAACAAACTGTTGTCTGTCAGCAAGATAACTCTTAAATCAATGCAAAGCAATACACCTGACCCCATAGTGCTCTAATTTATCAAGTAAAATACCATGATAAAGAGTATCAAATGCCTTGGACAAATCAAGGAAAATACCAGAGGCATAATGGTTGTTCTCAAAAGCTTCAATTACCTTATTGGTGAAATGTAAAATAGCATGTGTCGTGGAACGACCAGGCAGAAAGCCAAATTGATAATCATAAATTAAGTTGTGCTTATCTAGAAATGGGTAAATGCTAGAGAACATTACTTTTTCGAGTACCTCAGAAAGACATGGTAATATTGAAATCGGTCTATAATTAGTTACTGATTCCTCATCACCTGTTTTAAAGACAGGAACAACACGAGCTATTTTCAGTGAAGTGGGGACAATACCATGAGGAAAAGAGGGATTACAAAGATACGTGATAGGAAGACATAATAAATGAGCAACATGTTAAAAAATAAGTGCCGAAATTCCGGGGATAAAATAGTCCTGAGAACTTCATCGTTAGTCTCTGGTCGAATAAAAAAAGAGGCAATTACTCTTGACTGCAAGTAGTTCGAAAAGTATGAATGGACAGTAGGGATTCTCTGTTGAGTAACTGCACCAATACTGATGAGATAATCATTAAAAATGTCGCTAACTTCTGCAAGATTAGAGACGATCACCTCATCGCGCTTAACGTGAACAGGAGAGTAATTAGTACCTCCTCGACCATGTAAAATAGAATTAATATAGCGCCATGTGCGTGTGTCGTGGCTGGCATTACTGAACAGATTAGTGTAGTAGGATTTCTTAGCCGATCTAATGACCGATGTGAGACCATTACGGAAACGCTTGTAGTCGTTTAAATTATGTACTGTGCGACTACGGAGGTATTTTTTATAAAGACGATTTTTTGTACGGCAAGAGTTAATAATAGCTGGCGTCATCCACTCATTTCCCTCATGATGATAACCTTTCTTACGAGGTATGAAGGGAATGCACACATTAAGGTGATGATTAAAAATTCTACTAAAATTATTGAATGCTTCATTTACATCGGTTGTCGTAAGAACATCTGAAAATGATTCATGTTAGAGAGCTGAATGAAATAACTCTAAATTTTGTGAATTAAAATCCCTTTTAAGAACAATAGAAGGATTATCCACCTTAACCGCATCAATATCAGAAAGGGTAAAGATTGGAAAGTGATCAGAGATATCATCCAAAATAACACCCGAGGTACATGGAATGGAAGAAATATTTGTAAAAATAACATCGAGAAGTGTTGCAGAATGTGCTGTTACTCTAGTAGGCAAAGTTTGTAGTGGTCGGAAAAAATAGGAGTGAACAAGATTGATAAATTGGTTACAAGTGTGGTTGGATAAACTCAGAAGATTACAATTGAAATCCCGCATTAAAAAGCAGTGTTTTCATGATTAAGTAATGCCAATAGGGTGAAAACAATAACTGAGACGGTATCAGTGATAACTCTTGGAGAATAAATAATCCCTACAACAATTGAGGAATAGGAAACCTGTATTTCAATAAATAAAGACTCAAAGATACCTTTCACAAACGTATTCAGATCGGGGAGAGTTTTATAATTGTAAGGTGAATTGATATACAAGGCGACACCGCCACCTCGCCCATGTCTGTAGGCGTGCTCTAAATTGTAATTAGGAATACTGAAGAGAGAGTACAGAGTATTAGATTCATTGAATCATGTCTCCGGGACTCCATAAATTATTGAAGTTACTACTTAGTGATCTGGCATTTACATGAAATATCGTGAGATTCTTCTCCCACACTGCACTTAAGTTGTTGAAAAAATCATAGTCATAATACTTACACTCATTTGATCCATAAGAGGGCATATGGTGAATATCAGGGTCAATGTCTCTTAAAGGGGAATTACCATCATTATGAATGAAAAACCAATTACGTGTGTTTTTACAAACGATACAAGGTACATCTCCGTGTGAATCAGCAGTGGTATTAGCAGGGCAGTCGTCATGCCAATTCATAACCGATAAACACTCACAACACCTAGCAGTAGAATAGTTATCTGAGGCTAACATATACAACAAAGGTGATCGAATGAAGTGAAAGGTTCCATGCAATGAACTATCAACAGAAAAAAAAAACTGAAAAGAAAAAAAGATAGAGAACGAAAGAAAGGCTAGTGACTGAAGGAGTACAATACCTTAAACTGGAGTGAAAGGAGGAAAAAACGCTATAGTATTGACAAACGAATAGACGATTGGGGAAATCCGTTAGAGAAGAGCAAAAACTCCAGTAATCCACGTAGTTTGAGATCAATTACAATAGTAAATACCGATCACAGTCAATGAAGAATTAGTCTGCCATTAAATAGATTGAGAACGACAATCAACTTGAAAAACACCTTGTACAGTAGAGTTGACAAAATTAAAGAAATGGCGGCCTTTAAGATACCATGAAATACCAATGAAAGTGTATGAGATATACTCCAAGATATGAAATATATATCAAAAGCATTCCAAAGATGAGATAACATGGGAGAGATCATCGCAGTTTGTCCAGGTCCTCTGTGGTCGCGATACGATGTTTTCGGTCATTCTTGTCTATGACAAATATCTTCCCGTCCAAGGTCCAGGATCTACTAACTTTCTCATGTTTACGAGCACGAGCAAACAGTTCCTGATTCTTTCGGGTGAGGTCTTCATTGACAAAAATTCTAGTACCCTTGAGAGCTGTCCTGGCTAGATAAACTCTGTCCCTGGCATTGTAAGTGGCAAATTTGATGATGATCGACCTGTGTCTGGCTGTGTTCGTCGATGCTTCTCCCTGCAGGGGACTCGATGAGATAGGTCGATGTCACCTGGGGTGAGGGTAACGTTCAATTTTTCACTAGCCAGTTTTTCCCTAGCCAGTTTTACTGTAATAGCATGAATGCAAGTCCGTCTACAGAAAGCATTATATATGTCACAAGATATCTGAAAAAAAAAAATCAGGCAAAATGTATTCCGGATTGCAATAAGTTATCACAAACAGTTATCATGTACAGTACGTTACCGTAGACAAAAACAATAGAATAGTTTAAAACTTGCAAGGAAAAAGACTTCTTACGTTAAGTCTTCTTTCGTAAAGAAGGTGAGACCAAAATGGACGTCAAATGGTTCTATTGTGGGCGCTGCCTTTGGGGCTGGTACGGGAAAGAAACCAGAATTGTGTATCTATTCAATTTGTAGAAGTTTAAGCATAGCATAGGTCCTGACCCCTATTGGTTGCTCATGAAACCTGGCCCAGTTAAGAGATCAATAGGTGTAATGGCGCAAGATATGAGCTTCGGTATATGTACTGTCGGGATCATGGCCGCTTAAGCTCACAAAACAAGCAATATCGACTATCATAATGGCTATGCTTGAATGTTTCAGACCAATCTTCTCGTCGATTCTGTGACCATGAGTCTGTAGGTATCAGTGCTTCTGGATGTAGGTCAGCTGATCCCATTCTCAAGAGCTTGCTTGAGTTTATTATGTACGAATATAACAGGTACACAGTGTCATTGCCCTGGAACTTAAAATTGGGTAGTTCTCAATTGTTCAACAATGGGCCTTTAGCTGGAAAGAGATTGGGGTTGCCAATGCCATAAATTTAGCAAGAATCCCGAATTACAGAAATTTAAAAAAAAAATTCGTCAAATTACAAGAAACTTATTGTCGAGATGGCATCTATCTATGAATACATAAAAATGAGTTTTATACGCCACACAGACAAGCATTGTACACCAATTAATGAAAAAGAATTAACTAGAGCAAAAGTGATGGTATTTCAAGTTGTACAAAGGGAAACGTTTACATTAGAGGTTGAAACATTACAGAGACTTGAAACTGCACCACGAAATTCTACAAGTGGGAAGTTAACCTCTTGTCAGGTGAGGATGGTTTTTCTTTTCGATTTAAGGGAAGATAATGTCAAATCTGACCTATGTAGAATGACATCCAGTTATCCCTTCACAGTGCCACCTTGTATTGTTGTTATTGAAACATGCCTGAGTCGAAAGTTTAATTTCAAATTTGAGAGAAACTTACCACATTTTGAGTCTAAGAACAAGCTGCTGCACAAGTTAGGAGGCAATGTGATGAGCTACCTTGTAATCAGTCTCTTGCACCCTTCTTTCTAACAGGATAAAACATTCTCCTACCTTAGCCCTGGTGCTATATTTTCTTAGGTGCTGACTATGCTGAACCGATTTATTGTTTTGACGAGCCAAAGGGATTTATGTTTGGTTATTGACTTGTTCTGTAACTAGAGCTATCCATATAAAGCTGGCAGATTTATTGTCTGGTGCAAACTGCCGTTATGTTTTCCAAAATTCATTGAGAGAGGGATACCATTTACTGTGCATGATTCGGACAACGCTAAGGCTTCTGTCAAAGCACGTTACAAATTAGGAAAGTTGTATGATCATGTGAGTACTGTTTAAACATTCATTGCACCCCGAGCCTCATGGTGGAGTGGTTTTGGAAATGTTTGCGAATTCCGAAATTGAATAAACCCATCATTAAAAAATCAAGGCAGACAATAAAAGTCGAGTCAAATGCAAGTGCCAGACAATAAAAGTCGAGGCAGCTCCTTCGGCGATGGGTTGACTCAGGATTGAAGAAGCACAGACACTGTACATGTGTTACCCTCTTTTCTATTCAAAATCTCGGGTGGTTCTGCAGTTCCTAATACTTTACTAAAGATACGTTTCCTAAAACAGGTGTCACGTAAAGCTAAACATAGTGTAAACGATGTGTACATTAAAATGAGTAGAAATTTAGCTACGGCAGGCACATTCTGATTGGACATGGAAAGACATCCGCTTTTAATTAAAATATGAAAAATAAATCTTCCACGACTTTGGATTTTTTATTGTTTATACTATACATTCTCCAGTAGTTAACATGACTTGCAAACTCACAAACTGAAATATTAACCCTTTGAGAAAAAAAGTTAAGTATACATGTGCAGATCTATTTAAGCTTTTACATGGTAAATCTGAAAGATGGAATTACTGTAAATGTTGGAAGAATGTGATATTTAAACCATTGTTACAATTCATTATTACTCAAGATTCACAGAGAAATAAATTAATGTGCCTTACACATACATCTATAGCTTCGATGATACTTTTAATCTGCTTCAAAAGATAAAATCTCAGTGGCAAGTATAATGATTTCTAATGTAAATATCAACCATACCAAGTATTGTACAATCAAAAGAATTGTGACTGAAGTTTAACTTAATGGAATTGTAATGAAGGTAACAAGTTTTTCTTTGCAACGAACAACTAGTATACAAAATATACACAAAACTGTGTACAAACTGAACGAATACTCCGACTACATTAACAGACTATAGACATAACGATCCGGCTTTCTTATTTATCTTAGATATTTGCTAATGCGAACTTCATGGTTGGGGAAAGCAGATTACCACAGGAATTTTCATTGGCTCCCGGTGAGGCACAAAGGACACCTGCTTGGGAAAGACAACCTTGTTTGGTTGTTCGATTGGTGCTTGAGTCACCTGATATCGGTGTGGTGACAAGGTTCAGCTACAGAACTTCGTACCTAGGTAAACCTCTGGATGAAATGTTTGTGACTATTGTTGGCGAACAACCCGTGCCCTCCTTGGAATGCAATTTTCTCAGATATCGTATGTCAAAACTTGCTCGCCAGGCTGTATCTTTAGTGAAGCCATTTTGAATGGAACTATCCACTTCGGGGGCAGATTTGACCTACTTTTTTTGCTGCATTTATCTAACTTTACAAGGTCCCCTATAACATATGATATATACTTCTCTTTCTTGTCGTAGTGATACTGCCTTTACTACTACTATTAATTACATATTTGAAAACAGGCGTTTCTGTAGGTCAGTGCAATATTCTTTTGGAGTAAACGGGGTTGCGTATGAAGGAACTGGAGAAATTGAGATCAATGATAAAGGAATTTGTGGTTTTCGGCCATGAAGTATGAAGAAAGGACAGAATCCAGGTGTTGAGTGACAGCATGAATTAAAGGCAGACTCTGCTTGTCCCAAATAATCGTCCCAGTGACCTCAGTTGTCTATGATAATTTTTGCAAATTGATACTTAAGTGTGCGGTTGAATGTTTGGATGAGGCCGTCAGGCTGGGGTTGTTAAGAGGTAGTTCTTGTCTTCTTGATTCCAAGGGCTGTATACAGTGAACTTACACGCTCACCTTCAAATTGTTTACCCTGATCGGTATCGAATTGTTCCGTTATTCCATGTTATCGGATATACTTGTCACAAGTCAAGTTTTAACATTCCCATTCTAAGTTGGTTATAGTGGGCTTTCGTGGTTAGACATGCGTGAAGACATGCACCGTCGGGTCCTGGTCTCGCTACTACACGGAGAGATTTAATGGTGAAACACTGTCGAAGTGACTCGTCATCTATTTTCATGTAAAAGCTGCTGAACGTGTTCTGGCTACATACACAGTGGTATAACTATGCCCAGGTTCCTTGTTCGATGAGATCGACCTGCTTACTTAAGCCATTTGGCTACTGTATGAAAAGAACTTGTTGAACACTAATTATTTTAGGGTGTGGGGCGAACAGTCCAAGACGGAGAGGCATGGATTAAACTGTATTTGTTTTGGACATATTTGTTATTATGTCATTGTAATTGTTTTCAGGGAAGTTGAGTAAATTGTAATTTTGTCTGGCATAAGTGATTTTGGGTAAAATTCTTAAAGTATCATTAATTTATAATCACTCCAGGAAAGCATTTACTTTAATAAATATTGGTTTCTTTCACCTATGAGAGCTGTTGCTTCTTATTCATTGATTATCTGTAACGAATCTGGGGTGTCCTCAAGAACGAGTGACAATACTGTTCCAAGAGACAAGTTGAAACAGTGAACGCCCTTCGGTCCGACATCGGACAGAAAATAAACATATTTGGAAAAGTGATCCATGACCAACAACACGTAGTGGTTACCTTTCGGGTGATTGGTAGCTCAGTCATATCTGCACAAACGAATTGAAATGGTCGAAAACCTGCGATATTCTGAAGGGACGCTTTGGGTCTCGGTGTAATGTTCTTCGTTCTGTAGTCATTTTGAGGGTACTGCAGTCTATCCGTCCATCTTCCATACATGCCTTTGTACCGGCTTTGAGATGAAAATCGTCTCCCATCCATAGCGAATATATTTTCAAATTGTTCTCTTTGTCTCTCTCGCCTCTATTCCCGTTGTCTTGGTAAAGGTGACTTGCATTGTCTACGATTCCGTGATCTCTGATCCCTGTAGTACCGTATCTCTAACTGAAGGGGGCTATTCCGGCGATCTATTTCTGTGCCTGTATCTCGCGGATGGTGATCGACAACGGAACTCACCTGAACTGTTTCGTTGATGGCATTCATAACGATGCTTCAGTTTGATTTCCAGAGCTTCAACTTTGTCTACTAATTTATCCACTGTTAAATAAGTTACTGAGTTGTCTTCTTAATCTTTGATTGCTGTTGTGTTTGCAAGTGGACTTGGGTTTAATGATGAGGGCACAGCTATTTTACCTTCTTCGTGAGCCCTCTCTATTCTACAAGCTTAAATTATAGATCTGTTTTAAAAGTTGTTGAAATCAAGTTCATGAGCCTTTAATTGGAGATATGTGTTGATGCCTAGCAGAAACCTTCTGAAACTTTCTCCTTCCGCTGAATTTTTCCCATAATTGGGAAAGGCTTCTCCTACCGATTTGGACAGCTCTGCCGTGTATACTTCCATATGTTCTCCTGATGAAAGCCTTGGTCTAGCCCTGACATCAGCCTGAAATGTTGTCATAAATAAATGTCTTCCAAAGACGTCTTTCATTTGTTTCCTTGACTTCTTTTTAATCACATTTTGTTGCTGAAGGAAGAGAGTCCCAGAAATTAAAAGCTGTGACTGACAGACTAGCTGCTAAAGTGGTCGCTAAATTCGAAACACTGTCAGAATCATCTGATGCACCTAAGGCTACCTCCAACCTCCTTAGCCAGTTACCAAATTCTTCTTTACCATCACCACAGAAAACGGGAGGTAGAATTAATTTTGTAAAGCTGAAGATAAAATTGGGAATTTTTAGGCTCAGAATTAGACATATTGTATATTTCAGGTTTAAGACTTAAGTCCCAACAATGAAATATAGTATGTAATATACAAGAGCTAGAATAAGTAATGTTGGATACATGAAAAAATATGGTTTTCAGGAAAAAAAAAAAGTGAATAGGTTGTCTGCATAAACTGACTACTATATATTTGTTTGGCAGCCCTGGTCAATCTACGCATTCCTATTCAATTCAGTAACTTTACCACTACAAAACGAATTTTAACGAACTTGTTCTTCACAAATACAGCAATACAAATTACATGAAAGTACGTACGTACCTTCCCATGGGGCAAACGTCTAATCTAAATATAGAAATTATGAACGTAGATGTACTTTAGACAGGAATAAATAGAACACAAAACAAGAAAGAAGTTGTCCAAATAAGGGTTTCTTAAAATGCAGTAAATAAAGTTAATAGTAATAAACTGACTTGAGGTTAAATCTCATTGACAAGATTACGTTACGTTTAATTAAACATTCAAATGAAATAATCTTCTGAATACTTAATTTCATCTGCATGGCTTCAGAATGCATCAAATTCAGCCTTATGAAAATCTTTCCAAAATAGTATATTCATCAACTATTCAAATTTTTGGTGAAATGGGTAGTCGGATTATATGAAAATGTAGATAACCTGCAACTCACCAATTGAAATTTAGAGGTCTACTTTAATGTACTCCGACCTTTAAACTTCGGAATTTTCCTTTATGAAATAAGAACTATGAGCGGCGTCACCGGTGATATTTTCTTCAATGAGATAAAACAGTTGATATTTTTATGAAAGGTAATCCACGGGAAAAATCACGTTTGCTTTCGCTTGCTTTAAAAAACAGCGGAAGATATTCCCGTTAACCTCATTGTTTAGATTATTTCGGAACGTCAGTTTCCTATGGAAGCGTAAAACGGACATGCAAAAGAAAAAAAAACATCTCGGCAAAATGACAATGACATTCCAACGAATTAATAAACTCCTTAAAATGACAAAAATCTGAAATTTTTCCATTTTGACGTTAATCAGCATCTTTTTAAAACGGTCAAACTTCAAGAAAATTTTTTTAAAACATATCATTTTGCAGAGATAAAACAACTCATCAAAACGGCAAAATTCGAAAAAATTGTCGACTTGGAATATCTTGCCCAAAGACAAAATTCCAAAAATTGTCATTTTTACCCAGTTCAAACATCTCGTTAAAATGACAAAATTCGAAAAATTGTCATTTTGCCGTGTTCGAACATCTCTTCAAAATGACAGATTTTGAAAACTTGTCATTTTGTCGAGATAAAACAACTCGTCACATGACGTTACAGCGGTGCTAAAGCAACAGACCCTCTTTCATACCCGATTACACATGTATCAAGAAAGTCAAGACATGGGATTGACGTACATGAATTACTTTAAGAAAACGATGTTTAATTGACCCTGTGGATTATCACAGCATGAGGTGATAAAATCACCTAAGGTGATAAAAATTTGCAACAAGTTGAACCTCAGTAGAACAAAAGAAGTGTAAGGTTGAAGTGAATCCCATTTTAATGTACGAGAAACGGCATGAAAATGGCAAAATTCGGAAAATTATTGAAATATTAAGGTGCCATCAAATTACCAACTTGTTCACTCGATTATCTTAACATTTTACCACAAAATGATGAAATGTTCACTTCATATCGTACCATTTTGCTATGGAAACGTTAAGGTGCCGTCAAATTACCAACTTAACCACTAAATTATCTTAACATTTTGCAACAAAATGATGAAATGTTCAGGTATTATCCTACCATTTTGCAATTAAATGATGAAATGCAAACTTTCTTTATTTCACCAATTCAACATTTTGCAGAAAAATAATGAATAACGCATTTACCAAATGTCATCATTTCAACAATTTGCAGGAATATCGATTAATTACTCACTTACCACAAGTAATTAAGTCAACAATTTGCAGAAGATTGGTGGATTCCACATTTGCAAAATCTCATCAATTCAACATTTTGCAGAAAAATAATGAATAACGCATTTACCAAATGTCATCAAATCAACAATTTGCAGAAAATTGATGAATTACTCACTTATCACAAGTAATCAATTCAACACTTTGTAGAAAAGTGATGAATTACGCATATGCAAAATCTCATCAATTCAGCGTTTTTCAGAAAATTGATGAATTACTAAGTTATCCCAAGTTATCAATCCAACAATTTGCAGAAATATAATGAAGTACGCATTTACCAAATGTCATCAATTCAACATTTTGCAGATAAATTATGAAATTCGCATTTGCTAAATATCATCACCTCGACGTTTCAAAGCACTGCGTAACCTTGTGTATAAACACTAAAGATAGTAGAGCTGGATACGAAAGAAAACACGTTTAACTGGTGTTTTGCTTATATTTACACAATATTTGAAATAGAAGTTTAGTGGAATTGTGGTTACTGGTTCATGGTATATTTGAAGCCCCCCTTTTCTTTAATGCAGTACACTATTACCTGCGCTAATGTACAGTACTGTCGTGTATAAAGACGAGCTCTATCTTCCTGTCCAGTTTTCACACCTGTAGCAATGCTTTAAGACGAGGAACGTGAGTCTGATGTCGTTAATAAAGCAAAGACTAAGCTTAGAACATTTTTAATCTCTTAAATACTCCATTTTGGTGATAATTTTGCCTTAAAAGCAACATTGTTCAGACCCTCAAGTTAGCGTCCACAGGTAGGTAATGGTAGGCCTCGGCCATAATCTCGTTAGGGAAGATATAGATGTGCAGCATTGTTTTACTTGTTTTCGTACTATACGTACTGCAGTGGCTGTGTGTGTAAGCCTAGCCTAAGCTGACTGGATGTCAGTGTCACTCAAGTCCGGATAAGGGCTAGCCTAGTAGTATTTTATGAGGTAGTACACAATTCATGGCAAATGTGTAAATATATATGACTATAATTATGAAAGTCAACCGGAGACAGTAACGAGATGGAGTGTTAGTGTTACATTTACGTAGGGCTAGTAGTGAACAACAGTATTATCATTACTACGAGACCTAGCAACCTTCTCCAATAGAAAACCACACCCAGTGAATGAGTGACACGCTAAGTTAGCTTACTGGCTACGAAGAAAAAAAAAAGGTCCAAATAGTGACTTCTCTCTTCCGTTAGGTAAGAATTGCCTTCATGCTGAATGGTGTTTATGCCTGCCTGAAATGCACACAAGCTGTTCCCACTGTTGAAATGGTCTATAATACATTTTGAAATAGCATGCCATGTAAAAATAAAAAAAAATGGCACATTTTACCCAACAGGTTATGAATTTAAGGAAGAAGAGGAAGCTAGACTACAGGGTTTTGCATCACGGAACAGACGGCAACCTGGGTTTTGGTGGTGGAACAGAGAAAAGAAGTCAACTAAAGTGGTCTACAAATACTTTGTTTCGACTGGAAGTTGCAGACACTAGGGAAACAGAAACGGGATTAAAGAAAGTTAAAGTCCATTATGTTGGATGGTCCAACAAGTTCGATGAATGGAGGTCAGATTTGGGTATTGTAGAGACAGGACTATCTGAGAAAAGTTCTGCTTTGGATTTTTTGAAAGTAGACTTGGGCGTGAAAGTCAAAGAAAATTTACATTTCTCAATAATCAGAGATAGCGAAATAACACTTCATATTTTTATGCAACGAGAGACTTTTAGTACCTTCATTAACATCGTGGATGCAAAGGACGAAAAGGTTCTTGAAAATCGTATCATTTATCGTGCAGACCGAACGGAAGTGCTTGGAGGAATATGTAAGCCTCGGATGCGAGTTCAAGCCCGAGCCCCTCCACAGAGGTTACGTGCTGGTCTTGAACAAGATGTATGAACAAGATGTATTTTCTTAAGAAGCATCACACAGTCAGTTTCATTTTCTTCTTTGCGCTTATGACAGATCTACTTATGCACTGTCATCCTTCCGTCTATTCTGAGTCAGAACGGTTTTTAGAAGTGAATAATTATTATCTATTGGCTATGGTATGAGAAAGTTCTTGCCGCCTGGTAAGGAGCAGGCTCAAAATATTCTAAAGCGACTGTGTATTGAAGGTTGTATAAACTACTTTGATTATCTAGAGCAAGATGTAGCAGAGTGTCTTCGACATAAAATTAAATCTATGATGAAGGGAGCACTAAAAGCGATACGAAGTGGTGGTAAGCAAGGAAAGCTAACAGAGAAACTGAGATCCCAAACACACAAATTAAACCTCGGTAGTCTGAAGCGTAAGCTTGAACATGATCTAGAGAGTGAAAGCAAAAAAGACGAATTGCAGAATGTGAAATAGAAGAAGTAAAAAACGTGAATATAGAAAGATAGACAAAGATGCACAGATTATTTTGCAGAGAGTTTTGAAACGTCGCATTTCAAGAAACATTTCTATTAAAGAGAAATATGGAAGAACTTGGCAAAGCAAAACGAAGAAGAATTTAAAACATGCTGTGCAATTTTTACAACGTCTGCTTCAGAGGGAATACATCACTGTTGAGTCAATGACTTTGAAAGACTGCTATGGAAACTCAGTGAGCTTTACTGCTTTTCAAAATGAGCAAAAGTCTGTACGTGATCATGATTATGATATTGGTTTCTAGAAATTAATCAATTATTCACTTATCATAAGTGATCAATTCAACATGTTGCAGAATGAATGATGAATTACACGTTATTAAATGGCATCAATTAAACATTTTGTGGAAAATGAAAAATTACTAATTAAATGGATATCAGCAATTGAACAATTTTAAGAAAGCTGATTTAGATGGATTCATAATGACCACTTCTAACGTTTTAGAGGACTTACTTGGGGAAAAAGAGAAAGCTGTGCGAATCCTAGCCAAATTCCTCTTCAGATGCAATGCTCCCCCTCTGTCTCCTCTGGAAACACAGACAACAGTAGACCATTTCCTGGATTCACTG
This sequence comes from Stichopus chloronotus, assembly GCA_021234535.1. Lineage (NCBI taxonomy): Eukaryota > Metazoa > Echinodermata > Holothuroidea > Aspidochirotida > Stichopodidae > Stichopus > Stichopus chloronotus. The sequence continues at coordinate 7,803,879 of CM037829.1, forward strand.
GCATCACTAAAGAGACCGTTGGTCCCATGGACGCAAACCTCCAGGAGGGGGTACACGTACTGTGGAGGCTCCATTGTAACGTCCTATCACCTCTTTTTACCTGATTCACAAAAAAACTTATGTTTTAATGCATATCAAGCAATGGGAAATGCCAACTAGTGTTGGTACCGTCAGAATGTGCCATGGTAATCAGTCGCATGTATGATTCGAGCATCTCAAGTTGCCTATATGGCAAGCTATATGTCTAATAATTAGAGAACAAAGTTCATCGGAGAAAAAAAAGAGGGTTCCAAAAAAAAAAAAAAAAAATACACACGATTTCGTCCTCTCAACTAATTTGTCTAATCTTTGTACTATTGTCTCTCTGCAAGCATTTTTTTGTGGGGGTGGGGTATCTCACAACCACATTCCGATGATCCTGAGGAAAAGGGAGGACATGTCCCGCCAATATTTTAAGTGGTACATATCTATCAAATATCCCCTTCCCCCAATGTTTAGAGATGTGCAAATAAAGAATAAAAATGTCACTGACGATGATGGTTATATTATTTTGTTAATAATTTATAATAATTTCATATATTTCTTTGGCTAGTTTGTCAAATCTATGTTGGCATGTGCACTTTGTTGTAATAGAGTGTCGGATGATCATAATGAGCAAAGATAAAGGATCACGGATGTGGTAGCTTCGCAGATTAGAGGTTTTTCATCTTGACTGGAAGCCTGCTAGAATACATTTCTAGAGGTCCTCAATATTCGACTAGGTTCTGCGTTTTGGAGATCTGTCAAATTTTTGTTTTACTGTGACTAGAGAATACAGAATAGCACGGAACGGACGTGCACAGACTGACTCACTTTGATCAGAATTATGTGCTGAATTGCTTAGGTTTTGAGAGTAGCGCTAACTACAAGAAATATGGTTCGGTTGTACGGAATGTATAGGATTCATTAAGTCTTCACCAAGACTATTTGAAAGCTGAAAATTTTTCCTTACTATGCTTGTACTACATATGGCTTTTTTATGCATGTAGTGAATGAGGAAAGAGTGAACCCATAGTGTAAGATAATTGTGGTTCATTATTATTAGGGTTTTATTTCAAAGGGTTATCACTCCGAAAATAAATTGTAGGTCTTAATTCCGAATGGTCAGCTAATCAGAATTGTAATTTTCCTGAAGGGTTATTATTCAGAAGGTTAGTTATTTTGAATACTCTCACTGTTCTGCAGTCATTATCTTGTTGACATCATCATCATCACATTTTGATGTCAAGGGTTTGTATATGGGCAGTCACAACTCATTAACCCAAGCTATATTGTTGGCTTGGGGTATAAGCAAAATTCTAAATTGGTTCTGCTCTTTCATTACCAACAAATTCGATAGGTGTAGAGTAGCTATACTACACAGCATACAGCGTACATCATTCAGTTATCGTTTTTTGCCATTGTGTTGATGTTCATTATGTGAATTTGAAGCACATGGAACCTTTATTAAATTTATCACTCCTTCTTCGGCAGCGAACCACGGGCGTTCTGCCCTCTTTAATGACAGCGAAAGTTGAAAGCCTGTAAAATCGTTAATATCAAAAGAAAGAATAGAAATGTCATGTCTTAGGATCTTTTTATTAATTAATCCAGGGTTTTGGAAAGTTTTCGATAGAAGCTTTGTACACTTTCATCTAGGTCTCTACGCATGTTGCCCGCAAATGCGAGTAATTTTTATACACAAATGCTTGCCATGCATGTAAATCTTGAACAAAACCAAGAAGAAAAAAATCACACTGGTATAAACTTGAAGTTACTGCCTCTTAACTCATTTCCCAAATAATGAAGTTTTCCATTGTGTTGGAGTAATGACTCTTATTAATAATGACCCTTCGAGTTTGAACTATGACCCTTCGGAAAATGACCCTTAGGCTCGATTCGTAATAATGATCATCCGAAAAAACGGCCCTTTGAAAAATGAACCTTCGAAATAACAACTCTTTGGACTAATGACAGTCATGTTTGATTCGAAATAACGACCCTTCTCAATAATGACCTTCATTCTTGATCCGAAATATTGAGGATACGGAATAATAAAATTAATATTTGATTCGAAGTAAATTCCCTTGGAAAAAATTACTTTTGCATATTGAATCGGGAAATCGTTCGATAATATGACCCTTCAGAATAATGTGTGGATCCCTAGTATGACGAAAACCTTACCTTTTGTTTAAATAGGCTTAGATGCCAAGCGATGCTATACATTTTGGATAGATTAAGCTGTTTACAGTATCCAGAATTTACTTGAGGGAGTGGGTAAGTATTTGTAGTGTTGTTTGAATTTCTGACTCAATCGGTCTAGCTTTATAGGTGTAGGTGTATCATTTTTTTCAAAAGTTTCAGGAATATAGAAAGATCTCTACTGCAACACTTCCCGGGTGTTGAAACTTGCATCCGCACAGTTTTGATATTTCGGATTTCTGTTTGTGAAGTTCCCCTCATCAAGAAACAAAACGTAGTCTTACAACAATGCATATCACCATGCTCTCCAGATTATGCAACTAAATAAGTTTTAAAATTTTCTTCATATATACCAATGTATACCGAGTCAAGCCTACTCACATACCAACATATAACAACTGGCAGGACCCCCTCGTCTCTATGTCGGAACCTGAGTAATGAAGTTCTTCAACCACTCAATCCAAGCGAGTAACACTGCACACTGTTCCGTTTAGTATTTTCCTTTCTTCCGTGGATATTCGTATATTTTAATGAAGAGGGGGGGGGGGGGGATTAGGGACGGGGAAATGTCTGACGGAGGCAATGGAATGGCCCTCAAATGCGAAATGTTGCTATCTTTCAAACTTTCAACTGTCTCACTGTATATATTCATAAATTCTTGTTATTGAGGTGACACTTTATTTTCTTCTGCCTAGGTTAAGGCAGAAAAGGGTATAAAAGGGTATAAGGGTAAACTTGCATAAAGGAATGATTTTCCTAATGCACGATCGTTTTGCGTGTGCAATGTATTTGAAGAAGCTTTGAACTAATAATACGTGTGTGTTTAGAGTACGTCAATTCTCTCTGCTGAGCTATACTTAACTATGTAATGGTGATACCAGACGAACCCTTTGGTACTCTGCTAAGCGGCACCGTAGCAAGACAATATGTTGGACGGGAGTGCATATGTCTAATTTTCGAAATGGTACGTCTAGGTGTATACAACCCATGGACTGCAAATTTTTATGCTATATTAATGACTTTTGACCCTTCAAAAAATTTGTGACATCATTATTTGAGGAACTTCCCCCAATAATGAGCCATGTCATACCCCAGATCTCGCGGTTGATGACAAACTATAGCTCCTTCTAAAACCAGTCCTTTTCCATCTGCTACCTATGACACACAGCTCCAAGGAACACGTTTAGCCGTGTAAATGTATCGATGACTACAAGTATTAATCCTGTAATTTACGTAAATTTGGAATGAAAAATATTTTTTTGTCCAATCTTTTCGAACGTTCCAAAAAACTTTTGGAACGTACGGAAATCTTTTCGAATGTTTAAAAAAAAAAAAAAAACTTTTCGTACGTTCGAAAACCTATTCGAACATTTGAACAACTTTTCGAACGTACGTAAAGTTTTTCGAACGTTCGAAAACGTAATAATCAATTCGTAGTTTATTTGTAAGCACGGTGTTTCATTTCCCAACATACTATATTTCCCTATATCGATGAAGGAGCGACGACTGCCAGAGTGGTATGGTTTTGGTACACCAGGAAACCTGCACTGGTGCAAAATAATCAGAATGTGCTTGCAATAAGAGCCGTTGTTTTTTTAAAGCGGTTACTGTCATTTTCGATTATTGAATGAAGTATTCCAACCATGAACAATCTTGCTTTAAGAACTAAGAAAAACAAGTGTCATCTTACACTTCTGGTGCCCACACAATCACTTTAAATGTTTTAGTTTTTTTAACTCACAGACCTAATGTAAATAACGAGTGATTCAAAATGTAACCGAAGATATAAAGTTAGCTTTATCCATTGGGAAACTCACTGATGTTTTTAAGAGGTAAATAAAAGTGATAGTGATACTATTAAAACTAGACATGGTATAGCACACTTCCCCTGAATTTGCCTTCTCAATATGGAGAAGAAACTGACTACAACTGTCAGCAGTTTTCCCTTGGCCAATTTCCTGGATGCCTTTTAAAGAGAGGAAGTGTTTTTTTGGTACTTTTCATAAAGCAGGATGTGCTGTTATTCCTGCAATGTCAAAAGGGCTCGAAACTACTGGCAATATTTCGTATAGTTGTAAAAAGCTGTTCAAACTGTTACTCCGCGGTCTATATGTCCAATAAAGTCTAATATTCTGAAGCAATGCGTTTTCGTTGTGGGGTCTTCGCACGGAAGTGCCGCACATTTACTACAGGGCCTGGTTCTGCTAGCTTTGTAGACGAAAAAAAAATCATTCTTCTTTCTGCCGTAGTTAACAATCGAATGAATGAAATTTCTCCGTAAAGAATCATATCGCAGATGGTGTTTTTCAGATTGATATCGAATGGAAGAGAATGATGGAGATTCAACGATGAAGGCTATTTTGCCCCTTTAACAGCGCGTCCTGCTTTAAGACCTTTACCTTTTTAAGACCTGTAACCCTTTTAAGAAATATATTTTAAAGCCACACAGTCAACCCATTGACTGGTGACACTCAACCAACAGAGTGGAGAAATGCGCCCTGTTCACAAAGATTTGTGTCAATTGAAAGACAATTAGGAGAATAAGCACCCACAGAGGCAAAAGATGCACGGGATTACCTTTGTGAATACCACAGATGGCGCAGTCCCCTGGCAGTGGAAAATGATTGTTCTGTAAATTATCAGAAGAGTAATATAAAAAAAATGAAACTTACCATTACTACTTCATCTGCTCTGCTCGTTAAATATTCGACCTGCTTCTCTTTGGGGTGACAAAGTCTTAAAAAACTGCAACGATTCAAACTGGTCCGATGTGACTTTTGATTTTGTCCATCTTTAAACCCCAACCCACTTTAAACCCCGATACCATCTTTGCTCGTTCTTTATTTTATTAGGAACGTAAAGCGTCCAACTTTTTACTTCGTCTGTTTTGTTTTTTGATCCGAAAGTTTCTTACACTTAAAATTCTTACACTCATTTCTTACACTCAAAATTCGACATTTCAGATGCAAATTACAAGACCTGGGAAGTACCATTTCTGGGGAACATATTTAACAAGAAATTTCCGGAAAGAGTCAACCTATGGTGGTGCTCCATTTAAATATTGTCTGCCACGTGCCTCCTTACCACACTATCATTCGGGGGGTGGATGAAAACGCAACCCTCCCCTCTCTCAGCCCACCTCACCAGATGGAGACCTCGCGAACATAAGAAAATAAGTCAAACAGGCCTCTGGAAAATTAAAAATAAAAAAGGCAGCATAGTGCACCATACGTTCCTCCACCCTGGAAAATCATGTCGACAAATAAACGATAGTCATATATATATTTGTTTTAATTTTCAAATGTAAATTAATTTGACAACTTTGTCGCATGCGAATGAATATTGAATACTGAATAATGAAAATACTGAGTATTGAAATAACTACCTTGCACGGTACCCATACGCTTTGGGTGTTTTTTTAAAGCCACTAGTCACTTGTTACATAGTCAGTTCGGAGAAGCACGGTCGACAAGGACTATTGATGTGGCAGAGGAGACAGAATTGGAGGAATGGGATAAGGATTAAAGGGCTTCCATATTTTCAGCACTTCGCACTTTATTAGGTATCACATTGTCACACTGAATTATCCAGATAAGGTCTAAGAAAGACCATGAAGAAATTTGAATTATTATTATTTAAACAATAAAATATTAAATATCTGAAAAGAACTTACGCGTCTTATGTGTTCTGCTTTCTTTTCTTTCTTATCTAGCTCTTCACTGACACTGTGATTCTTGTTTCGTGTGTTCCAAGTTTAGGGTTCAACTAGCAAGAACAAACCACTAGAGCCATAATAATTCAACTATATGTTAAAGAAAACTATACTGAGGTATGATGTTTACACCTAATGGGACAAGTATTCCAGTCAGAGGGACAATCTTTTATTCTATTCTGTTAACATTGTAACTTAAACGACTGATACTTATTGTAACTTACTTATGATTTCACCGGGTTTACTAGATATACACCACAGACTAATACACATTCGTCATTTGTCTGTTATTGAAACAGCACAGACACAAATAAGAGTAAATTAACAGAATCAAATTTCCCCTTTCTCAGTCAAGGTGCATGGCAGGTTGATCAAAATGCATATAAAATAATACACAGAAGAAGTTTTGGAATCTTTACAATGATATCATGTGAAAGGAGCTATTCGCTCGGGTGGACTTAACAGTGGTGGACCTTTGACTTTAAAGTCTTTAATAACCACGCAAGGTTTGCCTCCTTTAAGTTCTTTCGAATTAAATCTGTTTTGTTGGAAATGGACTTAAAACGGAAAGTAATGCCTTTTCGTGCCATCTGACAAGTATCACTTGTAAAAAATTATGTTAACCTAGGCAGAATGCCACCGATGAGGTGGGGACCTGAAGGCGGCTGCAACTTTCTTGGTTACTTGTGATGGCTACGGTGGCAAAAGGCAGTTGTTTATTTGTCCAAGAGTACATTTTACTCTGCTAAGTTTCTTTTTACCTTTATGGTAAGGGTGATTACACGGCTACAAATTTGGGTCTTTTTCTCTTGTTTTCTCTTGTGAAGAACATAGTTATCGGATTTTACCGACTCGGACTAGATAAGACAGTGGGCATAATTGTTCTCTCTTAGCTAGGCCACTAGTTTTGCAGGGTAAACAACAGTTTTACCACACCACCATTAGAATTTGTACATCGGCGAGTTTTATTAACGCTTGGGAGAATTGCCTAAAATGAGCCATGGCAATCATGTTTTCAGTAATCATCGTTATTTTTTTTTAATTGATATTGAAGAACTCCAATGAAAGTACAGGTGATGTACAGGACGATTGAAGGAGATTTAGATTGTTTTAGTGCTATCGTAGTGCTATTTCTGTCTGCGAGCCTTGTCAAAAGGCGGAGTCATCTCTCAAAACTTTCTCCCCTAAACATGAGTTTGACTATTTTCTTTTCTTTATCTTGATACATATTTATGAAAATAAACACGGGTTTCTACAATTAAGGGGAGGAAATTTAGCAGTCTGAGCAACGTCCTTCCTTTTCTCTTGTGCAAATGTTGAAATTAAAACATTCATAAAAAGTATGTATAAACAAACAATTAACAATTTGGTGAAATGTTGTAATTAATTAATAATTTAGTAGATAAGTTTACCTTGTTTCCTGATGACTGAGGCCTGTGGACCTCCTGTTAGCAAAATGGCATCCAATGCTATTAAAATGTTTTACACATCATCATCCATCTTATACGAAACAGGGAAAATTCATTTTGAATTTCATAGACTGTGTTGCATGGAGCAGTAATTTTCGGTGTCTAATTCACACATGCTTGTAATCAAATTTCGTCTGAGAAGTATATACATACACGCCACATGCGTCAGAGAGGAAGGGGCCCTTTGACGCCTCTCCCAAGGTCAGTCCCTTATACAAATCACTATGACCTAGGCTTACATCCAAGGGCTGTGACAGGGGGAAAAATCTCAATTACCCAGAAAATGTTTAAGAATGAATATTTCACCCCAAAACATGAAAAAATTATTACTAAAAAAGTAAAAATTCCTGAAGATATATTCAATCCAAAGCTAGCTTTAAATGTAGCATCATTTCCCATCTAGCCCACCTTACGTTAGCAACAATTTTACAAAAGCCCTCCCCCAAGACGGAGATCAGCCATCGTCCTGCTGTGTCCCCGTCCCTAACGGCCCTCCCCCCCCCCCCCCTCCTTCGGCCAAATCCTAGATCCGCCACTGTTCAGAGTTCAGTGTTGCAATATCTAACCGAAACATGCCTGCCTATTAATTGGAATACGTCTCTTCTAAGGAGAATATTAACACCACAGGTTGTAACGTTTGCCTACCATGACATATGTCTAAAATGCGAGTCCGATTTTGAGCAAGACAGGGTATCTAAAGGATAATGAACTAGGTAAAAATTGCAGTTTGCAATTTACACTCTAGCATTTCTTAAATGTGGTTCTTTCCGATTTTATATCGGTCCTTTTATTGACATTTCCCTCTGGTAGCATAACCACGTTGATATAAGAAACAATATTTGCGTATTATTTCATTATTTGCCCTTGATGAGAATGAGTCTAAATTAGTGTTCCTGTATAAGACTTTAAGAAAAGCAGAAAAAAAGGATAAATGTTGCATTGTTGGTTTCAAGAACGTTAACTTCACAAAGTGGAAGGGATTAAAAAGTGTTACAGGGACTAACATTGTAAAACATAATGTCAGTTTTAAAGACCGCACAAAAGTACCATTGCATAGGTGTACCCGGTTGTATTGCATGAATGGAAGATCAGATAGATATAAAAATTATTTCATTTATCCCTTTTCCGCCTCAATTTCTTGATATCGTGAACACTGGCCTTTTGAGACTGTCCTGTTTAATACATACAAAGCCCCCCAGGTAAACAACAATCACAGACGAAGAGTTTTCAAATTTATCATCCTAAACGTACTTTACATTGTTAACAAAGCTAATCTCTTCACAACAGTGGACCATTTACCCATACGTTGATTTTTTGCCTTTATGTACGAATAGTAGCACTTTAGAGATTCTGTTGTCCAATCATAGTTATGCTTTTCCTGTCCTCAAGGGGGCAGATATATATTAAGTTACTATAGCTTGGGTAGCGACACAATCACTAAACAAAGTCACCAATTAATAAGAGGATAATTTTGAAAACTAGAGAAGTTAAAAGATACTTGAAAATGAAGGAAAAAACTTGGCATCAACGTAATGCAGACTTTAAAGTACTGTTTCTATTCTCTTTGGATCTGTAGAACAATATCAATTACAGGTGGAGTTAGAAGTACACTGCTAACATAATCGTTCTGGTGCATACCAAACTCCTTTACCTACAGTGTAGGGACACTTGTCCAGAATTAAGGCTCGTATAAGGTACTAACTAATATCGGACTTTCAGTCGTTTAATGTGTCAGGCTGTACTTACTGTCCCACGACAACTCTACGACACATCCGCGAATCCAACAAGTGCTATAAATCACTTCTTTCTACGTAGGAAACAAAAATGCACTTCTTTTGTGAGCTTTTGTGTTGGAACAACGCAACATATCTTGATGAACTATTACTTGTTCTTTAGATAGAACCGTCTTAGAATTTTAAACAAAGCACTAAAGTTCCCATGTGATAGTATGTAAGCAGATACATGCTTTTCCCAATGTAGCATTACGTTATAACTGTAAACAGTGTAAAGTAAGTGAGCCTATGTGCAACGCGCAGAGCAGTATATGGTGCATCGTCCTAGATTAGCCTAGGCTAGATTGATGGTTTATTGATGGTTTTTAAAAAAATGGTTTTCGTTGCTAGTCTAGCAAGGACATCGCCGATCTGTTCATTGATTACTGCACCCCAAACTTCGTGCACTACACCGTTTAATATACTTGCTTGCACTGAATAAGTAATGTTTTTAGATGCTACAACCACATTGATCTGTAGTGATTGAGGTCCCTGGTTAAGCTTCAAAAAAAAATATCCCCCAACCATATTTAGTACACTTTTCGTTGTTGAAATTGCCATTTGGTATGTAACTTACTTAACTTCAGTTGCTTGATGTAATTTGTGAGTGACTCCAATCAAAATGTCTGACCCCAGTTCCCAAACTTCTCAAGCCACATTTGAGGGGCCCATTTTTTTTCCTAGTGAGTCAGACTTTGTTAAGGTTATATTTCTCCTATGCCTAGTTCAGAAGTTAAGACTTGTTAACACTCATTTCTATAAAGTGGGCTTAATTTATTTAGCAACAGAACATCAAAATGCCAAAATACACGGACTTGGTGGGTCCAAGGCCTTCGTAGACTAACCTAACTTACACCCAACTTAGTTACAAGCAAATTACTCCTACCTAGGTCCCTAACGTACCCCTCCCTAAATACACTAATCCTGACAATTCGCCGTTTTGACCTTTTGACTAACTGAATTATCTAACGTACAATTTAGAAATAGCGCCCTAAGTTCATTTATCATTATGAAAGCAACCGATTTGAGCCCTAACTTTTGAGGTTATTGTGAAAAGCAGTACTGCCGAAATGGAGGAGCTAGGTCGACCTCTGTACCAGCCGTGCCCTTTCCAAATGAGAGTTAGACGTTGATGAACATTGAAAACGACAGCTGCCTGTATACGCAACAAAAGTAACAAGTCTTTTGTCTTCACATGCAGATCCCTCCACAGGACACACTTATATTACCTTCCACCCCCCCCCCCCCCATTCACCTTCCCAAATTTGTAGATCCTCCTTTCATTGAAAAGAAGCATGCACATCTGTTTTGCATCAAATTCTGAAAAGCCAAATCTGAGTGACGTCAGCCCTTTTTTCACTAATTATTAGTTGTCAGTTCATTTCTGAAGAAGATCCTGCTAAGTATGGAAATGTTTTGCCATCATATTCTCATATCATCTTTGTTGTCAAATGTTAGAGCATATTATTTGAGTCGAGTGAGATGTTATTTACGAAAAGCATTTGTATGCGTGCCACACATTCAAATGAATCTGAAATATGTTATGCAAAAAACAAAGACCAATCAGTAACAAAATTATTGCTTTCATTTGAGTAGCTATTACACAACTAGTGATGACATGTAACGTAATAACGTAAATGAATGACAATAAATTGTCCACAAACACAAGAGATATGCGTACGAGATATGTCTATGATAACTTGCGGTCAGTGAAGTTTTTTCCCAGCATGAATAACTTTCAAGAAGAACTGTGAGCAAGTTACTGAGACAAAGTGTAGATTCACGGAAGTGTGTGTGTCTAGCAATTAAAACCCGAAATAGCGTCAGTGATTTACTGAAATGCTATTAAAATTGTTTTGAGTACGGCAAAGATGATATCTAAATTATTATCTCTAGATTTCCGAATGTTTCAAATGCTATTTAAAAATTAATTTCAAATGTTATGCGATGTGAATCCTTTTTTTACCATTACTAAGATATAAATATAAATCGATTTATTTCACTTCTTATTTACAAGAAGGGTATTGATGTAGCTTTCGTGAATCAATTCGGAATCAAAACAACAGATATTCTTGCCAGCGGGCCACCAAGCAATCTGCCCTTTCTCACCAGAAACATTTTTTTTTTACAATTTGCTTGGGGTAGGAATCGAACCTACCTACTTTCAAGAATATCTGTTCTTACCATAAAAGCACACTTCTGCAAGCTAGGAATCCTCCCACTCTCCTCTCCAGCTACATTTGTCAGAGTGCCATAATAAAAAAGTGATCCTCAAGTGTTTTATTTAATGTAACACTGTACCACATTAGTCTATTACATAAGTATGGCAAGGAATTAGCTTTTCTCTTGGGTATATGCTAGCAAGACTATCACTTACTAGTACCACACCAGCATAATAAAACTTTTGATGAAATCACTGCACTCACTACATGTTTACAACAACTTAGTTCATAGTATTACCGAAAACTCTATGTACTCTAATACAGTGATACACTCAAATCATTACAAACATCAAAACAAAATCAACTAAAAACATAATGAAAACATTACATTGGCTAATCCTGAACACTTTTTCCCCTCAGGGTAACAAATTATGGGGATGTACATAATTTAAGGGTGCTATGTGATTTTACAAACTTGTGGATATTTTCGGTAATTTTTTTTTACTATCATATTTTTTGTATATATACATTGCGGATTATTTGCTTGAACCTTTGCTACTTTTCTTTGAAATAGTAATAAACAACTCTAGACACTCTCTTTGAAATATTTATATTTTGTATCTGACTAATTGCTATTATGAAGATGCCCCTGAAGAGGCTGACGTAAGTGTTTAGTGAAACAGTTTATTAAAAACAAAACCAAAACAAGAGCTTTCCAATGCGCTCTACTTTGGCCTTAGCTCTCTGGCACCTATAGTCTAGGTTATCGCAATGCCAGTTTACAGTAGACCAATTATATGTAAAGGTTCCTGATCACGTATGCAGGGAACGGCCTACTCGAACCGCCAAACTACACAATGTCTCCTTCGTTTGGCATGAATATGCTCCAGAACTTTATCTCTCAGCTAATAATAATAATAAATAAGCTATAAACATTGACAAATTCTGATTGAAACACTTTTTGATAAACCGAACCGTGACATCTGTGTTTCTATTACCACAACTTTACCACTGTGTGTCTTGTGCATCTGGCTTGGATATTTCCCAGCATCCTTAGTTTGTAAATACCAGTATGTTTTCTAAAGAAGGACATGATTATAAATAGTCAATACTACAGTACTTTAATATATCTAAATCTGCCTTAATCTTCTATCGTTTCCTTTGAATCATTTTATACCTACAAGGTAGATAACATCTACGCCACGTTTCTTTGAGGAAAAATTTCATTGACTAGACATTAACTACGGTAGAAAGAAGACTTTGTTGGTTTTTGGCTAAACCCGTCTGCTGCGTTTATTCATAGGACGTTCCGTACACTTACCACACAGAACTAGTTCTGCGATTTTCTAATGGGTTAAACCACAACAGCATAGTTTTACAGTTTTGTACAACTATAAGAAGCAGAGTCGGTCCTGTAGTACACATTGGAAAAGGCAGGAATAACTGGACATCTTTTTTTTTTTAAAATATAAAGCTGCATAATCAAGAAGCGATATGTCCTCCAATAGAGGTGAGTATTTCTGTAGCTCACCGAATGAAGATCTTTCAGTCGTGCATTTGTTTAAAATAAAAGAAAAACTGTGAGGGTTTAAGGAGAACTAAATGTGGCATATAGCATTTGGTTTGGTGAGGCTTCTCGGAGTAGGATGACATGTTTCGTGCTGCAATTATAATAGATCTTAGCAGATCCTACAAGATGCATATTTGCAGTAATTTGGCAAGGTAAGTAGGTGCTACGGTGATGATCGGACTGGGCTTTTTTCTTAGTTAATCGCCAGTGTTTTTTATTGTTGCTGTCTTACAGAGCTCATCAAAGAACAGGTTCAAGAAGTACAAATTTTCAGGACCATTTGTCTTTGGGACCACATATTAGAAAAACATTCAAATTCCTACATGGTGTCTTGAAGGTGTTAAAGTCAACTTCAGAGAAATGAGTTTTCTGATAGCAGGAAGTTAAATTGTCAAAGATGTCTAGGCCAATCAAAAGTAAAACAATGAGTATTTCATGATCTACAATGACAACTATTCCAAATTGCTCAATAAAAAGACTAACATTGAGTTGTGGCAATCGACACGAGTAGAAAGACACATGCACGAAAGCACGAGGACAAATGTGTAAAGATGGTAAGTGTCAATATCTGCTTTCTTTTGAGAAGGCATATATCAACGACTATAGACTATAGGTGTGTCTGTATGCTTCTCAATAAGCTGATAGAAGCAATTATATAAAATAAATTACTAGAAAAGACACAGCTGTTACAATTATGATACTCTTTGGAAAGCAGGCATTAATTTATAGAGCCTGATTTACAACAACAGACAGTACCACATACAATACAAACAAAGATATTAGAATCTGGGTAGCGGTTAGGTTTTAGTAAAGTAGAAGAAGTGATGAAGCAAACAGTCAATGTTCAGATTATGTATAGCCAGAGAAGAATAGTGTCGCAGTCAGAAAAGTGAGGGCATGTCAATCAAAAGGAAAGACGACAGAAACAAGGTGACATATGTCTTGTACCATCCCTAACACTCAGAGAAGATTCAAAATAACACAACCAGAAGCGTTTTTATTTAAATGCAGATATTACTTTATGAGTGACACAACGTAGAATTCAGGAAACAACATTATGACAGCAGCAGTAACATCCTACAGACCGATTGGTTGGTTCAATTTCTGCTAGTTCCAGTACTTGAAACATTCTCATAATCCCAATGAAAGTGAAAAAGGATCCCTTTTGTGGAATGCTATCCTTTTACCCTAGTGGTAAAGAGCCATATTGCACAGAAGCCCAAACATGTCAATTAAAAGAGTGGCAGGAGATTATTGTTTGAAATTAAGACAACAGGATCTCCATGTACTATGCCTACAGTATGTCAACAAGACCTATATCAGGTTCAAAGATTGAAAGAATCAATGGAGATGGATGGTCCACATGTTGACGAATTACACATCCCTACTGAGAGACACATTGAGTTATGGGAGTCTTAAAATTTACCAAACTAAGAGAACACGCTCTCCACTGTGAGGGTACGTGGTCCGAGAGAAACCATGACTCTACCGTTCCTTGGATGGGTTGTGGAAGTGAAGAGTAACAGTGCTACTGCAGTTGAAAATAATTTTATCCATACTGACAATAACCATGAAGATATCTTTAAACAAAGTCTATTACATGACTCTCTGGAATGTCTGCTGATGTCAAGAGATAACGACCTTGGAGAACTATGAAGATAAGGGAAAATTCCTGCGTGAAGGTTAATGGTCACTATGAGGTAAATCTTTTTCTGCCAGAACAAGATGGCAAGTTACCGAAGAACAACCATATGGCAGATAAAAACGTCTAACAAGCTTTGCAGGCAAGGTGAAGAGGCAGCATTACTTTGCAGATGATTATATAATGGTCATGGAGGATGTCATTTGCAAAAGACTTACAGAAAGGGCCAGTAGCTGAAGGTCAATTAGGAGGTACAATTAAGATGTACATACCACATCATGCAGTGTAATATCCAAGAAAGATAGAAAAGTAAGGATCGTACCATGAGACGAATGTAATAACAACAATATGCTACCAGATGTAAAAACTGATAAATAGTCGACATAGAGTATTGTTAGGGTTTCTGGAATATCAAGAAGATATAAGTGACATCAAATGCAAGTGCTATTTCACAAGAAAAGGTCTAAATATCTCGACTTCCTGGTTAGGACGTTACAGGTAAACTTTTAGTCTACCTGTGCCAGAAGGTGCCAGAAGATCGGCTAGACTTGCTAAGATTCTAACGGTGGCCGAACGCCTTTGATAGGACCCAGGCACCGCGGTTTTAGTCCAACTCCTTGTAGGCCTATTTAGCATTAGCATGTGCTACCTAAATTCTGAGGAGAACTGACAAAAGTTGGCTGGTCTAGCGAGCAGGTGGTAGACACTCTTCATACCGACTTCTCTGTGGATGACGGGTTAAAATCTGTTCAGGTGGTTGATGTGGTCGTCAACCTTGACAAGGAATTGGAATCCCTGTACAAAGGAGGAGGATTCAACTAAGTTGACTTAGTCGTCCAGTAAACAAATGTCGTGGAAGAAATTACAATAGAAGTCAGGACAGGAAGTTGAGAGGATTTGGAAATAGATCCTTGTCAATTTTCATTGAAAACAAGCTATGAAAGTTATGGAATGCAGAGAAAGATGTTTTCCAGTTCAAAGGTGAAATTGATATGATAAAGGTGACATGGTCAGTGGTCTCAGGAGTCAACTCTCTACGAACTTTGGGATTCAAGACACCATTGCCATCTACAAATTTGGACAGCAGGTTATGCATAGAGTAAAGATTGGCTTGGATGATAGTCACACTGATGATGATGTGCTTCAGAAATGGGAGATATGGGAAACAAACATCAACGATTTGGAACAGACTAAAAGTTCTCGTTCCTGGGTGATAGAGTACTTTCATAGGTAATATCCCGAGCACTGCATTTCTTTTCAGACGCCAGTAAAGTAGGAAGTGGTTGTGTGACCTCTCTTAAGCAGGTTCATGCAGACAAAGACAGCCATTACTCATTTACTAAGAGAGCAGTAACTCCAATGGAGAATATACTTGTTCTAAGGCTGGACCTCACAGCTGCTACATTGGCTGTGAGAATGACTACTATTGAAGAGGAGTATATAGATTGGTGGAATCTTATTCCAGACAGACAGAACATCAGTTCTGAGATATGTCTGTAATGACAGGTTTCAAACGTTTGTTTGAAAAAGTTAAATTGACACTTGTTCTTAATCAAACTATATTAAAAATGCTCATTGTGACGTTTTAATGCTGGAAAACATTATTTCCAACTAGGGACATTCCTAGGCCTTCAAAGTAAGCATGATACATTGAGAAAGTACTATTAACAGATAGGACCATGGGTAATTGTTTGCATGATGAATTTGTGTTAAAGTCTGTTACATGTCCATTCTCTGCTTGATTACATTACCACATTATTGGCAAAATAAGGCACAACGTCGGCTTAACATCTGACACAGTCATTTGAGGAGGATTCTACTGAATGGCCCATTTTTTCATTCATTATTTTTGCATTGTGGGCAGAATGAATGCCAAAACACTGGAGGACACAGATAAGGTGACAAGTTTGATATCTGACCATATCCCATATCGCCTTTGTGTGATGAGATCTTTATGTAGGTTTTTTACAAGAACAGTCACTGCATGAGTGAGGGGGAAAGGGGGGGGGGAACATCTCTTGAGTTTTGACTCGCTAGTCCTTTATTTCTATTTAATAGCTTAAAACTATCTATGTTCTTTACAAAATTCTAGATGAAAAATTACGTTGAGTATCATGTCTTTTAAATCTCTTAGAAAGGATTGGCCACATTACGAAGTTAACAATGTGAACTGCCTTCACTGTGTCATGACAGGAGGAAAACGTAAACACTGTCCCTTCAGGGCATGTTTTATCGTTTCTACGATATAATATGAATATAATAGGTTATACCTTACACACTTTGTATCAACAGATAGTGTATGATCTTTATCTATTATTATATTGTGAATTATATTGTGAACATTTCTGAATACTTGTCCATATTTATTTTGTTGCAATGTCATGTGTAAAGATTCATGCCCACTTCAAAATTCCCTTTGCAAAATTCTCTTTGACACCCAGTGGCTTAATGGAATTCTGCCAAAGGGTTTACTTTGGAGAGGTGTCAAAAAATCATTGCAAAGGATTTTAAAGGGTATCACTTCCAAGTGTCCAATATCTCCAAGGGCTTGGAAAAGCTTGCTTATCCCCTTAAAGGGTTCAATCACTCAAAGCTTGGTGCTGTAAGTGCAACTTCTCCGAGTTGTCCACGTGTCCTTTCCATCACTAATTCCTACATGTAACAAGGTCATGTGTAAGTCGCTACGCAAATTGGCTACACATTAAAGATAAAAAGCAATATAATCAGTGTACTTCTTTGCATCCTCTGTAGATCTAAGGAACAAATTTTGAACATTCATTAGAATTGTGGACATTTAGAACCTTCTTCCCAACTGTCACGAAAAAAACCCTTCGTGTTTATTCAAAACTATAGTAAACCTCTTTTTCAGCTAAACCCATTGATATTGTTCACCCTTTAAAGACCCTTTGAGGAAACCCCTCTTGGTAGTGGAAAACCTTTGAGAACTTTTATAAGTGACACCGGACACCTTTTAAAAACCTGCTCTTGGAACCTCAAAAACAATGCACTTTACACTCTACAAACCTCCTTTAATATCCTTTCATACCTAAGATAGTTGAGTCCGAATCATCTTAGCGAAAGATAGAATCTTAAAAATTGACTGATCAAAAGGAACGATCAGAAGGAAAAAGTAGCGACTTCACGTCACTGACTCCCAAAGTGTTAAGTGAGATTTACAAGACCATCTTGAAGAATTCCACAAAGGATACATTCAGACGGGATGAAGGTATGGCTTAAGGAAATGTTGTTTCCAAATTAAGTTTCAGGCTAAACATGTACCTGTACTATTTGTCCGAATGGGATCATCCTCATAGCCTAAGCAAGTCACTCTTGGCCGATGACACTAAACATTTAATGATTCTCCCAAAAGCAAGAAATGTTGATCCAAGTCATGCCAAATTATCGTCGTCAACCTTCGTTAGGTCTGTGGCAAATTAGTGCTTACTAGTTACTGTAACCATATCATAACTGGAAAATTCTTAGTGGTTGTTTACCTATACTTGGTAAATGAGTGCTAGGTGAATAAAAACTCCTGATTTTGTTGTTTCCAATTTGCTGGAGAGGCGATATGTGGTGGACGGTGAATCGAAATATCTGTGTTTGCTGAAACAACTACGGATAATTTACGACAAGGATAAGTTAAAAGCTGAGCTCAACAATATAGAAGACCAAGAGCATGATCAAAAACTTCACACAACACACAAACTGTCATAACCCTTATATTGTTGTGCCCAAGAAAAACGACACATTTGAGTATGTTTTAATCCTTGAAGAAGGCTTATTGACAGTTTAAGATGATATTTTCACAAGACAATACTTTGGAGAAACTTTTTCCACCTTTTTTGAGATCAAAGTATTTTTCGAAATTATGTTTTTTCTTTGTTCATTCTGACAAACCCTACATTCCTAATTTGTTTCAGAAATCTGCATCTTTTAGAGAGATATTGAAGACAAATTTTTTCTCAGACAAGATCCAAGCATTCTTCAATGCAATGAAACAAACTATTTACTCTTAACGGTTGTACCATCCATATCTACATACTTTGGAAGAAGTTGATATTTCACAGATAGTTTTATGTGTTTACCGGCTTCTTAGCAATACAGCTGCTGCACTTGTCTCTAAGTCCTATTTCCAGTTGATGTGAACTATTCAAATATCAAGAGAATAACTCTTGCCCTGTGCCCTGGAATGTGAGTTCACATGATTTAAGGTATCTAGTATAGCTTTTAAGATTAAAGGTACAAAATGCAGTACAGTGGGAATATCTTGAAAAAAAATAGCCACTACTCCCGCGCACTCCAATGAGTAACCTGCGCACTACAAGAGCGCGCAGGTTACTCATTAAGGTACACGGACACACGTTTGTTGTCAACTGCTAACCCTGAAGCTCAAAGATCCTGTCTGATGAGTTAAATTGTTTGAGTGAGGCCTCATTGATTTTCAAGTGCAAGAGTTATTTCAAAGTTGTTTATGGTGGTTCTACACTAAATTCAGATGTATTTCATCAACGTTGGTGCTAACAACCACAAAGAACTATCACTTTGAGAAACTCGTGCAAGTCATTGACGAAGGATGGAAAGTCAGCACAAACTCCTTCCCTCTAAGAAACTTCCTCGGCGTCATCGCCATACTGCTAGTTCAAATGACAACTTGGAATTTCCAATTGTATTGAAAAGTACATCTTACTGTACTACGAAACTGAATTTTAGCCATACATAATACGGAAGCTGGGTATTGAAAATACCTCACTCTTAACTATGCTGGATTTGATCTTTGATAGTGAAGATATGACTTCTTTGTTCAAGTCTTTCATGGCCTTATTTAGTATTCTTTCTGTAATAAGACTACAAGGCTTTTAGACTACTTTCATACTTGTTCTCATTTTTTACACGTTGCAGTAAATGATACTTTCAGATAATCACATGAGAAGTGTATATAAGAAAGGGATGAGTTGGAAGACTTAATGAATGTAAGTTGCGTCTTTATTATTCCCACATACCCCATGTTCAAAAATGAATTTGACTATTGAGCTCCAAGAATAATTGATAAATTAAAGTTTGTTATACTTCATGGAACAGTTGGTTGAGAGAAGCATGTTTGCTTTGCTTGTAGATCGTTAACGTCAATGTTGGGGGCACAATCCTGTGAATTAAAAAAAAAAACGACTGACTTCTTTCACAGAAGTTACAAACAAAAGATGGTCACAAATAACCAAGAATGGGGACAAAAAGTATCTTCATAACAAAAATACATTAGTATACAACAGAATGTTCGACTTTACTCATTCAAAATGGGCATTCCGCACCTCATTCATTTAACTTTATTGTCACGAGTGAGGGTCAAGGTTGATTTTCATGCATTATCCTAATAATACGAAATAATTGTATTTACATACAAAACATAAATTTCACATTGGCACGCTCAATAAAATCACCGTTTTCAAAAAGATATAGCATATGGTTTCAAACTAAATGAGGGATGTAGTGGACTGAACATTAGACGTGATTGTCAGTAAATATCAGTTTTTATTGCCTTGCTTTAGTTGCGATACGCGCATAAATCAAAACAGAGAGCATCTGCCTCAAACATTACTATGGTCTACTAAGATAGAGACTTACAGTTCAACCAATTTGGTAAGTAGATGATCCAATTGAAAGCAATATCATTATCCAATAACGTTATTAAAAAGATATTAAAAGTATCTCCACTTGCCTTTGTTAAGAGGGGTTTCCACATCATTATAATAACGCAACTAAACAAAACCAACAGAGATCCAGCCACTGAAAGAGCAAAAAGTTACATTAAGTTTCATTCAGTTGAGTTGAATTTTCAGTCGACCACCATTAGTAACTTTCATACCATACAAGTAAGGATTTAAAATATGAAAAGCTGTTCTAGATAAAAAGTGTCTCCGGTAGTTTAAAGGGGTTTCCACATCATTTTAATAACTCAATTAAACAAAGCAGCAGAGATCCAGCGACTGAAAGAGCAAAAAGTTACATCACGTTTCAATCAGTTGAGTTGAATTTCCAGTCGACCACCATTGGTAATTTTCATACCATACAAATAAGGATTTAAAATATGAAAAGCTGTTCGAGATAAAAAGTGTCTCAGGTCGCAATTCCTCCTGTGTAAGTCTACTCAATGGACTGTAGTCTAGGTGATCAATGGACAGACAGTTTGCAGCAAAGGTAACAACGGTAAAGATTACATTGACTCGGATGATTTGAAGCATTAATTTGGTCAACACATCCTCCGTATTCAGTCGGAACAGCCTATATCAGATTCGATTTGAAGCGCACATCTCCTACTTCATATTGTTTTATGATTTATTGTTCAAGATGCAAAGCGGTATGTAGTAAATTAGACGCTATCGTTGTTTTCCTTAGTAACAATTTTTGTGATTTTAAAATTTGCTTGAGTTTAGTGCACCATACAAAGAAATTTGAGGGGTACATCATCTACAAATGAATACATTTATTCTGGATTTTGTGCAAGAGAAGTAGGTTGTATACAAGTTCATTGACTATTTACCAATAACGCCAATAATGGCACAAATTCCTCTTTGCGTGAAAGGAGGTGTAAACTTTGTACGGAATAACATACATTTGAGAGATTGCGTCACCATCATACTATTACCATTGAACGAGGAATGCAATGAAAATCATCCAGAGGCATATTAATCGGTATGCAGCTACAAGTTATGCTGTCAAAGTTGCAACTTTCTAGGTGATTGGATGGTCTTTTCCCACTCGAATGGAACAATGCAAGAATATAAAGATATAATTATGGTATTAACGTTGTTAATGATATGTTGAAGATCAGATGAATATTACAATTAAGTATAAAATGCAAAGTTGGTGAGACAAAACGCAGAGAAAGTGTTCATAAGAGTATAGGCGTCCCTAAGTAACAGAACAAGAATCAAACCATATGATCTCCATATGATCTCTATACCCCGAATTGTCCCGAATCAAATAAGAGCAACATTGTATTCATATCATGTTAGAATGATTAAACTCAATGTGAACAAACAATTATCTTTTTATCCAATCTCTGACTCGTTATGTTAGACGTATCAACAGAGATAAATCGAAAGATATCCAGCCATAAGTTTGTTCAATAAAGAGGATTGTGTTACTTTCTAGACAAACTCTGTATCATACATGCTTGATGATTATAATTTTCGCGAAACCCATAACTGTTACCATTCACTATACGTATGAATTTGCATTCATCAAAATTATCATCACTATTATTATCATTGCATATAAATTAACAAATACATGCATTTGTATCTATTCCATGCATTTGTATTTATTCTTTCAAAAATGAAGAAACTAACACTAGAATGTACAGTACATCCATATGAAGACCAATACATTCGATTATTGGCCATGAATTTGATGTACAAGTTAGTACATTCTTGTTTGCATTTAGGCATAAGGCTTTGAGCAACTGAATTGTCGTTTACACTATTTGCTGTTTAATTGTCATTTATTGTCTCTGTCATGTCAGTTTAACGATAAGTTACATTTGAACTCAATAAAAAAGAAAGAAGTCAAAACTGAGGTTTTCTTAAACTCTTTTCTTGACCAAAGCATTAAGAAAAATGCCATTTCTATGGTTGTGCATGTGCACAAACAATATTAGAAACTGTTGAGGATGCGGTCGGTACACGATGGTGCAACTCACACGGATTTACCCTTTAAATCAATATGCAACACAACCAGTGTGATCAGAAACAAAACGTTTTAATTGGTTTTACCCATATTGGTGTTTGTTGAAAACGTCACCAGAAATGTCCCCTCTTCCTGATAGTGTCAAATTATTTTATTCCGTTTTATGTGATGTAGGATATTCCGTTTTATGTGAGGCAGGAGATGTGGAGTAGACACGTAGCAGATGTGCTCACAGTTTCCTTTATTTGAAAATACGACACTGCGCACATCACGAAAGTGATATCAATTGGTCTGCTACTGTCGGGTATACAATTAAGCTAATAATCCTCCACCCCCCCCCCCTCCCCCGGAATGACAGTCGGGCTTTACATCATTAATCAATGTTTATTTCGTTCATATTATTGCTTAAAATCAAATATTCTCCTTTACAAAATAATATTGGAAAGACCTATTCAGTTAATTTCATGCGTGCACAAGGAAAAGAGAAACCGTACCACTGTGGCTAAGTCACAGTCGACCAAAGGCGAATTTTGTTAGACGAATCACAACAGTAATTTCTGATACGTTTTATATTTACGATATAGAGCAGCAATTTGGAAAACATGACTTAAAGTATATATGACATGAAGAATATATTGGGTGTATTGGCAAAATTAATCACTAGAAACGTTGAAAATAGCCACAATTTCAGTCAACCGCAATCATATTGACCATTTCACAATCATTTTTTTTTTCTTTTTCAATTACATCGTGAATAACTATAGTCCAAATATGCAAATTTGTTACTGGGAGGGAAGGACTCACATGATATGCCTCATATGATATCTATGCCCTTATTCTTTTTAAATCTTAATTTCAAAGACAATAGAGAATTGTTATGCAAAGACGTTTGTATTTTGGAAGGAGGTAGTGTCTTCTCCAACATGATTTGAATCATTTACCAATGTGTAAGTCAGATGGTAAGTAATTAAGAGACGATACAACTAGGCTTAGCAAAAGAAATACTGTCATTGTTCGCCTTTCCATATCTTCGGTTTTCCATTTTCATCAAACTTTAAAAAATGTATCTGAAAAAAAAGGTTAGAGATAAAATTTTAAACCAAGGGATTTTCATTCCAGATTTCACGCTTCAACTTCTGAATTAAGTCAGCTCTTTTCTAGATGCCCAGTCATGTCACATCTTTATTGTAAAATTTCTTCATAATTACACATTTTATTGACGGGCTCTATTCCTTTATCTTTGATAGTGTCTGAAAGCGGTCAGACTGTCTGTGCTCCGTCCGATGAAGAAACCTATCAAGCCTCCAATCCATACAATGTTTCGGAAAATGGACAACCAGTTTGCCACCCAGTGGATAGCTCCTATAGGAATAGTGAAGGAGGCCGCTTGATATGTCAAGCAAGTGATTGTGATACTGAAGAGGAACATGTTTAAGGTACAGTATTTACTTCTGAATCACCTCGCATTAAACAAGTATGAAAGTAAATGCACAGGTATGTTTTCTTAAGATTTTTTAGAAAGACGTTTTATTAGTGCATACATGTCCAGAGCCCACAAATCTGTGGCTTTTTTGTAAGTTTAATCTATTGCTCACTTTAAAAACAGTTCGGTTACGTATGCCTCCTATTAATATGTTGGATAAAAATAACTAAATTTGGGGAAATTATTTTCGATGAGTAAAATTTGTCTTATATCAGATCTGTCAAATTTTCACTACTTCAGATGTTTTATTTTATTATTTATCCACTGTTTGCTCCACGTGACTTTCGACTTCTATGAAAAGCAAAAGTGTACTTTTATTTAATGTGGAACATCTGCAAATCAAATATTACATATGTCGAAGCTTTCCTTCTTTTTCCTAATATTGTGTTACGTTAACAAGTTTTTACTATTTCACCAATCCTGAGCCAATATGAATTTTGACCTATACCAAAACAATAGCGTCCTTGTATTTAACGTGTCTACATACCGAATAAGTCCAAAAGGACCTTTGATCTCCACCAGGGAGCGGAGGAGACAGTACGGAATACTACCACTGAAGTATTATAGGTGTAAATGCAATGCATAAGATCAGATTCCTTCTCAGATGAATCAGATAATTCTGTTACTCAAACCTTAATCGGCGCTCTAATAATGTTATGGTTTATATGGGTCACAGTAAGTAATGGCTGAATAGTCATTCAGAAACAATCAGTCATAAATGGCAACCTGATACTGCAATACACTGCACGGTCACTGTGTGTATGTGTTGAAGTCCCCTTGTCAGTGTTAATTTTGTTCAGTGCTAACCATTTTGTTATAAAGAATACAACATTTCAGGAATTTCAGGTACGCACATATTAAAAACACATCGTGTTATATACCTGACAATAACAAGGTCAAAAAATCAGTAAACTAGTCAATTTCTTGACATAGTCACTAATTAAGTGCAATAAAGGTAAATAAAGGACAGGACAAATAACAGTACCAAATTTTAGTTGCGACCACGTGCTTTGGCCTGTTATGAAAATATATTTGCTAGTTTAAAACAAACAATTTGCTAGAAAAAGAACACTCGGAGTCCTCTAGTGTGTTTTATCTCTGAACACTGTGTGAGTTGAAATGGTGACGATAATGCAGACCATGGTAGGTTTCACAAGTCATGCAACACCCCTAACGACACCCTCTGGTCTCAACGCTGCTGTATATATAATGGAAACATACCAAGAAAAAAGAACTAGCGACAAAACTCAAACAATGGAAATTTTGTATCAGTCATTACACATGAAAAAACACAAATAATTGCACATTTTTATTTAGATAGAGTTGAATGTCAGGAATTTTTATTATAAGGGAGAGGGACACTCTCTCTCTTGAACCTCCTCCCAAATGTATATAGGGACGAAACTGAGTCGTGTTATGCTTGCCGAGTACCTAACTCATACCTAACTCATTCCTATACCGGACTCATTTACAAAATTCAATGGTACAAAACATAATATTTTGTTTACATTTTGATAATAACTGGGTGGTTTTACAACGTTTCGATGTAATAATAGATCATTTTACGAGGTGTACCCCTTTTTCACTTTTCATAAGAAGGGTCAAATTCGTACTTTTACCCGTCCTTGCTCGCTGAAATGGCCATATACAGAATTTTTTATGTTTTATCAAGTGGTTTTCATGATTGTAATCTTTTGATAGTTTCTAATTGCTGAGATATTATGCTTGAAATATCACCTCATTTAGTTCATTAGCACTCAAACCCCATGACGTCACGAAACGTCATGCATAAAATTAAGAGAAGGAAACTCTTTGTGTGTGGTTAAGGATAGACTGCGATGTGTTGTTCTCGTTTGAGTTTCCTTCCATGCTTAATTAAATCCACTTTCAAAATGTCCTTGTTGCTTTTTGTCTTTCAGTAAGAAGTGACACACCACCAGAAGAGGCCAAATGTACTTTTCCTGAATTCTGCAAAGGTTTCATTTTGTTTTTTTCAACGCAACCAAAAACACAGGCGATACTTTCGTGAGTCTCATCAACAAAGAACTCAAGATGAAATCACAACGAGTGTAACGAAAACGTGAAACTTTTTTTTTTTTTTTTTTAATAACCATCCTCAAACCTGACCAGACAATTTTCAATAGAATACCTGAACTAATATTACAACTACATGTTCAACTTCCAGTGAGTAACAAGTGGACCCATTGACCACAGCCAGCAGATAACCACCACAACCCTAAAGGAGGAAAACCCAACCTCAGTCCGCTTTCTCCAGAACCATGTCGAAGAATGTTTCGCTAGTAAACGTATCGGATAAAATGTGGGAAAATTTTCAATGAATAATCAAACTCAGATGCAATATGGCGCCACAACTTATCATCACTGGAGTCAGATTTCTCGTCAAAATTTGTCCCTTCTGAATTAGCATGTTTTAGTCTGTCTGATATTTTGTATTACATTAGGTGACAAACTTGTTCTACAAACATTCAACACTGGAGATGAATGGGATGGTAAAGTACTTTGTAATTGAATGATTATCCAGGTAATTGTCTTATACAACTTAAAAAAAAATGTGAACAGTGTTTGAGAACTCTCAGTGCTATCCCTTTGTATCATAAAAAAAATGTTTCATGGGTTGACTCTACCTTTCAACCATTCCTCCCTTTTAGAAGACCCTGTGCCCCCACACCCTCGGCGACTGAGATTTTGGATTTTCCAAAATATTTATTCACATTTTCTCATAGGTGAGCGGTTGATCGATACTTTTGTTACAAGAGCAATAGTTGTGGTGCAGGTGAAAATAAACAAAATGCACACGATTCTCCCACATAGCCTATGTCAGTATATGTTTGGTTCATTTGAGCAGAACTGTAATTTCTTTCGTTTTGAATTTGAAAGTTGGATGATTGCGAAGTCCATGTGGGTTCATTGAAGACCCTATGTCATGTATGAAGCCTTCGGTCTCCTCCTCTTACTGGTCAATTACTTTGTTGATATTTATATTGAAATAAAGCTGAAATTGCAACTAAATCAATCTTAGAATTATGATCAATAGGCGTCTGCACGACTGAA
Source organism: Stichopus chloronotus (assembly GCA_021234535.1). Taxonomy (NCBI): domain Eukaryota; kingdom Metazoa; phylum Echinodermata; class Holothuroidea; order Aspidochirotida; family Stichopodidae; genus Stichopus; species Stichopus chloronotus. Next base: position 7,830,664 of record CM037829.1, read on the forward strand.
CTAGGGGAACGAGGCACGATTGGTAGATATAGATTCACAGTGACAGTGACACTTCGGGACTTTATAAGATCACACTGCAGGACACTATAGAGTCTCATAAGATCTTGGTGAAACTCGGGAACGTTTCTACCTTTTTCTAACATTTCGTGTCCTATACATCACTAAATTGGCTAAGAAAGACTCCACGTCAACAATTTAAAATTAAAAAAGAAACCTTTTAACAAAATATTTAACCAGGGCAGATGGTAACTGGTTCTTAGAAATGGATTTAGTGATTTTTTATAGTTTCTGAAACTAAATTCGGTCATCAAAGTGACGTCACGGTGTGAAGTGATCCCTATTCCCCCAAGAGTTATTACAATTGAATCTACCGAAACAAAATCAGAACATGCTGTTGCTAAGGTCAAGTTGTACATGGTCATACGTAAATACTAAGCACAATCAATTAGAAATATTCTGTTTTGTCTTGTTTCTTTAATAAATTCCTATGCAGTGCCTTAAGGATATACATATATATATATACATATATATATATATATATATATATATATATATATATATATATATATATATATATATATATATATATATATAGCTTTCTCACTTCCAAACAATTGCACTGCTCCCCCACTCCCAAATAAGTGTGAAAGAATGATGACAAATCATAAAGCAAATTTACAGGAGTAAAGCATGATATTACTATATTTGATCCCTTTGGAGGACGAAATACTGCACATATAATATCCTTGCATCCAAAAATTATTAAATTATAATTTTGTACAAAATTAGTTGCCTATCTCTGATGAACATCTGTGACTAACCTATATTACTTTGTGTTCCTTTATATCTTTGGTTCATTTTAAGAAGGTTCATAAACACTTTGACCAAACGCGTAATAATGATTTTTCACTAAATAGGCAGTTTACTTTGCACTGGTGAATAGATTTTGCTAAAATTTCTTGTCAAATTGATTAACAGTTGGAAAATAAAAAAGGAATTCCGTTAAAAGTCAGAAACGTAGACAAGAATGAATCAGCTATAGTTTACAACAATTGTGTAATGTCTGTAATGTATGTATGTAATTTTGCTAATGAATTAGCGACAAAATACACCCCATCACGTCTGTTTCTCACCTCTACACCCTATTAAGTGCCTTAACTCATGTGGATTCGAACAAGGTTGAACCGACTAATGGGGAGGGGGCAGACCAAAACAGACCTCCTCTATACTGATGGAAAAAGTTCACCTCTTGGGGTAGAGAGGGCACTTTTTTATCATTTCTGGGAAAGAAACCCATTTATGAGAAAAAGTTATGAGTAAACCCAACCCATTTACGCAAGACTGAATACCTAATATAGGAAAAGTATTATTCCTGCATTTGTTGTGATGTCTTTTAGCATAAAAATGTACTGCTGAATCTAATAACAATGTATAAATGGTCATTGCACTAACCAAAAACTACTGCATTGATCCTGGGTAAGCCGGTGGACCTCCTGACACGAGGGGTTCGGGCACACAGTCTCATTGCTGAGTTTTCTTACCAAATTAAAATCTCAAATATTTGAGCAAGCTCAAACAGTGATAAAGGTGTGTCTCATAAACATTGAAATAAGATTAAGCAGCTAAACGTGACTGCATCAAGTGTTATCTGGATTTATCTTTGTCAATCTTCGTCTTAATTTGTTAACAAATTAGTTGAGTTATTTATCAAACTTAATCTGAACTGAATTTGGAAATTTCAAGGAAACTTTACTTATTATTCTACACTACACTTATCATATCTTTTAAAGTCTGTACAGTTTTCGACTGGAATTATTTGACTTGGAAAAAAAAACAAGTGTTGTATACTTTGGAAAGATTGGGTGTCAGATGGTAGAATTCCTTCTCCGAATACCAGAAGATATTTCACCTATATCTTGACGTTTTCATAATGTAAATGCGATAAAAGCATATATGAATGTGTTTAAAAAAGAAAGTCATGACACGTAGACTAAAACGTTGTGGAACTCTTTTCTTTAATCACTTAGACAAATTGGTATCCAAAATTGTCTTTGGTTTCCTTGTGACGTCATTTAGTGTCTTCCAATGAGAGTTTTAAGTTGGACACAGTTTGAAATTCTCCTTTGAAAAACGTCATTCACCATTTTATGATGAACCTTTAAGATAAATCCCAGGGTCCATGTTAAGCATTGGACCAAAAATTCCGGAACATTCTAAAGGTGTCACTAGCCTAACTTAGTGACAAACCACCAACATTGTTTAAGAGAATCCTGGGAGAAAATACATTTTCATTAAATGAGTCATATGGCCCACTCAGGACCTTGGATCAAAATGTCTGAACATCCGTCAGTATGATATGTCATTATGATATGTAATTAAGATTGTACAAGACAATCTGTAGGAGGAGAAGGTCAATGAAAAATGTAATAAAATGGACCCTAAGGTCAATCCAAAACCATCCAACACCCTAAAGATACCACTGGCAGGGTATGGTGACATTTTACAAGAGAATCTGTACTCTCTAAATTTATTATGGTCAAAATTGACCATAGATTGGTTAACTGTGCACCGACCCAAAGTATGGTCAAATTGTTACACGCAATTTACGTTGACCAAGTTGAAGATATTTTGGGTCTTTCATTGACCGATCTATGGTCAGTTTTGATCATAGTGAATTTAGAGTGTAGGAGAAGCGTTTTGCGTAATTCTGTTGAATGGTCCATAGAGCTCACACGGGACCTTAAACCAAAATGTCTGAACACACATAAGGTACCATTAACAACATAGCAATATGGTAAACCATAAAGATTGTACGAGACAATCTGCAGGACGAGAAGCATTATGCAGGATTTAATAAAATGGTCCCTAAGGCAGACCTTAAAGTGATTGCGTGTGCACTGAAAAAACAAAAAGATAAGATTTTGTTCGATCTTAACTTTTTCTTTATTTTTAAATGTACACGCAAGATTGTACATGAAAGGACTATGCTTGTCAATGAAGGAAAATGACAGTAACTACTTCGAAAAGCAAAGGCATTGGCATAAAAACAGTAAAAACAGAAATCATATTTGAAAATTAACGGTCCTTACTATAACGGCCTACATAATGAATATGAAACAGTACAGGTCTCACTAGTGTATCAAAAACATAGGTCGTCGCTCCTTGGTAGGTATCGGGCATTGGAGTATTTGGTGAAAGGAAACACTGTATTTACAAATAACCTACGAACTGAACACAACCTTGCCCGCGGCGTCAATGATCCTTAGTTGGTAACTGAATATTCAATACTAGTATACTTCCCATTGGCTTGTTCAAAAAAGCACACCGTTGATTTGAATGAAAACTGCCAACCACTACATTATCGTATTCTACACTTTTTGTCGTTATGTTCGAAGGATTTGAAATCATATGGCAAAATTAACCAACTGAAACCTATTCATTTTCCCAGATTGTCTAAATGGTTTAATTGAAAGCCTTACCAAAATTTTGGAGATGAAATTTCAATGTTTTTACTTTTTACTACGCACGTAATCACTTTAAGTCTTTGTCCAAAAAACCCATGAAAGCATGTGAGAGTAGAAGCATTTCGGAACATTGTGAAGAGAGAGCTCATGAATGAATAGTTTCCAAGTTGTTTGGTGTAAGTATTTCTTTCAGTAATGTTGGTCCGACTGACCAAATTAAGTGATCATAGTCTAAGTCGAGAAACAGTGGAAAACTGGAAAATTTGCTTCTGTATATTTGCATGTTGTTCAGTGAAAAATGTCAGTTCACATTACCACTGTGCCTCAACGTACAATGGCAAACCATCAAAGTAAACCTACGGTATCCGTCACTCGTTTGCTACACAATTATCAGAATCGGTCTAAAACAGCAAGGAAAACTAATAAACAATGACTAAGCGTTTAGATACATTAGATTTTTGCGTTCGACACCGGGCAAGATGGTACTATTCCTGAACAATGTCAAAGATAATTTATTTGGGTAAATATCAAACTCCTATACCTGCATTGTAGGGACACTTGGGCACAATTGAAGCGGGTATAGTGCACCCACTAGGATCGGACTTTCAGTCGTTTCGATTAATGTGACTGGATGTACTTACTGTCACACGACAACTCGACGACGCATTCGCGAAGCCAATGAGTGTCATAAATCACGTCTCACGAAAGTAATGACGTAATGCTTTGGTGAGCTATTTTAGAGCATCATAACATATTTTGATGAACTGTTATTTGTTTTATTGTATGGAACCATGTTATAATGTTATACAAAGCAGGAAAGTTTCCATGCGATAGCATTTAAGCGTACACTTGCTTTGCGCAATGTAACATTGCGTTATACATGTAAACAGTGTAATTTAAGTGAACGTATCTGCAACGCACAGAACATTGTGCATCAATATGGTTCATTGTCCTAGATTGGCCTAGGCTATATTGAAAATGGTTCTTTATTGTGAGTATAACAAGGCTACCCCCGATGTGTACATTTCTAACGGCAAACGTGGTACACTGCTTGATATACTTGCTTGCACTAAACAATGCTTCTATCGGCTACAACCATATTCGTCTTTGGTGATTTGGTGATACTAGTTTCAAAACAATAATTTCGCAGCCTTTTTGGTACACTTTCGATGCGCTCTACTCTAACGTTAGTCTCGAATGCACCACGCCCCCCCCCCCCCCCCGCCATTTAATTAACCGCTAGAGTCAAGAAGAGTAAGAATATTGGTTCAGAGTCCGTCGTGTCAACTGCCGGGTATGTAGCATATAGGCCTAGTCACATAGTGAAAATAACTACAGCAGGCAAATATTCTACCAAAGAAAAACCTGACTTATTTGGTGTTCAACATTCTGTTTTGTTCACATGCTAGCCTTTGTTAGATTAGGAACATTTATAACCATGGTCTTCTGGAATCTATGAATATTTGTCCAATGTACTTTTCAGAACACAAGTAGTAGTTGTGACTGGTCACTGCTAGCCTTGTGACAGACAATGGAACAGAATTGTTTCCAGAAGAAGATGGTGAGAAAGACTGAATTAGAAATAGAGGTTCCTTGGTAAGCAGACTTATGACACGATTCAGCTGGAAGGATACTATGATTTGCTACAAAGGGGGTGGGGATTAAGTTATGATAAATGTTCTTTGGAAGGACCTATCTGAGAAATACTGATATATGATTATATTTTCTGGAGTGTGAATTGCCAGGTTAGGGTGTATACTATACTAACTCAGATTCAAACTATTGTGGAAATGTTTACATTGAGGACATTTGAGGTGTTTTGACATTTGGCCTGTTGCTTGCTTCAGAAATTTGCAGAGACACCATTACAGGTATGATATGATATTGATAATGATGAACACTTATATGTCAGCTCTAATTCAAAACAAGGAATGATCAAGTGGTGACTGCATTGAATAGATGTCTTTATAAGGTCAGTTATATGCTGTTTCATTTAGTGATTAACATCTGTGTAACGACTTAAATTATTTTGTAAAGATTAATTAATTTAAAGTCGATATAATGTTGATTAGAAATGGACTGAAAATAAAGCCCAGAGAAGACATGCTGGAAATAAAAGGATTGTCTTTGACTTTGCTAAATTGTAAAGTTTGTATCTTTAATGGGATCAGCTTTTTCCCTGGAATGTGAAGGTGAAAGATTTAGTACAGTTTTTCTGCAAGTACTTGTTCCTAAAATTTGTTTTAAAGGGGGTGCAATACAGCCTGTGAAACACTGTGTAATAGGAAACATGAAACGTGATTGAAGTGGTAAGCCCTTGGGTATTGGTGAAAGTTGTGACGAAAAAAGTTGAATAAAACGTTGAAAGTCGCAACTTTGCATAGAGTATCAATGGCAGATATCACAAATAAAATGCGAGATTGTGAAATTTACGTTTTGCTTTTTGAAAGAATAACATACTTTACATGAATTTTTACAACCATATAGGTATTACACAATACGATTTGAAAGGAAGTGTTGCAAGTGAGCTCTAATGACCTTAACTGAGTACAGTTCTCTCAACTTACTGACACAACCTATCAAGACACATAGCCTCTCCGCTTTAACACCCGACCAGCCCCTCCCCTCGACAGTTTTTATCACCCACTCTTCTGACGGAAAAAGTTAACTTGGATCAGAATACACTTCAAACATAACAATCGTCAGTAGTTCTGTATGCAATGACTTTGTGGTTTTGCCAAAAATAACTAACTAGTGTATTGTGGTTTGTTTGTTTGCAAAGGGGAATTCCAAGATTCAAAGGCTCAATTTTAGGTATTAGCTTTTACAGAGCTGCTACGACATGTGGCCTAGGGCAAGGAATGTAATTCGGTTCACTGGTTTGAAAGAAATGAAAATGATAATGGAGGCTATAATCGATTTCACGCTACAGTAAATAATGGTAACAACATTGGTTTGTGTAAGGTCGGGCGCTTTCCTTAGAGTAAGGTATAATAACAACTCATACTATCATGAACATTATCATTGGCAATACATCGCCTTGTAAAACAATTAAGTCATTCACAAAAGTTGACCGTCTGGACCAGATTCTACAAAAATATGATGAGTGGGGTAGGTTGAGTATTTCGTAGAAGATCTTATAATGCTTTGTTACTATATATACTAACAGACTTCAACATTTTGTTGAAATTGGAATTAACATGGCCACACCAGTAATGACTGGAATCAAAGCAAATCCCAAGGAATAAAGTTGTATTGATTTTATAAACTGTCACATTTTACAAGAAGAAAGTAAGATCCCAATCTTTACATAAGGGACAAAAACAAACTAGTTTTTTTTTATACTACATTTAGTTATAAGTTGTTAGCAGAAAGAGACTCATGATCATATAGTAAATCAATCATATCATTTCAAATAATATTCTGTAACTCATATGCATCACAACATCGATAACTAAAGTTGATGCCTTCTGAAAAGAAGAAAACTTTGAACTCACTTTACTAATATCATTGGTGTAAAAGGTAAAATAAGAGCGATGATAATTTGAACCCTATGGGATTCCACATTTAAAAAGGGTATCATCTGAGTTGGAATTCATTTAATGGGAATATTGATACCTATTGGAAAGATAACGACAAAGACTTCATTGTATGGTGATCAATGGTATATACACCATGGACAGGTTGATAAAAAGACCAACGGCTAAATCGGTTTGTTCTAGGCATCGTATAACTGATATTCATTGAAGAAATAGGACATGATTTAATCAATTAGCCTCACCTGAAATCGTTTTACCCTCTGTATTTGTATTTGGCACGATTACACTTTTAATGACTTTAGATGGAAATGGATAATGAAATAGTTTTTAGTTTATTACTTTTCTTAAAAGAAATAATAATAGTTTCTGATCTATATATTCATTACGCCTGACTTAAGGTTGTATGATCCAACAAACTTCCTATATTTTACACTTGAACAGGCTCTATATTTTAACATTTCATCTTCTGTCAGAGGATTAAAAATACAAAACACTTGGTATACACCTTGAAGTCATTAAATTTGCTTTAGCGTTAGTTTTATGGGTTTTGTTTAATTGGTCGAGCTCAAGTACTCTTCAGATAGCTTGCTTTCCTTTTTTACATAATATGCACATATATTGACAAACTTACATTTGTTAAAGTTATTGAAATAGTATTGGCCAGGTTTGTCGACCGAGGTATTCACGTCATTTAATAAAGATTTGGAAGATTTTTTACTTGCTTTCAGTTAGAGGGTCATAGATGTTAACAAGAACTCTTAGATGAGTGGTTTATCCTAACCCAAAATATGAACCAGAATAACAAATTTTAAGGATTTGTCAGAAACAAGTTACAATTTCATTTTTGTATTGGTGTATTGGTGAAGACCATAGGCTATATCAAGTATTGCTTGAAAATACAGGGATTTTTAAATAAATTTCTATTTCAAAGTGTTCCTTGCCTTGTATGCAATCTTCGATGACACAACAAGCCAAGACTTATTGAATTTCATGCGTATTCCGTTACAATCTCAACTAACATTAAACAAATATGACCTTTATTTTCACACTTCGAGCTCAACATCAGCAATAAATGAAAATCTATTTTGTCAATGGTGGCAAACGTTTTGGTTAAATACTCACTCCAGTTTCAAAGAGAACCAAAGACCTGTTGCAGTAGTTTGTGGATGTTTGATGATGTTTAAAACATTTTGCGACCTTGAGTCAACTAGAAATCTTTCATGACCATAGCAGTATTTTTTCTTATTTCAATATTTTTAATAATGGTATTTCTTCTCAAAAGGTTTTTATATATATTACATTACATGCTGTCTGCTGACGAATTTTATTTCTTCTCTCATCTCTTTATATGGTAAGTAACTTGTATAAATGCTGTGATAGATCCACGGATAAGATATTAACAGACTTTTAAAGGCGTTAGTCTTCAGTGCAGCAAAGTTGTGATCTGTCACTGCTGTACATAAGTTTCGTTTGTGGTATAACTGGAACAGTAATTCACGCCCGGTACCGTTACTACATAATAAAACATTACTCAATATTATCATCTCATCCTCCACTAGCTTTTCCCTTTCCTTCCACAATTTCCACTCATCTACAAATTCTTTACTTTTTTATCAGTTGTTCCACATGCACCCCCTGCAGCCGTCAACATTCTTCCTTTCCATGCCCTTCCCCTTTGGCATTCTATAATGGATACCATCAGCATTTATTCCATGTTTATATGCTTGTTCCGAACAGGCCGTTCTATAGTTTCATCATTCATATCTTTGACCTTACGTCTCCCAATGGCGTTCCTTGTAGTATGCCATGCATGTTTTTCGTCACAGTAAATTACGTCATGAAACACTGTATTCTTGCATGCTTGTACGAGGATTCACTTGTCGTTGTGTTGTATTTTCTATGGATTTTATCTTCTGTCCAGCAAAACACTCTTATAAGGAAGGATAATGAACATCGTTAAAGGTAAACTTATCACGCAGTTATATTATGTGGAAATCCCATGAAGAAATCAGTACCGTACCAATTTCCCACACCAATTTGCCAAACCTAAGCTATACCTAGCCTACCAAAATCTGGCATACGTACGTATTGTTAAGGCTTGCAGTCTGTTGTATGGGTTATCATTGTTGATATTCAGTTTTAAGCAAAGGGAAATCTTACATCAAAAGTACATCATGATACAACCATCGGGGCAGATAAAACACAAATGGATACAGCTAAGGAAACAAATGAGAGAATGAAACGAAAGGAATGAAACGAAAAATGCAACAGAAAAAAAGGTAACAGAAGATGTTTGTGGCCATAAATTAAGAAGCTGAAGAAAAAGCAAGAATCAAATTTAGAAGCATGTGACTTTACACAAGCAAAGACAGCATTAAGAATTAGTTTAAAAACAAGTAGTAGAAAAATATAAACTGAGTCACATGCAAAATGCATGGTAGAGCATGTTGAGCATGGTGATTTAGTAGGGAAAAATGAATGTCAGATGTCGAAGTGAAGGAAGCACAACTGTATATTTTTGCCTTGGATACCTGAATCAATCCTATCTGTATTTCAATGTCAATCAGAACCTTAATCAGGATAGTGATATTCGTAGGTTTCCGATGGCCTAAACGTTAGTTACTCACAAATATGAATTGAATACACTATTTGTTCTCAACATAACACCAGACAAGATCCACAGAATCATCTGAGCACATCTTCCTTGTATATGTGGGATAATGTGCTAAGATTGTGGTCCAAATTTGCATTTTTGTTTGTTTCTTGTGATTTTGTCAACTTTGTTTTCCTTAGACCTCAACCATTCATATACTCTAGAAAATTTATGAGTGAAGTAGGCAGGTGTGGCTTTTAAATAACTATTTTGAAGTCAGAAGTTAGTATCATCTGCAAATAACATGAAGCTGAAGTTTTCAGAGCACGTATAAATGTTATTGTTTTATTAATACATAAAATGAAAAAAAATTCCCAGTGTTGAACCCTATGGAAAATCAATACTACTTACAGTTCGAGGAGATGACAAATTAGTATATTGAACATAATTACAGCTATCTTGTGGACAAAATTTAAACCAATCATACACCATATGCATGCAGTTTACACATCTAAATGCTGTGGTCAATTGTAACTAATGCCTTTGGTAGGTCAATGAAAGTGTTAACTGCGATAAGTTTATTACCCTGTCAAATTTGTCAACAAGAGCAATAGCATCCATGTTGGTGGAGTGATTGCTACGAAAGCCACATTTATTAGAGTGTGATAAATTGTTCTTTGTGATAAAATTGTATAATTTATTGTAAACTAGAAATTCTACAACTTATGTAACAGTGGGTAACAGAGAAATAGATTTGTAGTTGCAAAATAATTTCTAATCACCACACTGACATTTTGATACAATCTTTGCAACTTGTAGGTTGGAAGAAAAACACGGCATGCTAATGACAGATTAATTATATAAGTATATAAATGGCAGCTGGATTGTATCAACAGCACAGTTTACTATATCATTAGTTGTGTTATAAAATCTGGCAATTTTGCTACTCTTGAGTTGAAGTATTACTAACTCAAGGTCATGTACATCTGTATGAAGGGCAATACTGAACATGTGACTCGTTGTTTTATATATCCTAGAATGAACCGGTTGCCAGTAGGAGAAAAGTATTTATTGAAATGATGAGCAATATGATTTTTATCAGAAATATTTCCTTTGTCACACCCAAACACGTTTGTATAGTCAATTTTATTCTTTTTGTGGAGAATATTTTTAATTATCTTCTTCAATTCAGTAGGGTACTCTTTGGATTCTTGAATTAAATTACAATAATTAATTAAAGAAAACATCACAACAAGACAAATTGCTGAAGGTTGATGAGAATAAGTGTAGAGACTTGAACTAAAAACAAACAAGGTACCCGGTATGATATGGTGAAAAACAAACGGCACCAGAAGCAGAACAGCAAAAAAAGGCCGAAGAAGAAAAACAGGAAGCATGTACAATGAACAATCGTTACTGAGGCTGATAATTTGCAGTGGTGAGAACAAAAGTTTTGATAAGAGCAAGAAAGTGTGGACCAGACTATAAAGGACCAAATGCAAACTCGAAGATAGAAGGAGTTGCAAGAAAGAACTAACAGGAAACCATGAAGTAAGACAAAAACATTCAAAATTTGCTACAACCCTGAATGTATGAGATGTAGATTTAAGCACTGAAGGAAACAGATAAAAGAGATAAAGAGATGCAGGGACAAACAGGGTTAAACAACGGGAGACGTAGTACTAGATACATGGAGAAACTGAAAATCAGTGAAGGACAAACACAGGTGGTCTCAGCAGAAACAGAATCAAAAGGAGAACAAAAAATATGAGGGGAAATAGGAGAATGGGGACAGACGACGAAAAGTAGTGACCGATCCGGTGACTGAGAAAGAAAATGTTCTTGAGAGGGTGACTCTTTATAAGGTAGGGGCTAGAGAGAGCGGGACAGGCAAGGAATTAAAGTTGGATATTCAAGTAAGACTAAAAGAAGACAAAGAGAAGCTGAAGAGCGGTAATCTCACATTTCAGACTAAAACAATTTCAATAACAATGCAACGATGATCTGTGGGTGTTTTACTAGAAGCAGCCAAGGAATACAAACAGTAGATGCACAAGTGGTGACTTAAAGAACATACAAAACCAGATGCAGGAACAAAATTGAGGCAAATGCAGTTACACCACATAACCGTGCGGTAGTAGAGGGACAGTTAGGATTAAAAGGAAAAAAGATCCCTAAGAAGATTCCCTGGAAAGAAGTAAAATGAGATGTATAGATGGAGAAACACAAGATGTCTAGGCTAATAAAAGAAAAGAGATTTAGCAGTAAACTAAACTTGCATGCCTACAAAGAAAAGCCTCAAACGCTCATCACAGAGGTCACAAGATATCAGAATTAACACGCCTTTAAAGCAAGAAAAAGATCAAAAGCAAAAGGAAAGGGAGGATAAGAAAGGAGGAATTGAAGAGTATATAATTAATAAAATGACATCGGTGTCTTCGTTGATATCGCGTTTAGCTTTCTGCTAATGTGATTCCTGAATTACGTTTGTCAGTCTGTAAATGTCTTTTTATTTGCCAATCCAATCATGTTGCCCCTTTCTCCTTTTGGGTTCAAAAAAGAAAACCACTGGCACCCAGTAAATGAAATGAGATGCCTTTGCCTGTGCCTTTGAAACAATAACAATTCCTGCCTTGGTCAATGTCATTTGAACACGAGTTGTTGTTGTTGTTTTTGTTGTTGTTGTTTTTGTTGTTGTTGTTGTTGTTTCTTCTTACGTTTTCTTTTTGTTAGTGGAAGTTGTTGTCCCGCATCAGCCAAACATTAATGATATTATAGTACATCAGAAAGTCTACATTTTCTAGAGGAATAAATTAGTATTGACATCATTCTCTGAATTCAAAAATACACGGGATATGTGTATCAGCATCACATTAACGTTTATTGTAACTGGCAATAGTTTTCAATTATATCATGGAGGTGCTATTGAAATACTCACACTGTAACTTATCAAAAAAATGTGTAGCGCATGCGCAATGCTTATCACGCTGCAAGCGACTGAATTTATCGAATGATCGTCCTGCATGAATCTTCTATATGTTAACGTGACGCTATAAGGGTTGCAGTTTCTTTTACTCAGTGTTGTTGATGCATACTATACTATATGAATAAGGATAGCATACATTTTGGCAGACACCATGGAACTCTGCGGACTTAACTCGATCAAATTACCATTGAATTGCGAAGTACACGGTAAGAACGTTAAACTCATGAAGAGGTTCGGAATGAATTCAAGACAAATTCATTCACATAATTTTGATCACTCTCGTTTATTCATTGTTTTAACTCGATAATGTGGTTCTGTGCTCTATTACATAGATTACATACGGGTATATGACATTTCAGTTTCCAAGCTATGAAGTTAGGTACAAACACGAATACAAACTAATCTCAACTAACTTAACGTTAACAAAATTATTTACAACATCAACACAGTACATGCTATCGAATTTGCATCTTCTATGTATCTTCTTCGTTGTACAATTTTTCTACCTCTAGATCTATACTTCACAGGTACTAGGACTTGTTGTTTTTCCACCAAATCTCCTGACTCATGATCGTGAAAATCTGTTGGTGTTACCACAACATTTTCTTTTTTGGCTTCTATCAAATCTCTTTTGTTCCTCCTTAAAGTACCCCTGATGTTTCAACAGCATACGAATATGGTCTTTCAGATGTTGATATTACTGAAAAAGCAGTTTTCCATCTCCCTGTCTCCTTTTTAACTCTCACTGTATCACCCTCCTGAAGTGGTTCTACCTCTAGAACTATACTTCACAGGTACTAGGACTTGTTCTTCTTCCATCAAATCCCCTAACTCATCATCGTGAACATCTTTTGGTGTTACCACAACATTTTCTTTTTTTGGTTTCTGTCAGATCTCTTTTGTTCCTCCTTAAAGTTCCCCTGATGTTTCAACAGCATACGAATGTGGTCTATCAGATGCTGATACTACTGAATAAGCAGTTTTCCATCTCCCTGTCTCCTTTTTAACTCTCACTGTATCACCCTCCTGAAGTGGTTCTTGTGGCTTTGACTTTCTATTACAATACATCTTCTGGACATTTTGTCCCTTTTGCAGTTTGTTTCACACTGCATTATCTTGAACTTGTGGTTGTAGCAGTGAGCCTTCCACTCATCAATAAATGTGTAGGTGATTCCAAATTGTTATCAAGTGGAGTATATCTGTATTCCAAAAGACACATGTAAGAATCTTTCCTGTCTTGTTGAGCTTTGGACTACCGCAGCATTATTTTAATTATCTGTACAGCCCTTTCAGCCATACCATTGGACTGGGCATAGGTTTGGCTTGATGTTACATGGCCAAATTGCCAGATTCCAGCAAATTCTTTAAATGACATAATATTGTGGTCTAATGTCTGATACCACGTTCTTAGGTACACCATGTCTTCCAAAGATAGATCTTGTTGCATTGATTACACCCTATACCGTTTGTTTCTCTTAACTATGACATTTCTATAAACTTGGAATAATTGTCGATGATTAAGAGAGGTTGAATTTCCCAAAGAAAAAATTCTGTCCCAACTTACTTTTTGCCATGCTCTATTAGGAATGTGATCAGGTTTGAGTGGTTTTCTCATATTTGCAGTTCTGTGATTTAAGCACACTGATCATTTTGATACCATGTCATCTATTTGTGACATTATTCTAGGCTAAAATAATTCTCTTACTTTTCCGTTTGATCTTTATGTACCCTGATGCCTCTCATATATCTTTTTGAACATCTCATGTCTTAATGTTCATGGTAATATGAACCATATACCTTTGAATATAAATTCTTCAGCAGCATGCAACTCTTCTCTATAGTCCCCATACTCCTTTATTTCATTCTTCATTTGGAATCTCCATTTTTTGTTTAGGCCAACCCTGTTTAATAATTTGTTTCAATTTCACAAGAGATGGATCGTTTTTTTTTGTTTTTTTTCACAAATTATTTATCTTTTCTGCTAACATTGAGAAGAATCAAGAGAAATCTTGACTGGCTTTATTGTATTAAAGTATTGTAACACAGGTGCATTAATGACCAACTCTTTAAGTTTATATAATGCGCTTTCTTTGTTCTATCGCAATGGAATTCAATGTCTTTCTGTAACAATATTCTGAATGTTACTGTTACCCCTGACCTATCTGGAAGAAATTTACTCAAATATTGTGTCATACCCAGAACATCTCCAAATCCTTTTTATATTTTGGACGTGGCATCTTACTAGCTACACATCTTACTGAATTGATCAGGTTTCAGCCCTTCTGGAGTTAACACATAACCAAGCTAATTAATCTCACTAAGGTATGTTTTAAATTTGTCTTTGTTTAGTTTCAGTTTGTTCTGCCCGACCTCTTTCCGTTCTTGCTATGTTCACTTTGAGTTGTTCCCCAAGCCAAAATATCATACACATATGTATGTAGACCTTCTGTTCCTTCAATCATCTGACTCACGGTTTTATGAAACACTTCTGATGCACTATGAATACCGAAAGGTAATCTCAAAAACTCAAAAACAAAATCTCTCAAAACGACCGTGTAGTGTATTCAAACTGCACAAATTGGCACTTTCACTATCTTACGGTGCTTGCCAAAATCCTTGATTGGCATCCAGCAGAGTGAGAAAAAATTGTACCAGCACAGTTGCTAGTTATCTCATTTACAGTTGGCAGCTGAAAACGTTCTCCCCTAAATGCAGCATTTAGATCTCTGGGATCCAAACAGATCCTGAGTTTACCATTAGGTTTTTATATAATAAGTAAGAAATTAACCCATTCGGTTGGACTGTTCACTTTCTGAATGATGTTGTCTTTCTCCGTCTGGTTCACTTCTTGTTTCAGACGCTCCCTCAATCCCACAGGTACATTCCTTGGAGGATGGATAACAGGTTGCACTTCAATGTCAACTTCTCTGTAATGTTCTTTCGGCAGACATCCAAGCCTCTGCGAAGACATCAGCATACTCCCCAAAGTGTGTCATCTGAACTACCCTTGCTATTAAATGTGATATTTAGCACTCTATAATCCAAACCTAATTTTCACAGGCTTTGGAACCTAATATCGGCTTAGCATTGAGATCGACAACCAAAAATCTTGTGTTCCAGGTCTTCCGTTGATTATGTCATCTTAATACAAATGACCCAAGAACTGGTGTGATCTCCCCCGCGTGTGTTGACAGGTTATATTTGCTTTGTGGAGTGAATTTCCCTTTGCTACCTGCTGGTACAATCTTCGTGGCAAATTATTTGCATGAGAACCTGTATCAAGTTTAAAACTTTTCTTCTCTTAACATGGAATTCTGTCATCCAGTCATCTTCATCTAGGAAATTGATTGAACTTACGTAGAGGTTGCCAGGAAATAACCCGACATGCTCAACGTTCTCTGTAATTAGGTAGCCGGTCTTAGCTTGAGATCCACTGCTACTAACTTCTTTAAATGCATTTTAAAAACAGCAAAATTCTCTTTCTTGTGAAATTACTGCATATTTTTCAGAATGCAGGACCTGATCTATGCCAAATTCCACACTTTTGACAGTTAAACTGCATTTGATTTCCATTTGGTCTGTCTGAACCTTGTGGTTTGTCGGTAGACGTAATATTATGACTGGTTGTTGCCTTGTCCTTACATCTAGACGTAGTGTTATGCCTAGACTTTGCAGAGTCCCAATGTTTCTTCTGGCTAAGTGAATGCCATTATTTTCCTGTGCCGGTTATTTGTTTTACCTGACTTTTGGATACTTCATCTGCACGGCACATCTTCAGTACCTTCTCGGGTGTGACATTTCCCTCACTCAGCATCCTTTCATGCAGACCATCACTTCTTATGCCGCAAACAATTTTATCTCTAATGAGACTGTCGTTCAGATATCCAAACCCACATGTTGTACTCAGATTTCGCAGATCAGTAACATATTGGTCGATCTTTTCACCTTCGTTTTTGCCCATTGAGAAGAATTTGTGTCTCTCGTCCTTAATTTTTTTACTCGAAGTACAGCATTCTTCAATTCGTTTTGAGAACTGCAAGGTTGTACCTGTCCTTGTCATTCCCAAACTGCATTGAATTGTGTAGGTCTACGTCTTGTTCACCTAAAACGTACAAAAAAAGTGACGACTGCACCTTTGCGTCTTTCTTAGGCTTCAGTGTACAAACCAAATCTTTGAATCCATTCTTTCCAGTTCTTGGAACGATTATCTCCTACACTGAGAGCATATGGTGCTCATAACTGCTAAATCAGGGTACGACTCAGGCTTTTTCTGACACCATGTTATAGACTTGACATTAGACAGAGACGGCATTTTCATCACTCTCAATTAGCTCTCATGTAGCCATGCGCTATTACTACATAGATTACATATAGGACGCATATGAAAACATGTATATATATATATATATATATACATATATATATACATATATATATATATATATATATACAAATATATATACATACATATATATACATACATATATATACATACATATATATATATACATACATACATATATATATACATACATATATATATATATATACATACATATATATATATATACAATGGTATTCCACACTACCACCCACTAGCTGATGAATCTCATTGTGCTTCTGGATGTTGCACTAGTGTTAATGTGCTCGGTATTAATCTGAAGATTACAGTCTGGGATAACAATAGCCTTATCACCAGTTGATGGTTTTCATCAATGATCATTATGAAGTACTCTTCTCTGGAGCTGCATGCACTTCGGAATTGTTACAAGATCTCTTTGGAGTCGTACAATAAGATTAAATCCAATGGCCTGTTGCCTAGGCACATGGGCAGAAGAGCTGGAGTTCATATTCAAAACTTTCTTACCTTTGTGAATAGTAGGCCTAAGTCTCATGAGAGTACTAATGCTGCAAAGTGTAGCTTGACTGTGGAAAACTCATCAAAGTTTGCCCTCTGGAATGCTAGATCAATCAACTCTAAAACATGCATGATCTCAGAATTTATCATTTCCAATGATACAGATATCATGGCTATCACCGAGACTTGGCTATCTGGCGATGAGATAGACAATATCACAATTGCCGATCTAACAGCCACACTTCCTAATTTTACACTAAATCATGTCCCTCGTTTGAATAGAACAGGAGGTGGAGTTCTTGTATTTCTTCGCAGCTGTTTTAATGTAAAACCTTGTGAATCAAGGAGCTACCTCTCATTTGAATACATTGAACTTGTATTATCACTTAAAACTCAATGTCCTTTGCGTTTAATAATTCTATACAGACCCCAATAGACAAAGGAGAAAAAATCTACAACATCTACATTTCTTAACGAGTTCTCCAGCTTTATTGAAACACTCTTCGCCAGGCCGGAATATGTACTGATTGCTGGTAATTTTAACTTTCATTGTGAGGATTTTAGCAATCATGACACTTTATCTTTTCTTGATATGCTAAATGCTTTCAACTTGGAACAACATATGTCAGGTCCCACTCATCGTGATGGTTACACACTAGACTTAATCATTACACGTCAATCGGTTACTTTTATCTCTGATATGTCTCTATCAAATTACTTGCCTTCTGACCATTCTGCTCTCTTCATATCGGTCGTCCACCTCCTCAGAGGATTGATATTCAGACTCGTAAGCTTAGTCAAATCAATAGCAGTGCATTTCAAGACGACATTTTGTCATCGTCCTCGTATACTTCACCTGCCCCTGATCTTGATTCGCTGGTGGATCAGTATGACGATGTGTTGTCTTGTTTACTTGAGAAACATGCTCCACTCCAGATTCGTACGGTCCGTTGCCGACCAAATGCACCTTGGTTCACCGACGAACATAGATCATTGAAAAAGGAACTACGACGTTCTGAAGTTCGTTGGCAGTCATCTTAGTTGGAAGTTCACAGGCAAATTTTCGTTGAGAAATGTAAACATTACAATGCAATGCTAAAACAAGCTAAAAGAAACTACTACTCCATAAAATTGCTGAACTGCAACTCTCGCCAACTTTTCAGTGAAATTGGAAAACTCACTCTGCCCACGTCATCAACTACATTACTTTCTGATGATGGTGCGCTTGCAAATCAGTTCTCGGACTTCTTCTCTAATAAAATTATGCAGATTCAGGATGAAATTGCAAACAGCCATACATCAGCTGTGTCGGACATCCCGATCGGAAGTAACATTTCGTCTTCTAATCTTTCAGAATTCTCAATTGTCTCAAAGGAAATGTTAATGAAAATAATAATGGAGTCACCATCATCTTCTAGTAACCTTGATCCTATACCTACCTTCTTATTAAAGAAATCCATTAATGCTCTGTTGCCAATAATATCAAATATTGTTAATTTGTCTCTGCAAAATGGCCATTTCCCCGACTCCCTCAAACGGGCTCATATTAGACCCATCATAAAGAAGCCGAACTTGGATAAAAATGTCTTTAAGAATTATCGACCAGTCGCAAATCTCAAATTTCTGGCCAAAACAATTGAGCGTGCATGTTCTCTCCAGATTCAAAGCTATCTCTCCAATAACAATCTCAATGGTCGTGTCCAGAGTGCTTACAGAGCTTACCACAGCACTGAAACGGCATTGCTTCGTGTTTGTAACTGAATGATCTCCTACTCGCTGTAGATCGAGGTGATGAAGCTGTTTTACTTTTACTGGACTATTCTGCCGCATTCGACACCATTGATCATAAGATGTTGTTTGAGCGTTTTCAGAACCGCTACAATATATCTGATACAGCTTTAAACTGGTTCATATCTTACTTTACAAACCGTTCACAAGTTGTTACCATAAATGGTAAGGAATCTGCTGTACATGTTCCTATGGAAGGAGTCCCTCAAGGTTCTGTCATCGGTCCACTGGCCTTCACAATGTATTCGGCCCCATTAGAAGGCATCATTCAGTCCCATGGTATCGACAGCATGATTTATGCAGATGACACTCAAATTTATTCATTCATGCCAAAATCTCTTGACAGCTGTTCCACCCTATCAAAAGTGGAAGCTTGCATAGAAGACATCCGATCATGGTCCCTTGCTAATGGTCTGAAACTAAATGACAACAAAACAGAGCTTATTCACATTTCTTCAAAATTTCGTTCCGTATCTTCCATTCAGTCATTCCAGATCCAACCTGCTCACATTGAACCTGTTCAACATGCCAGAAACTTGGGTGTAGTTTTTGATCGTCAACTCACAATGGATCTACATGTTAACAATGTTTGCAGAGCTTCATCTCAGGCGCTCCATAAAATTGGAAAAATCAGAAAACACCTTGATCAAAAGACCACTGAGACTCTAGTTCATGCTTTTGTGTCTTCAAGACTCCATAACTGCAACAGCTTACTCTATGGACTTTCAGACTCTCGTCTCAAGAAATTACAAAATATACAGAACTCAGCTGCTAGATTAGTTACACTTACTAAACCTAACGATCATATAACTCCAGTCCTCCGTAGCCTTCACTGGCTTCCTGTTGCTGATCGGATTAAATACAAAGTTCTCTTGCTGACATTTAAATGTTTACACAATTCTGCACCTGTTTACCTACAAGATCTTGTCCAAAATTACACTCCTACCCGTTGCCTTCGCTCCAGTTCTAAACTGCTACTCTCTTCTCCTCCAGTTTGTACTAAATATTACGGTCGCCGTTCTTTCCAACACTCTGCTGCTTGTGTCTGGAATGACCTCCCAGTAAAAGAAGCAAGAACACTCGCAAATTTCAAGACCTTACTTAAATCTCACCTTTTCTCCAGTCTGTGACTTTCATCTTCTTCATTTCTTTTCTCAGCGCAAAGGGACTTCAGTGTCTTTTGCGCTTCATAAGAACAGTGTATATATATATATATATATATATATATATATATATATATATATATATATATATATATATATATATATATATATATATATATATATATATATATATATATATATATATATTATATGTATGTTTATATGTTATATGTAGGCTTGCAGGGAACCATGTGACATTATGACAAAATGTTATGTGATGTTTGCATAAGTAAAGCTGATGCCAACTACGCACGTGAGATGTTGAAAAATGCTCAAATTGCATTGATTTAGCTGCAATGACTGCCTTGCATGAAATTTACAAAAATTGAAGAAACCCAAAGTTGCTTACAGCTGATAGTCCCAAACTTCAAATATTTCTTTACCACAAAGCAGTGAATGATGATTGTGTTAGGGCTTGCTTCTAGTGCAGGATGAAAATGCTGTGAACTGCACACAACCTAGGGGCGTTATTCCAGTTCTTGTTAATAAAGACTTATGAATGCCAACCCTTGTCCTTGTGGCTATTAAAACTTATCCATTGAAGACGTGTTATGTTTTCACCTATTGTCTTTTTCCATGTCAAACAATGTGCAACAATAATCTGCTACCCGTATGAAAAATAACTACACGTCATTCTCGTCAAGTCTGTCCACTTATGACCAACCGTGTACATATTTTATGCTTTACAGGCAATGCGTCTACAGGTAGACTCGTTTGGTGGCATCGTATGAATAACGCACCTTCTACACTCTATCTACATAATGTCACGGATCAAGGTCAGCCTGTTTGTCACCCAGCGAATGAGGTAACCTACCTAACCTCCTCTCGATGTAATGTCACCGATAGAGGTCAGCCTGTTTGTCACCCAACCAGTGAGGCAAGATACCCAACCGTGTCTCGGCATAATGTCACGGGTAGAGGCCAGCCTGTTTGCCACCCAACAAATGAGGTAACATATCCACCTAAATTTCCATTTTCCAGACAATTAGTGCAGTATGGACGCTATTGCCTTGTGCGGTCTCTAAGTACGCACTGTACGTGCGCGTGCACAAAGCCTTTTTGAGCTGTTGTTTTAAAAATTATAAATTAAAAGAATTAAAACAAAAAAACGCAAAATTTGCTTAAGCATCCCCCTAATTGTGCAGAAGAGGTTATGCCTTTGAAAAAAATTGTGCTTCTTTGGCTTAAGTAATTGTAATGTTTTATTTCGGGTGGTAAAGTTGGGACCGCAGGGATTTTGTTTTTTATCAAAAGGCCATTATGACATATTCTACATAACTATTACCAATTTCTTTCTTAAATGTATTCTTAAACATTTGATTTCTTATACATTATGATTTCTTTGGAGTTGTGTGACACTGTTTAATCAGAACGCATTTTGCCACATATGATTTAGGCTTCACTTATTTTTCCTTGACATTGTTCTCGTTTATATGTTTCTCTTGTCAATCTAAAACTCAGTAGCGCCATCTATTCTCTTGTCTTTGCTTACCGTTTGCACCCGTCCTATTAATAGAAGGATATCAAGAAATGTTAAATAGATGTTACTCGGTTGGAATGCCCTCTGTTTTTTTATAAACTTTTTACCAAAGTAGGTTAGACCAGTCGTTTCAATCATACAGATTTCCTTATCCGGTTATCCCTCCGCATTTCTCCGTCTCCGTTCTATACATCCCAGCTCTGTCACTAAAAAGGCTAGCGTCACTGAAGGCAGCCAAGATGTTAATCTAAGATAATTCATTTGATGTTAATATTGAATAGCGCCACCAGCCTAGCCAGTTTCGTATTGTCAGAATTTTTAAGTTCTAACTCGTTACAGTGAAGCAATGGAGAAATTGTTTGGGAAAATTTTGTAACCTTTGCCACGAAATACTTGGCGCAAATCGACTGTACTAGCAGCTAAATAACACTAATATCCAACGTTGATCTTAATGGTTTCTACTTCTGAGAACTGCGTGGCCTTAAGCATAATTTTTCGGAAGCAGTAAACATGGATTTTGATATAAACTTAGCAACTGACAAATATAACTGTGTGGATAAGATTGGGTTACAATATATTAGACAGCAACCATCATTTTCCGCAACCATTTGAGAAACTTTAGAGCAAAATTGCTTTATTGTCTCTCCCACCACCCATACTGGGAGTTCTTTTACACCGCAGTACGATTAATATTTGATACAAAAATAAGATAAGTGCCCAGGTGGGTGGTTGTGGTGGGATGGGAATTGATGAAGAGGCATTTGAACATGGCACTTTACCATAACCATGTACCGACAAGAAAAATCTCCATGGTCACGGGGAAACTGTCTCTATGCCCCATGATTAATCAAATTGAATCAACGTGCATGTTTGTTAAATGGAATACAAATTTACAGTATGCATTACTTATTTGTTCCCGAAATATTTCAAGATGGATACTGGACAAACATTGACCTTCCCATGGATAACTGCCCTGTACTAGATCATGCGCTAATTGATTATGAATTTATTACATCTATATTTGATACATTCTGATTTGCATAAAAAGATGTTGATGACATTGTTGATGATTTCTATTTTCTTTGAAAAGAAAATCATAAACATATAAATCAGAAAAGATGCATACAAGGAAGGATCCCCCTTCCCTCCCAGATTTAGTGGCACAATAGGCCCTACTTATGGAGAAAAATAGCGCCATATACTAGAGCAGGCCAAACCTAGTCGTTCTGTATCTCTGTCTAGGAACTCTAGATAAAACTATTAACAAGTAGGCAATCCACGGAGTTGGAAATCTCATCCCTATCGTTTGCATACCCATTCTCTCGATGTATGCTAAGCTGTATATTTCATCAGTGACTCAGATTCCCTTTGTTCACAGAAGTGCTGAATATTCATGTTACTTAATGACATAGTACTGCAATACACCGCGTAGGCGTCGAGATATAGCGCTTGAGCGTCAGAGTATGCCTCATATCCACACGCCTGTGGATTCTTTGAGTGCCGTAAAAAGCACATTATACTTGGCTCAATATTTTCATCACATTGCGTAAACATCTCGAGTTCTTTAACAATTGTGCAGTGGATCTACGTATGTATACGTTGTAAACACATACTAAGTGAGGGTATTATCAACGAATGGGAAATGACATTGCTACCATAGGTAAACACTCAGTCCACAACTGGTTGTATAGTTTGAATTACCGTGTAACTTTCATGGAAAGGCAAATACGTAAAAGTTTATGTTGACAGCAAACTACCACCTATACTACCACCACCTAACACTCACCATTAAGCTTTACAGTAATCATTACCTTTGCCCTTGAACTGTGACGTCATCAATCGGGCGGACACTATACACCTGTTACCCAGGCACTCACCCAACAACTTTGAAATTCATCCGACTTATCGTCTAGGAGGAGATCGTGACACACTTTTTCAGACCATTTTTGCCAATCTGACCTTTAATCAAGTGACCTTTGACCTGGTGACTTCAGTAATATTTTTTAAAAAAATTGTGTTGTCTACTTTTCATTTATGGTAGTTTTATCACTCTAGGATATTCACAAATTTAGAAAATGTTAATATGTTTTCACGTTAAAATGTTGTTTGAATGTTTTCATTACTTGTGACCTTTGACCTATGACGTCATCGTCCTGGCGGACACTACACCTCAAACCCGGGCACATACCCACCAAGTATGAAGTTCATCCAACGTACCGTCTAGGACAATTTCGGTTGTACACATACAAACGCACCCACAAACCCACACGTTTGGAAACCCCTCTCACCCCATCCCGAGTGGGTAGTCCCGATCCACGTCATTTTCAAACGTATAAGGGTGTAAACTAAGGTAGAACAAGGGAAAGACAAAACAACATTTCCTCGTGGTCGCACAAAGACGAACAAGAGGCCAAAGTTGCCTCGAACGTAGTTACAAAGACGTGCATGAACTTGTACATTCATATACTCTTTCGTATGTAATTCCCATCACCTCTTTGCTAAAAGAGTTACTATATTATCTCTATTGTTTCATTTATTTAAGATTTCACGTAGATTGTGTCTTTTGTACCAACATTACCCACCATTTATCTATCAAGTTGTTGAAAGTAGAGATCCAGTAAATATGCGTGTATTTTGCTTCCCTCGACGCCATCCAGTGGCGTCAGACGCTTGACCCAAGCCATGTTTCCGTTCTCACGCCGTTGTATTTTCAAAACGTATTTTCTCAGCAATGCTGAGGTCTATTCCGAAAATTCAAAGCGTGTTTGGCTGAACAAGCAGAAGATTTAGCTCACTCCGAATAAGACGAAAAGGTTTTTCCTCTGAATAAAACCTTTAATACAACTAACGCACAACACACATCACTTTCTTGAAAGATGACACATGCATGGCCATTCATACTGGCAATTCCCCCACATCAATGCTTAACATTTTAGTTTGCTAAGAGCTATTGGCGTCTTCCAACGTGAGTAATGCAAACGAAATCCCTTCCGCCAGTCCAAAAGCAGTACTTTTTTTTTAAAGATGCTTCAAATTTGTTCATTTGTATACCACAAATATGTTAAGTGGCCTGACACATATTTTGATGTAGGCCTACCAAATGTACTCTTCAAATTAAAAATAACTCTTGCTGGTCTGACCAAACGTATGTTAGACAGTTTACAATTCTTTAAAATTAAAATTTTAAAATTGTACTAATTCAAAACTAGAGCTTATCACGAGTTAGAATCTTTGATTCAGTACCCCTTTACGAATATGAAATAACAACATTTGTTTTTCCTATTAGGTATAAATCAATTTCTCCATAAACCTTTACATCCTAAATCGTCCCTTAAAAAATGGAAATCGTTAATGTCACGAGGGCAACTATGAAAAAAATTTGTATGATTTTGGAATAACTTTCACGGTTATTCTTTTTCGTCGACTGGTTCCCAAAGCAATCAGTATGGAGCGAGCCGGAGTTAAAGGCAATACATAATAATTACATTACACAAAGTTGGCAAGCTGAAAATGAACTTGATACTGATTTAAGAGTATGTCTATTTGCTTCAGTAAAAAAATCATAAACACAAGCAATAGATCAAGAGCAGTTGTTTTCTTTTATTCATAAATCTATGTAAACCAACTATAAATCTAACAATGCCAGGATTATGCAAAGTAGTCACATGGTACACGTCACGCTGTTTTTCCATTTTCAAAGTCTTTAATTTCTATTTTGTTGCACTTGTAGTTGCCTGCTAATCAAAACTCATGCTGGTGCAGACAGGGTTAATATTTCAAAGAGCAGTTGCAGCACAGACTACGTCGAATGTGACCTTTTCAATATGACAATCTGATTCCTGCGTATCTAGCAATCAACGATTTTCACTTGCCAATTCTTCTCTTGCAGGATTCCTTCTTTTCTCGAGTTCGTCCTTCCTATTGCCCTACATAATACAAACGGTGCCGACCAAATTTGATAAAGTTACTGTCTTTCCAACAATAATCACAGGAAGTTTGATGTTCTATTGGTGCGGAGAAGTAGAAGGACCATTCAGAGAAATTCAAAGAAGAGACTTCGAGGAAGCATGGTTGCAAAGTAATCTTTACAAATAATGTACTTCAGATGTATTTTTATGCCCTTCTCTGTGCCTCGATGTACTGCTTTATAAGAAGAGTTCTTTCACATAGATTACAATCTATCGAAATCATTCCTGCTATAACGTAAATGATCTTTACAATGCACTGTGGAGCAGACACAACAGTTCACAATACACTGTGTATAGGCTCAGTCATGAATGTGTATTTTCTTTAAGTGAAATATAATCATTTAATGCACTAAATGGAATGAACGCATATCTTGTGACTTGTGACAGACTTGTGGCACAAAATAGTGAAAAACGACGTGTTAATTTCGTTATGTTGTTCTCGATGCTACTTGTCTTCAAAGTATGCCCTGTTATTTAGAAAATATCCCTTAAGTGCATCGTTAACTTTTTCTTTGTTTCTACTTTTTTGTTGTCTGCTTTGTTTCTACTTTTTTGTTGTCTGCTTGTTGTCTTCAAAACATGCCCTGTTATCTAAAACAAACAAAAAAACTCTCGAGTGCATGGTTAACTTTTAATTCGTTTCTCCTTTTTTCTCTACTTTGAAACACAAAATATCAATATTAATCGAGGTGTCGAGTACTGAGTAATGAAATTCTCTCACTCTTTCACAGTTTCATTGATCAATATTCTTCACAGTCCGACAGTTGCAATTCAAATCTATTTGAGGTGGTAATTGTACCACATATAACATTTTCTTTACAGAGCATATTGATTCTCTTTATTTTGTTACGATTTTTTGCTATTTTATAAGAAGCAAGGTTGGTTCTTTGTGAGTTGATCGACCCATCACATGTGCATTGTGTAAAAAATGTCACAAAACTCCATATGACCTTTACCTAATTATCTACAGTAACAGTGTAATTAGTTTTGCAAATCACAATCCAAGGGGAACCATCGATTCTGGAGAACAGCGAACCTGGTCAGTTACAGTGACGATTCTGGAAACACCAAACCCTCGGAATAACGAATCTTGCACTCATCAGCAAGAATTGAAGTAATGCAACAACGGGGACATCGGGTAAACCCCGTATGGGTCTGCCAAAGTCAATGAGAGTGTCTGATAAGGTCACTGGTGTGAGA
The DNA here is from genome assembly GCA_021234535.1 of Stichopus chloronotus. NCBI lineage: Eukaryota > Metazoa > Echinodermata > Holothuroidea > Aspidochirotida > Stichopodidae > Stichopus > Stichopus chloronotus. The sequence continues at coordinate 7,857,703 of CM037829.1, forward strand.
CGGGGAGGGGTGGAGAGAGAACGTTTCCTCATTGACAATCACCTAACAGACCGACTCTAAGATTTACCAGACTTTTAGTTACCAATGTTGCCAACTTTGCACAGCCTTGAAACTCTTAGTAGAGATTTGAGACGGAGGTGCCCTCTAAAAGTTAAGGGGGTTCGAACCAAATAGCTGATAAGAGGTGAACCGATTTGACTATGTGAACACTAAAGTCGTTTTCACCTCTGATTTATGATTATTATTTTATGTCTTACGTATGTCTGCATGCAACGTTAAAGAGAAAAGAGGCGTTTGTTTCACAGAAAACAACCATAGATTTAAAACCAGTGTTTGTAAAGGTAGAGTAAGAGATTACTCGAACTAAGGAAGGACAGTAGCCTTCTTTTCAAGAAATAAGTTTCTCACAGATAGAAGTTCTGTTATTTGTTGTTCAACAATAATTTGTTCACCCAAACTTTTCAAAATTCAAATGATGCATCTTCCCTTCACCACATGCATGATGTTCTGAGGAGCTGAAGTTCTTGCAGATGTTTATTGGTAAGACTGAATGGTTTAATAATGATTAAAGCTATTTTCTTTGTATGCCATCTTGGTATATTCTAAACGCCCTAGTTCCCTTTCATGTTTATCTTTATTTGTTTATAACAAAAAACACTTCCATGCACATACAGTTTTCCTTCCTCAAAGTTATACACAATTCATGTCAGATTACTTAATTTACTTAATGCAGAACTATAACAACATGAAGGAAGCAGTCAGTCTCTTATCGTTATAATAAAGTAACATTCATTCGATGATCACATGATCAAATGTATTGTTGTTCTCAAAATGTTCAATGAAAAATACGCAGGCCTAACTCCAATTTTATACAATTTCCTGAAGCTGGATTTGCTTTACTTTATGTACATGTTAAAAGCAAGCCTTGAAAATTTACTTGGTTAACAATTTTGCCCGTTTCTTGGATTCAAAGTGTCATTGTCGTTCTGCTTTAATAAAGCCGCACTCTTGCAATATTCTTTAATTTTCTGACGCGTACTTTTTTGGGTTATTTTATTTTTTGACAAACCAGGATCCGTGTAAAATAATAATGTTTCCTCGGTCCTAATCAAATATTAGTAGGCGGTTTCCTAGATACCGCGGTAAATATTTGATTATCCTTGTTGTAATTATAAAATATGATCAGTATTCCACTCCCCTTGAGCAAGTCATAATATCGACAGAAGAGTCCAAATATACTTGCATGGCAATGAAAAAAAATGAAATTTCACTCTGTCACCAAACTGAAAGCTTTACTTGGTACCAGTGATAAAGTTATGTATACCGTTATTGAACTTTATTAAATGTGAAAAGATGTTGGGCATTCGTGTAAGCGTGTGAACGCTTGCCAGTTGAATCCTTTACTTACATATTCATTAATTTGATTTATAAAAGCTACAGCACCAATTTCCTCCTATGCATTTTATCCTAAAAAGAAAAATGGACTGATTTCAATGATGTAACCAAAGTTTCAATGTGATGTGTTGCACCGTCCACTTGTCTGGTCAACCGTCAGCATTCGAGTCCTGTTTTACGGACTCCTGACTCGGACTCGAGAGGAAGGAAATCTTGGTCTGGGACTTGATCAATCCGGTTTTGTGACTCGGCTAAAATTGGCAGAGAGACCGGCAACGCGTCCGCAAATGTAACGACATTTTATGTTACATTGTTGATAATGAATAGTTTTCGTTTTCGTATATTTTTTGTTTGTGACTAAGCACCCAGTATGCTCCCGTCAACCAGACGTATAAACGATTACCGTCTGTATCATGTAAAATGTACATGGAAACGTACACCTACCCTTTTACCTACTACAACTACGCCTAAAACGTGACAGAAAGGGAATCCAAGATGCTGAGATAGCGGTGTACTTCTTATTGAACTCACAGCCTACACTTTTTGAGCGCATGACCGACGATGGAAAACATTTGTTTCTGCGTCAATCGTCCGCTGCTTTTGATAAAATACTTTGTCATTAAAAGTGATTGCGTGTGTACTGAAAAGCCAAAAAGATAAGACTATATTTGATCTTAACTTTTTCTTTATTTTTAAACGTACACGCGAAGTTGCACATGAACGGACCATGTCTTTCAATGAAGGAAAATGACAGAAACTACTTAGAAAAGCAACGGGATTGGCATAAAAACAGTAAAAAAACAGAAATCATATTTGAAAATTAACGGTTCTTAATATAAGAGCCTACGCAATGAATATGCAACAATACAGTTCTCATAGTGTATCAAAAACATATCATTAACAAATAACCTACGAACTGAACACAACATTACAGCATCAGTGATCCTGAGTTGTTTTGACTGACTGAATATTCAATACTAGTATTCTCCCCATTGGTTTGTTAAAAGAAATACACAGTTGATTTGAATGAAAACTGTGATCCACTGCATTATCGTATTCAACACTTTCTTTATGGTTATGTTGGAAAAATTTGAAATCACATGGCAGAATTAACCAACTGAAACCTATTTATTTTCCTAGATTGTCTGAATGGTGTAATTAAAAGCCTTACCAAACTTTTGGAGAGGAAATTTCAATGTTTTTACTTTTTACCTATCACGCAATCACTTTAAGTTGTCATATCTCCCTCATATTACAGCTTTATAACATTGTTATAACATTGCTCGTGACTGATTCAGTCGTATGATGGCTACATTTAGTCATTTGCCTGCAGCGTAGCTTAGACCATACGGGGCAATATGGCTTTCACCATATGGGCAATGTATTTAAATGTTATTTCTTTTTAAAAGTTTAGAGCATTTTGATAGTTTTCAGTAAAACTTATCACTGAAGCTTGTTATAATTCTTGCTGTGATTTAGTTTATTGCCGCCCTCTAAAGTTTGTTGCATTTCGTTTGGTTATCATACAAATACTACCTTAAAGACTACCTTACATTACCGGCTACTACATTAAAAATTCAAATGTCTGTGTTATGCTGTTCAATATATACACAGCCGCTAACCAAGCCTTGGCACGGTCCATAAAGGTGCTACATGGGTTATACAGATGCATTGCCTTGAGCAATAAATATATATATTGCAATGGACCTCCTTATTATGGGACCAAGTGTGATAAATTGGCTTTACATATCAGTTACTGTGTTTATCAGTGTTGTAGTCGAATCCAAATCGTTACATGTTTCCTAGCCCGGATTTAATTTCAAGCCCGAGACAGATGCTTCCGAATCCGAGGTATGGGGGACCCTATAGTTCGCGCTATGAGTCGGCATACATGTAACATGGTCCCCTCTCCATTCACACCGTCCTGTACTAAGGGCACACTGATGTTATGTCGACTCTGTCCCCTGTTTCCATCTAATAATGATAATAAGATAGATTTATATAGTGCCTAATATAAACACAATTACAAAGCGCTTAACAAAGGATCAGTCTTTGAACAGGTGTGTTTTGAGAAATCTCTTGAAAGAGTCCAAAGATAAAACACACAACCAACCCCAAAACTGACAAAACGGTTTTGATGGTAATTGGCCAATGCTGAATACAACTTGTCATTAAACGTTGTGCCTTGTTAAATTGTAAAGAATTTTGTTTAAAGGGTATCTGTTCGCACATAGCGTAACAGAGAGTACGATAACAGAAAATGTGTGACAAAAATAAATGCCCATTTTCAACATATTAGATTTCAAAATCAGATTTTACAACGGCAAAACGAGTTTAGTCATTGCGGGTAATTCCTTTGACACTATCTAAGGAGAGCGCTACTATGGATTGGTGTGTATAGGGGGAACCAGACATTTGTGACAAAATAAACACCACATTGCCGGAAATTGCACTTTTCAAAACAACAGATTTCATTCACGATTACTAAAAAGTTCAAACATTGCTTCGTTGTTTCACATATTTAAGGTCGAAGGTCAAATATGGATTATTTTGACACCAAATGTCATTTTGGGACCAAAAAATAAAATGTTTATTCTACTACAGATAGATTGCAAGTCAGTGTCATGATCCTTGGACCAGGGAGATGCTGGATATCGCAACTCTGTTCTCGAAATGAAAAACTCTGACTTCCAGTTTCAATGGTATCTTCACCACAATCTAATACCAGAATACACCCTAGTATCGATTTGCTTCGTCTTCTGATATGTTCTATGCCATGTAAAAGACATTACGTTTACATTACTTTTACCGCTGTGTGCTACAGTATGAGTACCACGTTGTTCGTACGTTTAGGACCAGACAAGACGGTTGATGAGATCATTTCAAACTGTATAAAAGCGAAACTAGTTAACAGCACTTAACCCATATGACAAAATTTTAAAGCTGGTTAATTGTAGACTGACCGGGTGATGGAAAGTTGTTGATAGTAGAAGTACCAGGACCATGGGCCAAGCACAGCCTCCTGTCTTCATAATTTCTGATGGACAATAGGCGGGAACAGCTAGATCTATTTGATAATGACAATGCATGTCAGTGGAAAGCACTGTCAATACTGACAGGTTTGAGTACTCGGTGTGTCTCTTAAGTTCCTCTCCCTCTAATCCGTAAATCCCCCAACTGATTGATTTTCCCCGGACTGACTTCTGAGCTGGGCCTCCCCCCCCCCCGGCTTCCCCTTTAAACACGCCACTGAGAAACGTTCAACCAAAAGATAAGCCTCCCAAGTCGGTAGAATACTGTTTCGACGTAGGCCAACAGTATCTATAGAGCTATACGCCTCGCTTGTTAGAGACATTTTGATATGGATTCGAGTTACCTTCCTTCGAATTAACTTGCAAATGCTCCATATCCACTGATTCACGTGCATGCAAACTAACACACTGCAACATTCCCCCTTTTAAAAGTTCATAAACATCCCCCCCCCCCCCCCGACGATGGATCCGTCGATAAGCTATCATCACGATACCGTCTGCATACATTGTTTTGACCGGAGTGAAATTCATATGAGGGTGATGTCCATAGAAACAGTTCATCTGGTGCTGCCATTTTTCCTAAGTCGAATGTAAACCACTTTAGTGAGTCGGATTATGATTTCACATTAATTGGCAGCTGCCTTATTAATTTTTATGAACTTTCAAATTGTAATATCTTTTACAATGACAACATAGTTAGATGAAATTTGGTAATGGTGTTCACTATATGCTACAGTAGTCTCTCATCTAACATTGTCAAAAATCCTAACTTTAATTCTCCTTTGATTATTTGAAGATGTCATGAATTCGTAAATAAAAAGTAAAGCGGCTTGCCATACACCATATATATTCATACAGATTATGTCGACATAAATTGTAAAATGTAAAAATCTAAGTGACATAAGGTTAAGAGTGGGAGAACAAGTGGAATCAGGGGCAACTTTCCCTAAAAATATCATCGCCACAAGAATTTACAAAAGTAAGTATTATTAATATTATATTACTGTATTAATTATTATTAATATTTATTTAAAAATAAGTTACTAGTATTAAATCACATATGCCGGCTCGTTCGCCCCTATTTCAACTTTCCACCCTCAACAACCCCTCCCCCCCCCCCCCTCCCCGTACCTTCTAGGAATCCGACTAGACTACAGGTCTGCAAACTTACTAATTTGCAATTAAGTTACTTACCCATTTCTTCTCTTGCAGGAGGTAATCTGTTATTGAGTTAGTTCTTCCAAATGCCATGCAAACTAAAAGCAGGTGTAACCGCTGGCACCCTTGAATGGCAAGGTTACTGGTGGCAAAGAAGCTGCTGCATACGCTCACTCTCACAAATGGAAAGTGCGGTGTGGGTATTTGCACCATTATGATATGATATTCTCGTTCAACGTAGTAATCAGAGGTCTCAGTCGTACTTCTCTGCTTTTGCCCTACCTACCCCTGTCCTACCCACCCCTTTATTACAGCTTCGCTTAGGAAATTGCAGATTCATCTTTCAACTTTACATTGACAAACCCTGCGTGTCAAAGTAAAATATTCTTTTCATCCTAAGCACTCTTTATTTGAAAAAAAGATTTTCCAACGAAATCCTCACATGAATGGCATTTCTGTCGAATCGGTCTGGTTTACGTGGTTCTCTGCTATAGTGTGGCAGGCATGAACGACTTTGTGCTTGCCTTTGTACAGAAAAAGAAAGCACGGAGTTTCCCTTCGTTTAATATTAGAAATATTTTGATTGCTAAACGTTTCATAATCGAAACTTTGGTTTACAAAGTTGCCTTCGATTCAGCTTCTTTCACATTAGACGATTTTGAATATGCATTATATGACGTCACATTAATTTCGGCCGTTGATATGGAAGCCTCAGTTTCCTCTGTGGGTGACTCTTTTGCAAAATCTCGGTCTTCTGTTACGTCTTAAAACAGATTTTATTCCTCCATTCATGCGTGTCACGTATAACATAATAAAATTTACGTTGTCTGTTTAAACATGAAGAAAGAATTTTTATATGGCTATTTCAGGACATTTCCTCAAACATCTCATTTACTTGTCAAAATTTGACTTCTGCCGCTTCAGGTTCGTTCATATCTCCATCCAATAACAGCTCACTGTACTGATACACCAGCCTATCTTGATTTCGAAGAGACCATCAGTTGTTTTGATTTACGAGCCAGTGCTTTTGACTTAACAATCTTCTTGGCGTCAGAGTTTTATGTAATCCTATTCATCAGGTAATACTTAGGATACTAACTAGACTTGGATGTATCACACAAAAGGGTGTTTAACCCGTACTAGTCACTACTTTAACCTGAACTCTTCAGCTTCAGTTTCAGTTTATTTCCTTCCTTTGCAGATAATGATAACAAAGCAATACAAACAAGTATAGCATAAAACATAACATACGATACCAAAAAAATAAACCTAAAGGAAGAGGAGCCAGAACGAAGTAAAGTACTCTTATTACACTGGCAAAACAGTAGAATTATGATCAGATTAAACATTCAGTTGCCTCTCTTTCCAAATGACAGCATTACTGTGATGTTATTAGACAAGCAAAGGCAGTTGCGCGTGCATGATTTTGGAGGTGGAGGGACACAACCTGTGATTCCCCGACTGACACGGAAGGGGATCAGCCTGCACCAAAGGTACACTACGAGCGCAAAGCACGAGCTTGTGTGGACGGACACGTGTGATCTAGGGACTCGCATCAGGGTCCCAAGCTTGGAAAGGGGCAGAATCCTGTGGGGTCCAGGGGGAGAAGAACCCGGAAGCTCATGCAATATAAGGTGATAGGACAGCCGTAAATTGGCCCTAGACCCACCATTGATCAGGTCCTTTTAGTTTCAGACTGTGTGAATTTGATTCAGTGACGGAAAGTTCATGTCTCCCAAAAGTCAGCTAATGAAATTCCAGAACATACCCATAAGATTCACAAGTTTTGATAATTTTGTTTTGTCCAATTTAAGAGATGGTTTTCTCTTAAAAGGTGAATATAATAGGTGTGATCATTTATATGTGTGCTATTTTCAAGCTTCATGGGAGAAGGGCTATTTCAGGGGCATTAATCAATAACTCAAAGAATAGCGTGTGGGATTAATGCTGAGGTTCAAAGACTGCACGGAGCGAAGATGCAGTGGCAAAGTTAATTATTTCTACCAGTGGTGAAGGTCGACTACTCTAAAAGTCATTGAAACGGGTCGGGTCCATTGGCCCTCGTTAAAACTAGGGTCTAGAGGAAGAATCCTGGTGGGGTCTCAGAGACAAAGCCCACGGAAGATCATGCAATATCAAGAGTTTGAACCATGAATGTGATGTTATTGAGGCGTAGAACTTAAATTAAAAATGTCTTTCGCCTAGTCGAGGTTGTAAGGGATTGATAGGGATTGTGAAGAAAAGTTGATGACAGTAGAAGTACCAGCACCATGGGCCAAATATATCCTACTGTCTTCTTAATTTCTGATGGGAGATCGGATTATATTATAATATATATATATACTTATATTTATAGTTTCTGTTATTATAACTGATGCACCAGGCACTGACTTGTCAACTGACATCAGGCCCATATCAAATGTGCTCGATTGGAGTCGGGATATAATCCGGCGTTCATAAAAGACACTGAATAACATGTACTTGCCTGCAAGTTCAGTTCTTCTAGTTTCCTACAGGAATTTATTTGCAATTTGACTCCAGTTGACCTCAGCGTATAAACTAACGCTATCAGAACAATAGCTTTCTTTGTACGTAAAGCACTGTACTTACACATGAAGCAATCTAATATTCCCTTCTTGGAAATTAAGCATTATGCTATGATATAATATTACACGTGTGATCATTCATCTCCCTTTCTCTGAGATATTGTTTGCAAGATTTTTAACTTGAACCATGTTGACCTTACATGCCGTTATTAATGTTATTAATGCCATTAAAATGGGATTGACTTCAACCTCAGTCTTCTTTTGTTCTACTGAGGTTCAACTTCTTGCAAATTGTCATGGCCTTAGGTCAGTTTTATCACCCCATGCTGTTATAATCCACATGGTCAATTAAACATCTTTCTCCTAAAGTAATTCAGGTGTGTCAATCCAATGTCTAGGCTTTCTTGAGCTGCCTGGCAAGGGGTATTAGTTGTCATGTCCATAGGTACTACATGTGTAATCGGTAATGAAAGAGGGTGTGTTGAAAGCTTTAGCACGGTTATAACGTCATGTAAATGACCTTTCTCCTCCACTAGACATGTTATGTTTCTTGCATGAAATGTGACACACTCCTAGATACGATACCACATATATGATTACACCAAGCATCCCTTCCTTTATATATCGTGTTTAAAGGCGGTAAAAGTGTCACTTTTAGCTACAAAAGTATCTTGATGAGTAACAATATGTTTTCCCATATGCTTTCTGTATACTACGTACATAGTATGAGGTACAGCAACTAGAAGTAGCAATTGATCGATTTTCTTGAAATTAGCGAACATTGAGTACCAGATACCACACTGCAGTTACTTTGAAGAATTTGACTACAGCTGATCATTAATAACAATGACTTGTATTAAAATCCCGAATATTTCTCTCCTTAGTATCTAATAATACATTTCACGTCAATGCGATTGTAAGAGAGAAGAGTGTTTGCACGATAACATAAGAACTTTATATGTACTAAGGAGCATAATAAAATAATAAGTTGATTATTTACAACAAAAAAAAACATTGAAAAATGAAGTTTGTAAACAACAGTTGTATTTTTACTTACAGGCTGTAATGCATCACCCTAAGCTATATTTTACTTCCCGGGAAACAAAATTCTCAACTGGTTCTAAGTTACAGTACCCTTCATGCCGTTATTCGTACGTTAAAATGGGATTGACTTCAACCTCAGTCTTCTTTTGTTCTACTGAGGTTCAACTTCTTGCAAATTGTCATGGCCTCAGGTCAGTTTTATCACCCCATGCTGTGATAATCCACGTGGTCAATTAAACATCTTTCTCCTAAAGTAATTCAGGTGTGTCAATCCAATGTCTAGGCTTTCTTGAGCTGCCTGGCAAGGGGTATTAGGTGTCATGTTTATCGTAATACATGTGTAATCGAGCATGAAAGAGGGTGTGTTGAACGCTTTAGCATGGTTTTAGCACGATTATAACGTCATGTTTGATTGACAGCAAATTCGAAAGATGCAGAGTAGCTCGTATGACCCGGAGTACCGGTACACAGGGATCCATTGTTTTGATTAAACATGTGGAGGAATTTCAGACAGGCTTAGGGACGGAGGGACTAGACGTTGGCGGTTGGGAGAATTTGAAACTTTCTGGGGTGATGAGTGTTTGTCTTTAAACTCTTTGTTATTCGGCATAAGGTGGCATGCGAGATGTAAAGTTATCGTGTCAGAATAATTTGTTATGTCGACAATTTTGCAAATGGTCGAGCTATCGTCTCACAAATAACTTGTTATCTTGGCTAAGTAATAGCTTCATGATCACACTCACGTACCACAATTGGCTCCATCGCAACTTAATATTACGTCTGCTATAGTGCACTGTGCACTAACGTTACAACCTCTCGATAATACCAGGGAAGTGCTAATAACATCTCTCTCACAAAACTAAGCTCAATTTTGTAATCGAAAGGACTTCAGCTTATCTGCCTATCACATAACCCCTATACCTGCTGTGGGGAACCTCCGGCCCGAGGGCCGGATCCGGCCCGCAAGCCAAATTCATGCGGCCCGCGAGGCGAGCTACAGAATAAAATTTTTAATTTCAAAACAACGGAAATATAACGTAATTGCCACCTGTCCATTCCAAAGTGAGGAAAGTAGAGGCCATTTCCTGCGATCTGATGGGGTCTGTGAAACAAAAATTTTCTCGGTACGCTCCGCGCCAACTCATGGTGGCGCTCCGCTTAGATTGTCTCCTCATACGGCTCGCGAGCAATGCTGTGATCATCAAAGTGGCCCTTACTGGGGAAGAGGTTCCCCACCCCTTCCCTATACTACCAGTATTGCTGTAAATCATATATCGGTACCTAGCTGCAAATAAATGTTTCCTAGTTGCTTCCCTTCTTTGACCAGTCAACATCACTACAAACATACCTTACTGGCAGCAGGATTTTAATTGGCTGAAATGCATGCCAGTCGGGAGCAGTTGGAACATTGAGGGACCTGTAAATCTAGTAGTAAGTCGTAACATTCGGGGGTATTCAGTTCCAGAGGTCCAGAGGAGTTGGCTGAGTATACGCAATCATTACAAAACCATTAAGGACTTTTCTTAAGGTCTTTTCTTAAAGGAGAAGGAAAGTCAGAATCTTTTGGCCACGAAATAGTACTGTCAAATGGTCAGACTACATATATACGGTCAAGACAGTCAGCAAATTTTAACACTATTGTTGTTATCTTTTCAAGATAATTTTTAAGCTGATCAAAAGCCACCATGCTGCCATTTTGAGATTGTGATATGGTAACATGACCACTTGTTATTGAAGAACTTTTGTTTTTTTTTATTTTCAGATAATGCATTGTTAAAAAGGTTTAGCCTGATTGCACAGAAAGGTAACAAGTTCAAAAAGATTACTCAAGTCTTTTTACATGATGCAAAAATGGCAACGCCCTTCTCTGAATTTCAAAAGTATGTAACTCGGGAAAGAAACAATATTTTTAAAATAAAACTTTGGGAAGATGTTTGTCATACAGATCTACTTCATATTTTACATTCTCAAATCGACATTTCAGTAACCTCTCATTATTTTTACACGAATATTCGTTTCTTATTTTTTAATTTGAATAATGCATTGCATGGTAATATAGACCTTTTTGAAGCCACGTTTCATGTTTTTGTGTAACTAGGTCTTTGTGTATATAGTTGTTGCCATTAACTACAACAAACAATATGTGATTTTTTTACTATAGTTTCAACTGGCAAATATTCATGTTGGTGACAAGGCTTCTATAATGTCTGTACCAGCAAAAATAACAACACGCTCTTAACGTTCCAAAAAAACCACTGAGTTACAAAGGAACGAAAAAGGATATATAGACGTTCAGCAACTTGATCCTTTACCCTGAAGCAGTACATCACACAGTGAACGTATTGTGCCTTTGGTTTTCTTCCATTAAATGAAGAAAAGTACAAAATACATAGGGAACTAAAGCATAGGTAAGGCTTTTCGAAAACGAAAAGGATTTCAAGAACTGAAAATCTTTGAATGAGACAAGTAGCTCATGACCATGATAAAAATACTAGGTAACAAAGAGAAAAATAGGCTGTCGTCTCTTCTGATTTGGTAAGTTGCGATCTAAAATAGTCCTTTATAAACTGCAGGCAATTCAGTCCTATAAGAACATCGAGGGAAAAAATCTTAGAAATAATTTTGCGGACCACGCTAAACAAACAAGCTGGTTAAGAGGACTTTGTCGAAATGCAGCACTATCATTTTATACAAACGGAACGTCCATTTAAAGAAAAGGGTGAAAATAACGGATTAAAAGGGGAAAAAGAGAAAACATGGATAAAATTGACAATGAAAATGGCAAAATGTCTGAACGGGATTGATGGCTTCAAAATGTCGACTATTATGGCTCTAGGTTCATATGATTTATCGTTGAGTATTTACGGAAATTCGTTGAATATAATTCCTGGTTATTTGCTCCGAGTCACATAGACTGAATAAGTCATGTGTTGAAAGAGCCTTTGATACTTCCCCCATAAAAGTTGTGTCTTTGACCATAGTGAAAGACACAACCTCATATCAACATGAACATCTACATGACATTATCCTAGCTCGACGAACCGCTACAAATATGCCATAATTTGCCACACTTCATGGCTTCCCGTTTATTAAGATCGTTTTTCATAACACTAACTCAATGCTATTGTGAAGGATATGAAAAAATAATCTATTGTTCTCGTAGTATAACTTGTCGTAACCGAGGAAACTGCGTCATTAATTGTCAAGTGACAGTTTATTAGTCATTAAAAAGCTTTAAATTACATATTGGAATATACACATATTATACACATCGGAAATTCCAAAGGTTAAGGCCTTCACTGTAAAGGATGAGAGCTCCACGCCCTTATATAAAATGTGTTCAGATCTGTCACATGTGGCCATTTTGAACATTCGTGGTTTTATGCTTTCGTAAAGTAATTTATTGTTTCAGACAGCAGAGAATAAAACAAACTGAGATTACAATGATATGCGTGTAAGGTTTCTGATGGTAAGTAAAGCATGTGTAGAACCACACAGTGAGGGCGCCTCAAATTACAACACAACCTATCATACACTCTAGGAAGGAAGCCAGAAAGAGAAAGGTCCACTCTCTAGAGGAGGAATTTTGATGTGATGAGTTGTTTTAAAACGACTGGTAGAATACGATTTTTCTCAGCTACTGTACGACGTGTTGTCAATTATCGAATACTAGTGAAGGTAAACTCTTACGCAAACATTTGTATTGTTGTATTAAGTGATAATCGCCATTTTAGCCTACTTGCAAAATCCTTTCAATCTTTATCATAGCTAGTGTGTATCACTGAGTACCACTCGAAATATACCCGACTTTCACTAAGAGATTGATTGATTGATTGATTGATTGATTGATTGATTGATTGATTGATTGATTGATTGATTGATTGATTGATTGACTGACTGACTGACCGATTGATTGATTGATAGAACGATCCAAGTCGTTTCCATTTTCCCCCACTAACACTCATTTTCCCCCAATAAAACTTAAATGCACACTTTCACTTTTTCAAGTAAAAGTGTGAATTTAAGTTTATAAAGTGTGAATTTAAGAAAAATTCGGTGCTGAATTCCACGTGGTGCCCAGGTTAGTTACGTCTTTATTTTTGCTCATGTGTATTTATTTTTCCTTTTTCGGCTCTTTGTTATTCCTGCAGAAGATTTGCAGCCTTTTGCTTCTTTCTTTGGTTCGTTTTGTGCCGTTGGATTGTGTTCCCTGAAGAAGATTGGGAAGGATTTTCTTTACTATTTCTTCGAGTCGGTAGTGGCAAGTCATATTGTGTGTATTATAGTGTAGAACACATGGGCATTTCCGTTTTCGTGAGTTGGGCATCCACCTTACATGTAAGTTTCTTTTTTCATTACTCAGGATTAAGGAACTTCTATTCTGTTTTCAAGAGCATGTGATCAGCTTCTTCAAGGGAAGCTAGCACTTCCCAGGCAGATAAGGGTAGGAAAAGCCGTGATAAATGTGGGGATTGTGAGGCTGTTGTTAAGAAGAATGACAGAGGTATTCAATGTGAATCATGGTTTCACGCTTCGTGTCAAAATATTGGTGAGGGTCAGTATCAAGCATTCATTGAGAATAATAAAGGTAAGACTCCAGCTTTTCATTGGTATTGTTGTTATTGCAACCGCTCTGCAGTTAAAGTCTTGTGAGGCTTAATGAAAATGCAAAAGCAAACTGAAGACCTCCAAGAAAGAGGTACAAACCTCCAGTTTCTATCCATGTTCTATTATACATAAAATGTCTTCTCGAGACATGATTTTAGCTTAGTGTGTGTATTTTGTGAGGACTACCCGTAGGATGCAGTCGTTGCCTGTGTGTATACTCAGCGGTAAGTAATGAACTCCCTTCTTTCAAGAACTATTCGTGTGGAAGGCACTCCGACGGCCGACAGATCAGGGGAATGATAAAATAGAAAAGAGGTAAAGTATAAAGGGGGAGCTTTATGAGGGGAGCTTTATGGCAGATTAGAGAAATTGTAAAGGAGAGAAGAGCTCCTCATGTAAAGGATGAGACAGGTAGGTGGTGTAGTTTTAGACTACATTGCCTGTAATGAAGTCAAAAGTATAGTCAACTTCTAGTAAACTACTGATTGGAGTGTTAATTTCCAAAGCTGTTCTTTATTGTAATTCTTAGTTGCAACTTCACAATTCATGAGAGATTGCAAGAAGAGCTATTCCCTGCAATCTGAGACATTTTTACTCACAAACCATGTCATTACTGCTTGTCACTTGTGAACTTGTTTTGCTTTCTCTCCTTTTTTTTTGTATATACCCTTTGTACTTGTTTGTATGTATATCTTTGTACGATGTACACTGTATAAGCTTCTCCATTACTTCTTTTGCTAATGTTATTTCATTGTTTCTTCTGTTGCTAATTTACAAACAAAAGAACGGCAGAACCCAAGAAAAGTCAAGCCAAGCACAACAAGAAGGATTCCAAAGTCGAACAAGATTCTCGGAATCATTCCTATACTTATTTTTTCGTATATATACATTTCATTTCATTGAACTACATATAAAATATTAAATACTTGCCACTTGCTGGCAATGTTAACACACGGCCTTCAATATTACCACTTTGGCTATGTAAGGTTCGTAGGCAGGATTTTACCAATATAGGGGTTCAATTGGGGCTCTGGTGACTATCTAAGGGGAGAGCCACCATCAGTTGACTAGGAGCGTTGCACCCCCCCCCCCCAAAAAAAAAAAAAAACTGCATTGCCGGAAACGGCACCAACTCCCGGATGTTCTAAGCTGCTTTAAAAAAGGATGTCATGTCCGCAGTTTGAACAATTAATCTATGACTGAAAACTGGTAATACATATCAGATGGATTGATATGACTACATAAATCCTGATGAATTATTACAATCTTTGATTTATTCAGCAATATTCTCGAAAACGCTAAACTCAATTTTAAATTAAGACAAAAATAAGTCAAATTGACCACTTGGGTCGATAAAATGGAAGGCTGAAAGTACTAAACGTATTGCTACAACCAGTGCTTCCACTTCTCAGAGACCGTAGAGACGGGGTTTAGGAATAGTGGGAGGATTTGAGCGTCCCTAGTGGATTTACGTTTTTTTGATATCCGCAATTATCATTATGCATTATGCAACTCACATACTATTCACTTGTTCCTTTGTGTTATGATGCATAATCAAAGTATTGGTCTCACATTAGTACTATCTTTTTTTTCTTTTGGGGGAAAGGGGTATTGAGAAATGGGCATGACGTTTAATGAAGAAAAACTTAAATCACGTCACAAAATAATACCCTAGTCACTATGGCAACTCGTTGGTATAAAGGGTGCACAATGGGTGAATAATCACCATTGATAGTAAATAAGGGGTTACCATTTTGTAACCACATTTTCTAGTTTTCCTCTATAACTCTTCCAGTTTCGACCTGGCTCACTCTGTCACACTCGACGTATATCATATCCGATTAATGTATGAAATCTCCTGTTCATTATTAATTGATATTCAACAATAAAAACAGAGTAAAGAGGAAACTGCAACGCCAGCAACGCCAGCAAAAAAAAATAATGAAAATAAGAACGAGAAAGCGTGTACGTTAAGCCCGTATGAAAAGTGTTTATGGGAAGTTTCGTATAGCCTACTTGTAGTAAGATTAGAAACATACTGTGTTTTTATCCACCCTTTTGGTACCCAATACAATTTGCTTTGATTTTATATCAAATTTGTGGAATCTGTTGGAAAATGGCAACCAAAGGTATGACGGCGTTCCTTTCGGGGGTGTGTCTATGTGTGGGTGTACTGTATAAAGCGACTCAGGGCAAAGTTTACACAATAGGCCTTTGTATGGACAACATACGAAGTTCTGTTCGTTATTGC
This sequence comes from Stichopus chloronotus, assembly GCA_021234535.1. Classification (NCBI taxonomy): domain Eukaryota; kingdom Metazoa; phylum Echinodermata; class Holothuroidea; order Aspidochirotida; family Stichopodidae; genus Stichopus; species Stichopus chloronotus. The sequence goes on from CM037829.1 coordinate 7,873,737, forward strand.
AAGTTCCCATTACAGATTTCGGGATTCCCCAGCGGTGACACTCGGTTGCATTATCTTATCCAAGGAGGCTCATAAAGATCGTTATCGAATGCTGAGAAAAAGTTTTTGCAATGCATACATGAGTTTCCCGCTTCCTTGTTGGTGTAGTTGAAGTTGTTTCGGAGCACTATCAAAAGGGGCCAATTTTACTTGAAACGTAAACAAATTTCTAACCACAATGTTTCCATCGGGGTTCAACATACTCCACAAATATGTTTCATGCATGAGAGAGATTTCTCTCAATAGTTTGTACTTGATAGTATAGCTTGAAGTAATGGACGTAAAGCTTATAGCAAAATACGCAAAGCTTAAAGACGTATGGCTGATAGCGTAGGACGTACTCGGTACCTTATAGCAAAAAACGTAGCTTATGGCAAAAGGCGAATAGCTTAGAGCAAAAGTTGCCGGCATAGCTTATATCAAAAACGCAAAAGGATCGCAATTCGGAGATGAACATACGTAGTCAAGTGACCCAACAAGGGTCAAGACATAGGTACGTACGGTAGGAGCAAATAATGATGTGTTGATTGAATTGTGACCGGTTGTACGTAAGTTAAATGTTAAAGTACATTAACAAATAGGCAGATAAAGTGAATAGATAGCTTTGAATTATTTTGCAGTTCTTCAGAATGTGATATATTTATTAAACCACAAGCATGTTTACTGATGATCATTCCAGGTGAACTTAACAATTAATAATGAAAGTATTGTATTTTTTACTTACCATGACAGGAATGACAACTGGGTGTTCAACTTTTGGCTTCGGAAAAGAGATATGTGCTGTTATCTTCACATTGGTTTTGCATCAATCCTTGAAGCAGATACATAACCGTAGACTGAGACTAAAGAGATATGCGAAGCACATCTAGAGAGACCCATCTTGTTCGGTAAACATTGCAAGAGAGAGAGGAGGACCCGCCTTTCCAGAACTTCATCAGTTGAGGGTCTAGTGAAGAACAGATCTGAGTTGTTCCAAAGCTAATGAACAATATAAAGACATACTTCCTTATACTGATGACATCATGTATATTTTGACGAAGTCGAGTCAGAATTTTCGTTTCGGTCATGACTTTACGTTTTATTTCAACTTCGGTTTTAATGCTTCACTGAATTTGTTGTGAAGCTCGTTTGTAATTTCCATGCTAGGTAAGCATGAAAAAGGGAAGAATCTCACGGAAAAGCGAAGAAAGCACCCCTGGGAACACCAAACACCGTCTAAGGCGACTTCTCTCACAAATGCTCTCCACCCTGCATGCTATGGATACACGAGGAGAGAGAGAGAGCGATCTCATGGTGCGAGGTTGCTTATAAACTGAAATGGGATCGGCAGGGTGAGATAATTCCGCTCACACCGGACACAATAACTAACTTTGAATTCCTCCACCCCACACCCCAACTACGTGTCCCAGTGGATTCAGTTCAAACACTGCTCCCAACCTACAAAACAATAACCCTGCAATGTGCTCATTACACAATCATACAAAGTAAACAATGCACTTTTTTAGTAAACATGTGGACACTGCGGTCCTGGATCATAGCATTTACTATATAGGGTGATCGATATAGAATATCGGCATCCCGACTTATGGTAAATATCATTTCCACCAAAAATAGTAATAGGGTCTTACAATAAGTGTGATACAACAATGCAATATGTTCTATGTCCATTTTCCATTCTTTTACTAATATCTTCAATGGATTTTCAGTTTGACCTATGCTGACATCAAATGAGAAAACAATACCTTTCTTGTTTCATTGAGTTTAATCTACGATCTATATAAGAGCCATTTCCAAGTTTGTTTGAGATATTGTTTAATATTTAATACGGAAGCTAGTTTGACAATATTTTCACAGTTTGATCTCTACACTGAATTCAAATGACATGATACCTAAGCTGAAATCAACAGCTTTCTTACCCTTGACACTATTCGTAAACAAACAGTTCATGAGTTCACCTAAGCTGATCTGAGGAATACTGTGATGAGATCTGAGGAATACTTTGACGCGCACACATTTCTTGGAATAAATTGACGCACACTCGATTTCTATGCACATGTCTACCCGCACGCAGGTATGTGTCTAGTTCGACGCATATGAGTTGCAAGGTATCGCTAAGCTAAGTAACTTGAATATCAAGCACTTCTGTCAACAACGGTCGATCTGAATCTCTGATGAAAATAATGTACAGCTCAGCGCACTCCGGGAGTACATGAAATGATTTATGAATTATTATGTAAAATGATATATAGGGATGAGATTTGCAACTCCGTGGATTGCCTTCTTGTTCATCATAATGACGTCACCTGATAATGTCATAAGATAGGTAAATGGGTCCGATTGTTAGCATTATGTTAGTTCGGTCTTGAATCCATCGCTATTCGTGCATAAAATAGCATTTGATTCTAGCCACTTTCCTTATTTTAAAAGTAGTTTAGTTAAAGTCTATTGTCCACTTGTCCCAAATGGTAATATAATCGTTTAGTGTTATTATATAGCAGGCAGACCAGATTGACAACTCTTAAGCATTACAATAGTAACTGTGGTCAAGCCAACACCACCCTTTTTGGCGTAGCACCGCTAGAGTCTTCGGTACACCAGCAGGTGGAAATATGAAGTATTCCCACTCCCTTGTCAGTTAGGGGATCACTTTCAAAATAAAGTCTAAATTGGTCCGGATCAGGGAAACTGTTACCATTTATCGAAACAACAAACAGTTTTACAATTTTGAAGTTTTACCGTAGTAATGTGTTCACGTCATCTGAACACTATTGGCACCGCTGGGACATTTGGTGTCCACTGCGATGGCGGGAACTCTAGTGGTATTTCCACTGGGCTGTGAGGTAGGAGGGTCACTTTGAATATCGGAAATGGTTCGAATCTGTTAGTTAATCATGTTTTAGAAATAGACGATGCCACAAATCTGAAGCGTTACATAGCAACTATGGTCACACCACCTGCACCGCTGGGAACTTTGGTGGCCACATTGCATGTAACTTCATTGGTACCACAGTTCCTGGTATGTGAGGACTGTTATTTTCAAGTGGGAAAAAAATGTTCTGAATGGCCCAAATCATTAGTACAAGGGAAATACCCGACTTTGAAGGTTTAAAGGGTAAGTATGGCAATTGCGGTCAAATTATTAAAAGACGATTTTCTTTTTTTTTTTGTGAAGGAAAAACTTTATTTCCGTCCTCATGTTATATACAAAATTGTACATTTACCTAACTAAGAGTGGAAAATAAATATAGTATTTACAAGTTTTTACAGCCTTTTTAATTTAACACAACATTACCTTTCCATCATGGAAATTTTCTGCTACTTACGTTACAATATCTTTCCAAGTGGAAAGTGTTTAACCTATTTGCATGTAAAAGACCCTTTTCATGGTGACACCATTGTGGTAGTTTAAGTACCCAAAAGATAGAGGTTTGGTTGTAGCGCCCCTTCCTGGTAAGTTTAAGGAATGGTTCAATTGTTTCAAGTGTTAGCATATTTGTGGAAATCTCTTTTGACCTTTGAGACATGACCAAGGTTTCTGTAATGGAACAATATATATATAACCAGACACCAGAAACATCCACGTCACGACAGGTTTCGCCCTTTTTGGGACTCATCAGGCGACGGCAGGATTCGAACTCATGATCTCAGGCTCCAGCGCGGTCGCCTTAACCATTCCACCAAAGCTCTGTTTCTGGTGTTCGAAAGTGAATTTGGCCTGAAATACAGTCTGTCACGATAACATATAAATTGCGTGGGAAGCACTCCTGGTGCCTATTAATAACCTAGCTATTTTGTTATGTGAAGATCCCTGAAGAAATAATAATAATAATTCACATTTATATAGCGCTTAAGACATATTGTTTCTAAGCGCTTTACAAGTACAAAATAAGACAAACTATAACGTAAATATTGCATAAGAGATAAGATACAATTACATAATTACAAGAAATACTATTCTGATGTGAAAATGATTACTGAAGAGTGCGAAATAGGTAAGTCTTGAGTAACTGTTTACAGCTGTTTGTAGTTGGAGCATGTTGGATGAAGGCGGGAAGATTGTTCCAAACGAAGGGAGCACAAACAGAAAATGCGTGGTCCTCATAACGGGTGTGGGTGCGAGGACCAGGTGCAAGTGTAGATTTTGATGAGGAACGAACATTCATACGGGTGAGAGATCTGGGTGCAATCAGTTCGGATATGTATGAAGGAGCTTGGTTGTTGATGACTTTGTAAGTGAGTAGAAGGATCTTGAACTGAATGCGCTGGGGAATCTAGAGCCAGTGAAGTGAACGAAAGACGGGTGCAATGTGATCGTGTTTTTTGGTTCGAGTGATGAGGCGAGCAGCAGTGTTCTGAATGTGTTGGAGTTGGGCAAGATCAGCAGCAGGCAAGTTAATCAGCAAACTATTACTGTAGTCCAGGTGTGAGGTGACAAGGGCATTGACGAGACGCTCGGTGGAACTTTGATTGAGGTATTTACGGATTTTACCAATTCTGTAGATTCCGAAAGTTGCAGCAGGGCAGACTTTGCGAATATGTTCTTTTAGGTTTAAAGAGTTGTCGAGAGTGACACCGAGATCCCTTGTAGAGACAGACGATTTTATTATTGAGCCATCAACATTGAGTATTGGGGATTCGGAGCGTTTGCGAAATTGAGAGGTTATGTGAATGAGTTCAGTCTTATCACCATTGAGCTGAAGATTGTTACTGCTGGCCCAGAGCTTTACGAAGGCCAAATTGTAGATGAAATAAATGAATGTTTGGGATGACAGACAATGAAAGTAAATTTATTTACAAACATTCATTTATATATATATATATATATATATATATATATATATATATGTATGTATGGTATTAAAATAATCTAACCAGCCAAATACTGCAACATTACTACATTATTCGCTAATTTGATAATACATTATGGGTTAAAAAAAGTTCATAAAGGGTTCTTTTAAATAGTGTGACATTATTTGTGTCGTTGAGTTGCTAAATTTTGCAGCATAAAATCTTGTTTATGCAATGTCGATATTCAGCAACATCATGATAAATATTTCTTAGGGAAATGAGAAGAGAATTGTAAGGTCTCGAAGATTTTTCGAAGTAAAGTATGGACGACTGCTTATTCCCTTTAAAGGTTGTAGGTGTAGGCTTGTGTATATCTGTGTGAGAATGTTGGAATTCTCATATTTCACAAGCTATCATACGTCATCCAACCATTCCATATGAGCCTAAACCTTGACGAGGACCTGGCCATCCTGAGAGGTGGGACAGCTAGAACAGCAGAAACTCAACTTTCCTTTTCGAGCATATACCTACCTGTTGAGGAACATTTCGTTGGTATCTTGGCATCTTCCAGTGAAACCCATGTGACCTTGGTAGCCTTGCATCTCGGTAAAACCTTCAGTGTCTCGTAAGCCTTTTTTTGGATCTTCCTCTGCCTTTGTAATTTTGTCATCTTTAATACATGATGACACGAGGATGGAGAGAAGGATGAGTCGAATCATGAGGGTTGTTGTGAAATATTACTTGTTGGTACTAGCTGAAGCAGAACCGAAGTATGCCATTCAATGTTGTCAGACTCTATCAAAATTAGAACTTGAATGTACTTGTCTCTATATTCAATTGCCTGCCACTTGATTTTCGTTTCACTGACGTCGCGGTGTATTATATTTCCACATACGTGGTCCCCGATACCCGCTTGCGTTCATGCATGGAATGATGAAATTCCCTCACATTCGAAATAATAGCACTACCTGTATATAGAGATTGGACAGAAGATAATTATGCTTGATTTTTGGCTTTAAAGGGCATCCTCTGAGTCTTTCAAAACTGTTTTAACTACTTCCCAAATATTCTGCCAACTTCCATCACCCACTGAATAATACCCCTTGCTTGTCGTGTTAATTGCCTTCAAGTTTTCTGGGTTTTTAGATGATTTAAAAGCATTTCTACCAATAAAGTGTCTTATAAATGTATATAAATTTGAAAAGCACTCCCTTTAATGTAACCCATTCTTGTTATCGCCTTCCCCTTCACATCTGTTCTTTTCCCATGACGTCACTGGCAAAATTTCCTCTCGTATATCATTTTAGTGGGGGAGCAGACTCTGATGAACTGTTTAGTAAGTTATTTGCAAGTTACTCTCGCAGGTGGGTTACCACAGGATGGTTCAAAGTCTACATTTCCTGGTGTCATGTTTTGATTGTTTACACAGTACTAAATGAAAACGTCTATGGTGCGTCTAGCGTGGCATAAGTCTAGAAATTGACATATGTCGAATTAAATCGTCATATGTCAGTTTCTCGCAATCTCATTGGTTGAAAGTGTCATATTTGCAAGAAATCGACATATGTCAACTTCAACCGGCATCTGTCAGTTTCTCGAAATTTTATTGGACAACAGAGGGCACATGACAATTTCTAGAATTCTGATTGGAAGGAACTATCATTAAATCAACATATGATAATTTAAATCGGCATCTGCATGTCAGTTTCTCATTCTCATTCTATTGGACAACAGATCTGGGTTCATGACAGCTACTAGAATTCCGATTGGAAGAAAGAAGGTCCAGGTGGAGAGAGAGAGAGAGAGAGAGAGAGAGGTGGGGGAGAGAGAACAACAATTTTTATGAGAAACATGAGGAGAGCAAAAAATAAAAAAAAAATGAGTGCGGGATATATGTTGGTGAGGTAGAGTGTAGGGAACGCGAAAGAGTCGGGTGATGCTACTTCGGAATATACTGACCTCACAAGTACAATCTTTTACAATGTTTTAACACCTATACAAACTGAAAGGTTTCTGTTTGAATTCTTCATCATAAGTGAAGCACTGAAACGAGCCACCTTACATTGCCAGAGGAGGTGGCAAGGAAGGTGGGAACTATTCCTCTTATTTTTCAGAGAGGCATTTTCATAATTCTCGGAAACTACGTTCAAGCTATAAATTTTCTGCGGGGGCATGGAATGGTAGGATGGTTGAGGTGCATTTTGTCTAAAAATGGGATTATTTTTAGCTCTCAAAAAACCGACTGCACCAGTTGTTGTATAATGTTTCCTCTTTTGTCTTAAATTACAAGTCCTCGACGGGGTGAGGGGGATTAGACACAAAAGTCCCCCTGTGCAATATGTGCATATACTATTTACCTTTCCCCCTTTGTTTTTCTATATTCTTTTTCTATTTGCCTCCTTTACACTTTTTTCATTTGGTCACCGATGTAAGACCTCACATGAATACCCCCCCCCCCCGCCCCACGGTAGCACTGCCTTATCTGTAACACATTTTATGAACTTCTACACTTTCGTGAACCTCTTCATGTTGCTTTAACTGATATTCGTTGTAGTAATCAGAATGACAGTGGCTTAATAGGGATATTCCAGTTATGGTGGAATCTGAGGGAGGGGGTGCTTGGAGGATCACGGTTCCCTAATGCAAAAGTTGAGGGGTTCATCCAGCCCCCTCCCCCTACGGACTTCGAAATTCGCAGGCCCAGCACGTGCCTTAATTGGCCCACAGAAACATTGTTCCCTGAGCACATGCATCAATTGAGGGGCAGGGGTGGACACCGCGGGGTTGAGTTGGTTGAAAGTGACCACTACCTTTGCCATACTTTTGTATTCAAGTCGAAACAGGGTGCTTTCAAAATTATATAACAGAGCACGTGGATGACACAGTTGTCAAGATACTTGTTGTATTTGATAGCGTCCAAGCAGTAAAGTAACCAGGGGGAAGGGGACATGATATGATCATTTTTTTTTAGATTTACACTATTCATAGCTGCCTAGTGTAAATGTAGTGGAAAATTTCGAACATGTATTCCGTCTAAAAAATAGGGAAAATGATAAATGAAACTCACGACGCCAAAGAGACTGGGAACTGCCATATCCTGCAATCTGAGAGGCATTTTTATCCATTTTCTCCGTATAGCGCCAACTGAGATCTCCGCTTAGAAAATGTCAAGTCACTGCTACCCCACACTTCGATTTTTTTTTTTTGTCCCTCAACCCCCCTCAGCGTATGTCCTTGTATTTGAATTGTGTTGGATGTATGGGACCTATTTAGTTTTACATTTACCTTTTTGGTTTTTGTATTGTCTTTTATAGGCCTATGTGAATTGCGCAATGCTCTGTTCTTGATAGCGTAAGAATTTTCTTTTGCCCACTGGCACCTTTGTAATAGCTCTATGGTTAGATTTCTTTCAGCGTGCCACATAGCATCAGCATCATCCCACGCCCTTCTTCGTTCCCAAAGCAGCTCCAGATGTTCCAACAACTCTGTTTGTTCCTCACTGGAGTCACTTGATAGAAGGCCGACCCCTGTTCGTGGTTCCTACGTAGAGAGTCACAGAGTGTCTATCAAGGCACCTACTACTCACAAAATACGCGTAATGTGCTAAATTCAAATCTCAAGAAAAACTTTCTGCATGATAGAACATGACGTGATATCCAGGTGTACCATAATGGTTAGGGTAAGTTCCTCTTGAGAGGGCATACACATGTATGATATCATGTGAGATCTAAGATAATTCACCAAATGAATTATCTAGGTGTGAGAACTAAGAGTATTTATTCAAGAAATACTCTTAGTGTGAGAACTATGAGTATTTATTCCTCTTAGTGTGAGACAGAGCACTATATAGGGCTCTGGTGTGAGAACTAAGAGTATTTATTGTGAGCATTCGCAAAACGCCCTCAGTCAATCCCAACTGTTGCCAATTTAGGAAGAATAGGCGCCCAAAGATGCACATTTTATTCGTAAATGATAATGAAAGTTTTAATTTTACCCCTTTACAGTGGTAATAATTATAAATAATAACATTTTATATTTTGGGATTAAACTTGACGCTTTGAGAGCGAATTTCCCGTTAGAAGGATACGTCGATTAAAATAGGTTTAGTTTAGTTATCGGCTATGTTCGCCCTTTTCGGTACAGCGGTATATGTATTGGTAATGCACGATTTTTTGTGTGATTTTAAATCCTTCACAATCACATTTTAGAATGTCAATAATCACACTCCAATGACACCTCTGTGTAGAAATATTAATTTCCCATCTTAAGTGGTAGCCTTACATTCTTATGTAGTCAGAGAGGGTGATAAATTGCTGTTTATTTTGCTTGAACTTGCTGCATATTGACGCATATACAGCCTAACCAATACAGGTTAGCTATAGCGTTAGGGCGAACTGAAATTCCAGTACTATTAGGCGGCAATTGTTAGTGTCACATTTCTCAGAATATGCCATCACAAATAGTTGCAGAACGTGTTTAAAGATGAGCAACATATTTGCTCTCCGCATGATTGTAACACTACCTTTGGCTTGGAACTAACGTCAATGACTAATAAGATACTAATGTTAATGTACTGTAACAGTACTATTGGAAGGCTAGGCCTATCAGCGCTGCAAACTTGTGCAACGAGTGTGTCAGACTGACCAGATTAGCTTGCTAACGTAAAGGGATAACAACATGATAGATGATCAAACCTGGTCAGACCCACAGCGAGTCTCGGGTGAACTAGATTGAGCAGCTGGTGCTTGACTGCAGTCTACAGACTGACACTCACTGGCACAGGCGTTCTCCACGTAGTAGCCTGCCTAGGCCTATATAGTCTTTTATTGTAATAGAAGTACAAGGTAGGATTCTCTTTCTTATGCTACAGATAATTTAGCCCATTTTTACACATGGACCTTGACTTTCAAACCCCTTTCTTAACTCTGTATACATACTTTTTATATAACAGCTCTCTACTCTTACAGTAACTTTGAGCACAAGTACACTTACATTTAAGATAAAGAACACGTACTGGACCCCTAGAAATAGGTGGAAAAAGATCATATAGGCCTAAGTGTTTAATTTGAAAGGTGTCTTGTCAAAAAAATTGCTCTCTTTCTACATTGCTAACTTTGATTCTTGTGCGGTATAGGTACTTAGGCCTAAGTCCACTAGGTGTATAATCAGGAGTGTGTGTACAGACTACCACATAACATTGTAAACTACAAAATAGTTTCTGTTGGGACACCTTGCAAATGACATTTAAATTCAGTCTGCATTCCATGCACTACAATGCAAAGATCTTCTGCGATAGCGCTGACTCTTTCGTGGTGTAGCAGCGGCGGCGAAATGTTTACCTCAACAAGCACGAAAATATCAGCCTTGGCCTACCCTAATCACTATACATTTTGTACTGCAAACTACTTAAGTCAAAACTGCAGCCACAAAAGGTTCTGCTGTAGTATGTTGCCACTTACATATTATTATTTCCTGCCATATGTGAGAAAATGTGTGTAACTTGTATGCTTTAAGTTAAAAGCACAATCATCTTACAGCAGGTTATGTTGCATTATGAGGTATATAGCACCTGCGCTTGTTGGCTTATGAATGGTTATACCTTAGTGTATGAATGCTAACACCTCGGTGTAACTTCGACGTCATTTGATGGAAAGCACCCTGGATTGAAATAGGCCAAGTTTCATGAATCAGTAGACTTTTGTTTTATGAGTAGATCCAGCATTGCAATAAGCCTACACTACTATTACATGGGGGGGGGGGGCTGCCCGTGCTCAGTGGTGCTGGTGGTGAATAAGACCTTGTAGGTGCATTGACTCTGTGTGAGTGCCAGTTTGACTTAGAGTTAAGCTCATTTGGAGCTGTGCTAAGTCTGCCAGAATGTAAAACCTACATTATGCCTCTATGTAATCTAAATTTATAGTATTGTTGCCACCATGGACTTGTGAAGCAGTGAGGGCCCATCATACTTGTCTGTTTTTGTTTTGATTCATGTTGTACTAGGTTTATATATTCATAATAGAATCTGTTTTATTTCCATACCTGCAGCCACCATGGTGCGCATGAACGTATTAGCTGATGCTCTTAAGAGCATCTGCAATGCAGAAAGAAGATGTAAACGACAGGTGATGATCCGGCCATGTTCTAAGGTCATCGTCAAATTCCTTTCTGTGATGATGAAGCATGGTAAGAGAAAGTCATAATCATTGAAAATTTCAGCAGGGGTGAGGGTGAGCAGTACTGCAGGAAAGAGCAATCACAATGTGTTATTCAACAAACGTTAATTTTGTACAATATTTAAAGATTGTCTTTCACTGGAAGTTTGCATGTCATGCCTAAAAATGTTTGTGCCTCATCAGTCCAGCACACTCAGAAACTTTTTATTACAATTCGACCATGTTACATGGGTGTACATGAGCTGGTGCACTTACTACTGTAACTTAATGCAATGCTATGTATGCAAATCAAAAGGAGAGAAAAAAACAGTCCTTCATATTGTGACTACATTAAATGTCCAGACATCTCTTCTTCCATCCCAAATAATTGTAAAAAGAAAGAAAACACAATCAGCCCACGGTAGCAGGGTTGTTGATTTTATTTTTTTTTTTAAATCATGATTGGAGTCAAATAAATCGATTTGAAACAAATAGAATCGATTTAAATCATGATTTTTTAATAAATTTGTTTTCAATAATTTTTTTAATTTTTAATCATGATTTAAATCATGATTTTAATCATTTGATTTAGATCAAACAACCCTGCACCATAGTGTCACTGCCCAGGGTCTACTGCTTCAAACCCCAACTTCTATGACATCTACTTTTCACCACTTATGCCTAGTGTGTTTGAAATAGTTCAATGCCTGTATCAACCTCTACCCCAGGCATGAGTCCGAAAAATTTGATAATTTTCAAACAATGCTTTGTGTTTTGGGGTCACAAGACCACCAAACTTGCTGAAATTAGACAGTGAAACGAAAAGTTACGGTGCTAACTTAGCTAAAAAATTAAAACTTGCAAAGAGGCTTGTCACCAGACTGTTTTGAGAGCCGGGTAATTTGTGATCGCCGTCTGGGGGGAGGGATCTAAGGGGACCTCCCCTTTGAGAAATTTTTGCAGGTCGGAGAGTGCTTAGATGTAAAATGGTGCACTCTCGATTATAAATTATGAATTCAGCACTTTGGTTTCGACCAGTGCCGAAATGTTTAAGCTTACTTCGCGGTTTTGTGGTAAAGAAAGGAATAATCACTCAGAATTCTAAAGAAATCTAACAATTTCGTTCAGTTAAGGTACGAAATTTGGCGTGGTGACAACCCTGCTTGCAAATGTAACAATAATTGCCTTACATTGTGAGTTTTGTGGTGCAGCCTAAGTAAGCTATTGTACTTCCATAGAGAGTTGACATAAAGCTACAGTACAACCAGTATCATCTTCGTAACTTTGTGCTGATGTGGCTCTGTGCAGTAAGAGAAAATGTTTCCAAACAGCTGATGACTGACTATTAGCCAGTGTGATCATCCAAATTAGTTTGACTCAGTAGGAGAAAATAGACAAGAGACAGACCATCCTTGTACTGCTGCTGTCAGAGTTCTTGGGAAAGATTTTTTGGTGTAAGAATAACCGTTTAGTCATAGGGCAGATTCTGTAACTGATCTTGACTGTGAACTTTCAATTAGAACCCTCCGTTTTGGGGGAAACTCCAAAGCAACATCGGGTGAAAGAAGAACAAAATCTGTGATGAAAGTTTGAAAAAATTTATTGTTGGTAAAGTCTGAAAAGAAATTGTGTCCGTGGACCGTGGGTGACAACTTGCATCCAGGATGAAGGGTCCTGCATTCATAGAAATGCTTTGAAGTGAGGTGTATACTTGCATTTGAAGGGTTTAGTGGAATATCTCTATACTGATATCTATACACCAAACTCAAATCTTCCACATTTTTTTTTATCTTTTTCTCATCATACACTTAAAGCAGTTCAATTTCTGTACCAAAAATTGCTGTCAGAATGCACTTAATGCAGACTGGCCCATTTTTAGCTCTATCTTTATCGGGGGTCACCAAAGTGTTGGAAAATTTAGGGCCCAGGCTAACAGATGTGACAGCAAAGTTACAAAGAAGTAATAGATATACAGTATTCCTTACTGCACATGGCAGTCTTCATTCGATGCATTGCAACGTATGGAGAAGGCATGCCAAGCAACTTTATATGCCACTTTCATGCCAGTGATTTTGTGTCCTAGTGCAATAAGTGCTGACTGGTTTGCAATGTGGGACATACTGTACACTGTCATTGCTGTCATCATCCTACATCTACTGTATAGCAGGGGCACACGTAGAATGGCACATCCACTAGAATGATGACACCCCCTAGCTGTTACTGAAACTACAGTATGTATTTCGTCAGAGAAACTAAACTATTTTAGCGAAAGCAGAGTGACATACAGTAACTTCTGAAGTCTGTAACAGTTGTGTTCCTGTCATACTATTGGTTCTTTGAGAAGGCTTTTGTACAGTACTTTTGCTGGGTTTCTTATCCTGATGCAGTGGCGGCGCCAGAATGTCAGAATTGGGGGGGGGCAAACTGAGGGCAGAGGCAAATGTTGGGGGGAAAAGACTTTCGCACGCAGCGCGAAACCGAGCGGGAAGCGCGAGGCCTTGCGGGTGGGGTCCAGGGGCAAAGCCCCGGTGGGGGTTCAGGGGGCGAAGCCCCCGGAAGCTCTGAGGTTTTAGCATATCTCTGGGTGGAAAATTAAGCCCTGAGAGAGGCATATTATTTATTTTTATATTATTTATTTTTTCGGTTGACTGTACCCCAAGGTTCCCAACTTTTTTCTTTGGGAGTCCCATTTCACATTAACGCGGTACCACCGAGTACACACACACACACACATAGGCTACATACACTTCCATTCCATTCCTATATTTAGGTAAACAATGACATTATTTAGGAAAACAACCACCTACCCACCCTTCCCTTACGCTGGAGGGTACACAGAGAAAATTGTCTGACCAGGCTGGCCTACTGTTGAAGTGGCTACAGGCATGATATGAAAACTGGCAGCCTGTGTAACATAAATTAGGCATTTATCAATCATGGTTCCCGGGAGGTTTTCTTATTCAGTTCAATGCCAATACATAGTTTTGTGATTAAATTAATTTTGGATGAGTACAAGATCTGATTGGGAAGGGTGAGAACAACTGGGGGGGGGGGGCAACTCAGGGGGCAAGGAAATAATCTGGAGGGCAAATGCCCCCTCACCCCCATAGCACCGCCTCTGTCCTAATGTGAAATTTCCAGTTAACACAAACAACGCAATAAATACACTTTGAAATAATATCACGTCTTCAAAGTAATGATCCACTTACATGATATGTAGACCTTATGGCCTACAGTATGCTCCTCAGTCATTTGACTTAACGACTCCATCGAAGTTGCAATGTGTCAATTTATGTGCCTAGAAGTACTTTAAACAGCAGAAATGGTGGGTTTCATTTCTGTTCAATTGCTCAAGTTGTGGAGGGCCAGGCCAGTAAATATTTTCTTCTCATTACATTTGCGAGGTACAGTACTGCTCCTACTAAAACTCGATCTAAATATGTTTTGGAATTTTGACTATTTGATAATCATTGATCAAATCCTTAGGTATGCCATTCTAGGTACCACCATCCACCATGCAATAGTCAAAATTAATGATGATGTTGATTTAAAGTGACTGTTCTTAGTCAATGTAGAACTTAGCGTGTACACCAGGTCCAAAATTCAAACCCAGGTACCCACCTCCTACAGTTGCTCACATGACGAAAAGTGTAATTTTGGTTAGATGACAGGTTCATTGTGAAATCATAATACTGTAGGATGACATTTAACTTTGCACATTAAATTACACGCAGTAGGTCGCCCCTTCCCAAATTTGCGTCATGACTTATTTAACCCTCTCTTTAGCAGCTTCATGCTTTTACTGTTTGTAAATATGTGGAGGGATTCTATCCACGGCTTATTCTTTATGATCATATCAGGGTCAAAGTTCAGCAAAGACTGTTGTTCCGGCTGAGTGCAATATGTTTGTGATAAAGAAGAGTGATAAATACACCATGTGCATGCCTCCATACATTACTTCCACGTAAAGTTGTGCGACCTTGTGCAAGAAAACAATTTTTCGTTGTGTTTCTCTGTCAGGTTACATCGAGGAATTTGAGATTGTCGATGATCACCGCGGTGGTAAGATTGTTGTCAACCTCACTGGAAGACTGAACAAGGTGAGGGTCTAATAATTCCAAGGGCTGCAAATGCCGCAGTGTTGTGTAAAGCATAAGTGTAATGTAAGAGGTCTGTTGTACAGGACACAGATTTAGCATGCATAAATCCACCAATCAGTGAAATGTTATCTGTCTGACAAGCACTTCTTCGATGTGAAATTTTTGGAACTAATTTGTAGTGACAAAATGTGCAAACTTGCGCTGAGTTACAAAACTTGAACAGCAATGTTGTTTTGTAGAACTCCATCCGACACTTGTCTCTAGAAACATACAGTACTGCAGTTTGGCCTGATGACTTTGCTAGTCCTCTAATGACTTGGCATGTTGTTGAAAAGGTGCTGTCGGTGCCCTTCCCGGAGAAATGCTTTTGTCGTCATGCACTCCACTTTTGGAACCCGCCGTATCAATCGCATTTTTGGCCATGCTCCTTAAGAAGCTTATTTGTAGCTCTGTAATTGTTACAAAGATGTCACGTAATTTAATTATTCAGCCTTTGAAGGACAGTTGTTTTACAATGCCGTGCAATCATGCAAGTGTGGTGAAAGCTCAAGGTCCGTTTATTTATTACAATGTCACACTGAGTTACCACCAACTCAAAGATATAATTTCAAATTTAGTATTTTATTTGCAAGGTCCCTAAGTTCTCTTCAGATGGGGAAAACCTCACATGACTCTCTTATGAGAAACTTGCATGTAACTTCATCTTGGTCCTGGATGGACCCCTGAACCTCGCAGTTGCTTAGATTCATCGGTACATTTCATATGACGCAGATTTTATCTACTCTGCCAACAGCACCATTTTCTGTTTACTCCTACTCCAAATGAGCCATAAGCATTCATTATGTGCAGATTAACAATGATTTTGACTAACAATGGCGAAGATTTGCCAAATTCCTTTGTTTTACTGTTTAAAGATACATTTAATTCTTATTTTACTCAAGTACCTTTTTTTTTTTTGTGTCTGACTCATGGAGACAACAATAAATTTTGACAGAGTTTGTTATTGACAAAAGACAGCAACTCATCCTTCCCCCCCAGACAGTGCCAATCCTCCCAACCACTTTCATCTAGTCCCCCTTAGCCTGTTTGAAATTCCTCCACATGTGTAACCAAAACAATGGGCCTGTCTGTGCAATATGCTGTGTTGTATGAGCTATTCTGCATCTTTAGAACTTGCTGTCAATCAAAGAGCAGAACCAATCGAGAAGTTTGCTTCCCCCTGCCAAAAATGTAGCTTGGGGTAATTAATGACTGCCTTCAAGAATTTGTTTTGGTCAAATATTCATCTGTCAAACCAGTTTCTAGTCATACTGTACCTTTTGCAGCATCTACTGTATACATGTTTTGATACAAGTATCCAATCTCATTTCAAGCAATTATTCCTTTATAATTTGTACTAATGATTACCAGCCATGCCCTTTTATCTTTTTCAACAGTGTGGGGTGATCAGCCCCAGGTTTGATGTTACCATACCAGACCTTGAGCAGTGGACTAACAGCCTTCTACCTTCCAGACAGTTTGGGTAGGTGAAACTGTTTTTTGTGCCTTGGCTGATGTGTCATTTGGAAGACACAGAACTCTGTACAGTTTTTCACCTGGCATTAACCTTGTGGTGCACCCAGCTTGAAATAAAAGTTGATAACCCCCCCTCCTCCAGTTGGAATTACGAGTGCTCAATTTGGAATTGGGTGTTCTGTATTCAAGTTGTAACGATGTAAGATTAGGATGAATTCAGAATGAATTATCTCCACTTATTAGTAAAAGTATGTAATATGTCACACAAGAATCACAATATTCACACTTTGCAAGTTAGTTAGCTGGGAAAAGAAAAGCAATTTCAGAGCAACTTTTGGATGTGTGGAATTTTTCAACAAACTGTCCTAAGGCTTCATACCCTATAGCTTTACATAGGGCTTCAGGGCATGCCCATTGTCCCTATATTTTGTGGGCAATCCTACCTTTTGTTTACCATCTGGTTTAAGATATGACTGCCCGGAACATAAAATATTGTCACAAGTTCTGGGAAGTTATTCCTCCCTCTGACCAACCTGCTTTGAAAACTGGATGACAATACCCAGTATCATCTGTTATGCAGTTAAGGGATAATCTCCTAATCAGGCTTCTTGATCATGCACAAACTCTAGCTACTACATGTTTTTTGTTTTTTTTTTCTCAATGCATCTCAAGATTTGCCACCTCATTCTAACAATTTTTACCAAAAGCCGTATCTGAAAAATTAATCCAAAAATCTCAGTACTGTTTTTGGTTTCATTGCTTTAAGACAAACTGAAGGCTAACCCGCTCGAAGAGACAGTTCATCAGCCCCATCCAGTGTGCTGCTTAATTCAATCAAAATATGTAATTTTTTTAACACATAGTTCATGTAATTGTTCAGACTATTTCTGCATTGCAGCAGAAATGTAGACCACTTGTAAATGACACTTCCTCATGAATGTGTTAATTCGAAAGGTAAGCGGATTAAGTCACAAACGTAAGTTACAGAAGTGAAGTGGGCTTGTAGTTTGAAAATGGTGACTCTAGCTCATTTTAGTTACAAGTGTAAATCTTCCTACAGTTCCGAAAAGCAGCGTTACTGAAATGCTTACAGCTGCTGAGTTTCATGCTGGAATTTGAATGCTGTTGCTAAGAGGAGTTTAAAAGTTACAGATGAATAGGTTTCAAGTTTCCCTCAGCATAATAGAGTTCTTTACATGACTCATGTTACATAATCGTTCGCAAATTTAAAAGAAGAAAGACTGCTTGGCCGTGAAGTGCGACCGAAACCTAATAGGATTATACAACTGCCCAAGTCCAAGAGAACATAGAAGAGAGTAGGCATTGAAAGCTTTGAAGACATACTGAGAAAAACAACACCCCATAAAATTGAAAGTAATCAACCTGAAGAAGAATTCTCTCGTAGGTGCTTGTATTGTTTGTAGAGGCTAAGTTTGCACGGGGTGAAATAGTACCGTTACCGCGCTCTCACTGTGTGGTATAGTTAAAGAAGTATACTCTGAGCAAACAATCGTTCCACAGTTCCTTTTGTAGCCCCATCCAATCACATTTAGAATGATTTAACCTGTAAGCAAGAACCTAGAACAATTTGCAAGCAAAAACATTCACATGTGCATGATCTTGCATTGGGAATTGTCTCCACGTAACTCTGTAACGCGCAGTTGAAGATGTTGACTCCCTCCAGGAAGCTGTTACTGAGAAAGAGATCGGAAAGAAAATTTTATAAGTGCTTATGCAGAAAGACACACCAAATCAAGCAAAGATATGCTGTATAGTCGGCGCAAAAGTATTCCTTTGTTCGGCAGTTCCGGTCCTCAGTCATTCATGTAGGAGCATCATTTCAATCACCTATAGCTTCCTTTGAGCCTATCCTCCTTTAAGAACACATGCCATCAATTTCTTAGCAACTGATCAGAGTGGACTTTTTTTTCTGCCTTTGTCATCTACAGGTACGTCGTCCTGACAACCTCAGCTGGAATAATGGATCATGAAGAGGCAAGAAGAAAACACGTCGGAGGAAAAATTCTGGGGTTTTTCTTCTAATGGAAGTGAAATTGTACAGTGGGTTGATGATATGAATAAATACATTTTATAAAAGACAAAGTAAGGTTGTTCCCACATCATTCTTCTCCACTGTGTTCCTTTTGCATACATTTATTTCATCTGGAGAGAGGCCTTGTGTTGAGAGTTACTATCTTTCATTGATTTTTAAGCAGTGTTCTTGGCTGTAAATTTAATCTGTCGTTTTTGTGCCTCACACAAACCTTGCAACTACCAAAAAAAACATTGATCTCAAATAAAATTTTCAAACCTTGAAAAGGTACCATCACCTTTTATGATACTTGGTACATGAGGGTGAAGAAGGTTGAAGCTGTCCCCTCATACCTGATTGCTCCTCTGCACTGCTGTTGTTTCTAGTCCGGGTGAGTTCTGAATGGGAACCAGATTAGTATTTTACAGATACAGCTGCCTGTCCAAACCATAGGAACACGGAAAGTGACAAAAGTCTGCAAAACAGGTTTCTAAGTCTCAATCCATACATGATTAGTTCAATAGAAATAGTTGCTTGTTCAGTTAATAGGAATGATAACACTTTTAATTTCTGTACAGTCTACCTCTGAATGAAAGCCACTGATATGCATTATTTTATCAGTAGACACTGGCTTAAGCATGCCAACATCTGGCTGCTTTAATTCTCAGGGAATGTTTCAAGTTGGAATACTACCTGAGGCTTATCTCCCTGTCAAAACAGAATCTTTGGATCAAAAATTTGCTGCTGTTGTCAGTTTCCTCCCTTCATCCTTTCAGAATTCATATCAATGGCTCACTCATAGAAAGATTGAACAGAGGAGTATGTTAGGTCTGCCACACAGACAATCAGCTGTGAGGATGTGCTGCCCAGTTCGCTTGCAAAATTTTTCATATTCTACGTGTTGATTGGTTGTGTGGAGTTTCAAAGTCATATTACACACGAGGTGTTACCCAGTTGCGGCACCAAGGAGGGATGGGATTACCGTAGCCAAAACCTTTGCCCACCCCCCCCTCCCCCTCAGTTGAAATGACCTGACAAATACAGATATTTATACTCTATTCCCAATTCATATTAAGTCCATGAGATATAATTTCTCACAAAGAGGTACATGGTAAAACCTTGGCAGCTTCGCCTCCTGGACAACCAACTGGGTTTGCAACTGGACTCCACCAGATGTCGTAAGTTTTCACGTTTGAAGCATACTATTCTGAGACCAACGGTAATTTTTCATTCAGAGATATGCTAAAACCCTCAGAGTTTTGCCCCTGGAACCTATTAGAGATCCTACCAAGAGAAATTTTAAAACTCAAGAGCTGGGGGTTTTACCCCCTGGACCAACTCGCAAACCTCCCGTAAGGTGTCAAGCTCAATTTTGCTCTACACTCGAATGTTTTACCCCCAACAGTTTATTTTGCCCTTAATCCCCCACCCCAGGTCTAGGATCCTGGTACCGCCACTGGTGTTAGCATTAAACCAAACAAAGTTTCTTCAAAATCAGCATAGCTTTACCTCAATGAAGTTTATATAAAACGTGCAACTTTTTTCCCCTTGCTGAGCAGTACCGTTTTGGTGGAGGATTAGCTTGGTGGTTAGAATGTCCTTGTTGCAATCACTAGGTCCCCGTCCAAATCCCGGTGAAACCATTCTTTTCAGGAAGTAAGTTTCCCATAGACAGAAATTCAGTTATTTGTCGGTCAAGAATAAGTTCGCAAAAACATTCAAATTATATTTCGAACATAATCGCTAGTTTATATAGTGGGCTGCTGCTTATTGCCGGTGAGACTGAACTTGAACTGACGGTTCAACAATGATTAAAACTAACTCTGCTAAGTTCTTATATTTCGGAAAAGCCTGTCGAATGACTTCTGGTGAGCCTCAGTTTTACAGACTGAAACGTCATCCCACAGCGACAGACGTTATATGCAAAAGTGACAGTATCAACCCCTGATAATATTCGTGCGAATGTAACTTGAACGTACTAAATTGACCCCATCAACTTACAGGTTACTGTCATGTCAATAGCCCTGGCAGAGGTTGTTCTCGCCCACTTTTCGTGCAGGTAGATTGAACACTTCACCCCCCCCCCCCCCCACCGAAAAAAAGGTATAGATTATCAGACAGAAATTTGAACATTGAATTGTTCTTAGTTGGAAAGCAGACAAAATCGACTTGCCATGATGTATACTGTGGAATTGGACATAAATTGCTGACAATTCAATGTTCAGAGCTGGGAAAACATATTTTTGGTGACCTTCGATCTTTGGTCTGAGTAATACAGTTGATCTGTATAGGGAGCTGCCAGGATAATATAAATGGTCAAAATTCTATATGGCAAAAGCCGTTCTCATGAAACTACGTGCCACAAATCCAACGGGAAATTTAAGGATAGTATAATTCGGAAACAGCTTAACCGTGGAACGTAGTTTTCCCTGTATACTATCAGGTTATCACAAAAAAATCACATGATTGCATTTACTTCTGTTTTCCTTAAAGATGTAGTTAAATAACGAACGAGCGGATTCTCCGGCCGTTACGTGCATTACATAGGACAAATGTTGGAGAGGCAGAGATGTTTTGCCTTACAGCGTAGGGTTCCTTTATAAAGGAACCCTATTACAGCGTATGGTAAGACGCCGCCGATTATTGTTGCATTCCATAAAGTCTACGTGAATGGTTCCATTGCCAACCTTCTAGTTTATCTACTTCTACGGTAAAGACGAATAGTACGGAAGCGTAGAATAGACATGTAGAAGGAGTCCTCGCGAGAAAAAAAAAAGTCCTCGCGAAATCCATTTCAACGACAAAACTCTGCAAAAGGCAATTTTCAGTTTGAATTTTGATAAGATGTTGTAACAATTTTTGGAATTTGCCATTTTGACGAGATGCTCCAACTCGGTAGAATCATAAATGAAAGTTTTCTGGATGTTGACAAGAGGTCCAAATCAGTGGAACGAAATGAGAATTTTCTGAAATTTTATATTTTGACAACAGGCCCGTATCCAGGAGGTTCAGAGGTTTCGGACGAACCCCCCCCCCCCCCCACACACACACACACACACACACTTCCACCATAAGATCTGGAGTTCCGTCCAGCCTATGATAGTAGACCTTCTTTAGCAACATATATGACAAGTTTTCAATTTGTTGGTCACAATCATCGGGTAAAATGTTCCACTTACGGTAAAATCGAACCCCCGCACCGAAAAAGCTGCATACTACGGGCCCGGGCAAATTGATCAAATCGCCGAATTCCAGATTTTAGGCATTTTCATGGATTAATTAATGTCAGTCAATGCGACAATTGTCATTTTGTCGACTTTGCTGAAGCGTACTAGAAAATCTTGGCAATGCCGAGGTGGTTCGCATGTCCTTTCTATGCTGCCGTTGTCAAAGCGACTTAATTCAAGTCTAACATGTACCATGTGAAGACTACGGGGTCGGGGCTTACATTGTGAATTATATTAGTTGTAGTTAATTTAAGTGTGTCGTGTATCTTCAAGTTCAAGAAGAACCTCACCTTCTAAATTATGGACGTAGCAAATCCAGAGACACTTCAAGAAGAAATTGATGACGACGAGGTGAGTTTCAATTAAGTCAGTGTTGGACTTGCATTATAGTGGCAGACATCTTAGACCGTAGCATACTTCGTGCATACTAGCGCCTAGATTGACGTTAGGATAGGCCTAATGTATTGTTATGCAAGATTTGTTGCCTATAAGTACAACTAGTTGTACAACAGTATAGACCACGACTTACACTGTGAGTTAAGTTGCGACCATGTATACTTAAACAGTACTTGTACAGGTAGTCTGTACCGTCGCATGTTTGATTCTCACAATGCAAGTGTAACTTACAAGTAGCCCTAAATGATTAAGTGGTAAGTGATGCAGCCAGAGCTTTGATCAGCAGTACAGTATATTCTGTGGGCTGGGCTACCTCTCAAATACTACAGTAATAGGCTACTGCCATTTATTCGTTTTTTATGGTTTGTCCTGATATGTTCACTGAACAGTGTTGTGTAACTGTTACTCAGTTTCTTGGTATTTCCTGAATTGACACATTTGTGGTCCCTCGCCATATGAAATTCCGTTACCACATTAAGATATGCAGCAAATATTTAGTTGTATCCCATGATGCCGCCTTAAGAATTTACAGTACATCAACAAAATCATTCTGATGTCTGCTATTATGCCATCTGAAGTCATTAAGCCATCAAAACTTATTTGGTGTTTTATTCATGCCTGGATGTTTCAGCATCATCATCAATCTTGTATGTTTCATCATTATTCTCAGGGTTGGAAACCTTGCTGAATTTCCCGCGAACACTGTAGAAAATCCACCCATTTCCTGCTGACATTTGTGTAGGGGTGGAACCCTTTGTGGGGGGTTCAGGGGCGAGTTCCTGGAAGATTGGGATTCCTAGCACATTGAAGGGGTAAAATTGTGCAGCTGAGCCCAAAAAATATAACTGAAAACTTGTACAATATTTGAAAAGTCAATCACGAAAGCTTATCGTTAGGCTATTTGCGTTGATGCAATATACAGTACCTTCTTAAATGTGAAGAAGTGTCACTTACAAAATGTCAGAAACAGGTGAAACTTGAGCCCGATATTAGGCTAAATACCAGATATGCAATAGGCATAGAATGTCTTGATCATAGACCACTACACACTGTCAACTACTGTACTACAAGCTGTGCTACTTACAAACAGCTCTGCAAGTTTGCCGTAAAAAATCCTGGCATGTTTCCAAGAAAAGTTTTTACCTGCAAAAATGTGAACACCTCCCAAAATGGACATTTATCTCATTCATAATACTCAAATTCAGCCACTTGTTGCAACTACGACATTTGTACCGAACTTTTTCATCCCTGATAACTGTGACCATGAACAGGCAGCAGAAATTTGCAGCAAAAAAAAAGTTAAAAATAAAAGTCGTCCCCCACATTTCAGAATGGTTTAATCAAGGAAATTTTTTTTACTGCGTGTAACGTTACGCTTTCCAGAAAGGTGTTTGGCGCTACCATTGCATCTGTGTGTAGGACTGTAAACGTAAAGAGGGTACAAAGGTCAAGCCATGCCGCGTAGGTCTGTTGCGCCACTACTGTATGTACTGTATGTATGCTGTGTACATACGTACCTACTGTATGAAAGCACTCCATTCTCATTAATTGCACAGAGAATTTTGTGCTGAGTTCGGAAAAAATAAAAAAAAATACGAAAACCGATGGAGATGAAATTGTGCACGAGTTCTGTGCGAATCATCCTTGGGCACTGGGGTTCATAGGGTTTGTAGGGCGGCTGAAGTGTGCCTAAAAGCAAACTGGCGGTAATTTCTGGTTACTTGCGTGGTCGTTGGGGATATACTGGACATCGTGGTTTATTGGCATAGAGGTAACATGCGCTATTTGCCTATGTGAGTATCGTAAGCAATAACGATCAACAGAGCTTCTTTTAATATTTGTTTAACAGCATTTTCCCTGTTCTCCCTCATTTATTTTGTTTCTCTGAAGATTTCCCGGTTTTTTTCCTGTTTTTTTTTTTTTAAAAAATGTGTCCTGAAACGCAGGATTTCCCGCAAGCGTCACCAATTTCCCGGAACCAGGTTCTCAAGGTTTTTCAACCCTGATTATTCTGACCTTTTTTCTTTAAATCTTCAGTCAAAATTAGGTCTAGGGAGTGAAGTTGATGTTTTTGCTAGTTTTCACAAAAAATGTTAGCAAACCTTCAAGTTGTGCCTCCATGACATCGATGTTCACAAGACTTCAAAAGTTGGTGTGGTAACCAACTTTAAATGGCCGTTTCTTGAAAAGTTTGTGGTCAATGACATTTAAATTTCGGATTTCCCTGTAACAGTGCAAGTCACATTCTATGTAGTTTCAGAAAAGCACACTGCACAGTATGACTACAATTTCATTCCTTTCCATTTGTGCAGGAGTTTGAAGATGAAAGCCTCATTGAAAGATTGGTTGGCCTCACAGAGATGTTCCCAGAGAGAGTAAGGAATGCTTCTAGTGTTGCCTTTCAGTATGGTGTTCGTGGAATCAAGCGAGGCTATAGTTTCACAAGAAGTGCCATGTGGATAACGACTACATCGTTCGTAATACTGATTTTGCCTGTTTTATTCGAAACAGAGATGGCCCAGATGGAGCAAGCTCAGATACAGAAGCAAAGACAGGTAATTGTGCAGGAAAAGCCTATTTGCTGAAATGGATGAAAGTGGATTTCTAGTACAGTACTTTGCTATGTGTAGATACTGTAGCGAAAAATTTGCTGGATTTTTGTCCCAATGTTGCACTGCACTCTGTATCTACTGTACAGTGACATGTCGTGCACACGCATTTCACGACCAGCCAACTGTACTGTGGTTGTATTGTAAGTTGATTGCAGCATCTGCAAGTTAACATATACTGATCCTTTGTGTTTAAGCTTCTGGTAAGTGGGTAGTTTGGAAGGACAGTCATTTATAGTCTACTGTAGCTGATCACTTGTTTAGCTTTAGACAGTTAAGTTTTCATTGGCATTGACGGTTAGTGTCAAACCTGCCCAGATGGAATGCTCATTAGGTGAGAAAAACTTGAACACAATTGATGCTTCTTTCTGCTTTAAGGCAAGTTTTATACAGTACCAGCTGGGAAAGTTTGCTGCATAATTCGCACAATCTTTTATACTGTGGGTGTAGTCCTGTTTGGTTTGCATTCCCCCCCCCTTTTCTCCTCTGAGTCATAGATGTGTGCAGTACATCCTTTTGTTGGCAGAACTGATACCCAGTAAACATTTTGCCAATGACAATATTGTCCCATTCTCTACATAGAGCACTGTAGGCCATTCGGTACGAGCCTCTTCCCTTGTAGTCGTAATAACAGAATTGAACATAAGATTTATTCAACCAAAATTGATTCCTTTTCAGATTCTCCTAGGACCCAATGCTGCCAGTGCTCCAGGAGGAGCAATTCCAGGCATGACACCACCAATTCCAGGAACTGCGGTTGCACAACCAACACCTGCCAGGTAATGGGGTTCACAAGCGTGACGTTGTTTGAAAGATGTCCAGGGCCTTTACTTTTCCACAGATTGGATGTTCTGGTCACCTGGAGATGTGCTGGAAAGAGATGTATTTCAATAAACCAACTTTTGCCGATGTCAGGTCCTAAAGCCTTTTCAGAAGGTAGTATGGAAACAATAGCTTCAATTGTCTACAAACCTGAACTGAATCACAGAGATTTAGATCATCGATCGGACAAAGTTTCATTCACCAAACCAATAATTTTGCTCTATCAAGTTGTTCACCGATAAATATAGCACAGTTGAGCCTATATGAGATCTCCTTTAATAATTTCTCACCGTCACAACTCTTGAGAGGAGAGCTTGCTCCTGACTAAACATCAGTTTTAATGTTGATTATATACTGTATTTTGGTGCTATTTTGCACTGGCCAAATTTCCACAGTCACTTCTATCTTTAAGCCCAGAGGAGACGTCAGAGGAGAATGGTGTTTTCATGTATAGATTCCTAACCTATCCATAATTAATCACACGGCAATGAGAAATGTTTTTGAAGTACTGTACCTTAATATATTAATCAGGATGAGTATTTAAGGCTTGTGTTTAATAGCATATTTAATACCACAATGTTTGTATCTTATCATATCAGAACTTGCTTCTTATTTATAAGTTGCACAGGACTACAGTAAACTGATTTCTTCAAGGAGACAAAGGCAAAGAATTTGATGTAATGTGGGTCATAGCCAAAACCTAAACAAATACTGGTTGCAAAAATGTCCAGCAACAGAGTGTAATGGAATAATGGCTATGGTCATATTTCTCTTCAAGCTAGTTGAACATTGGTGTGAGAGATTCATTTAATGTTTAATTCATTACTGACATGGGAAGGCTCATTGTCAAAGCCATATTTTTGTTTCAACTGAATTGTGTCGTCCACAGAATGCTTCTCTCATGTGCTGATTGCACCAGGTAAAGATCATCTTAAACCTGCCCTATTGATCACTTAAAATTCTCTCATGGGAAGCTGCTGTGACTGATCAGGGATTTGCTAGAGACTGATGTTAGGTTGTGAACAGTTATGGTAGAGATTACAGTATGACCATATGGGTAATTTCATCACCTTACAGTACATATTGTGGAATAGTTTAGTAACTTTGAGCTGAATCAGTATACAGTTTCAAGTACTTTGCATCAGGCTTTATGCATTAGAAGCTGGAATATGAGTTGAAAATTTGTCAGTGAAAGTCCAAATCCATGGAACATATCATAGCTGCTACAAAATAATATTGTGTAACCCCCATTTTTGCTTTGCATAGATGAATATTTATTACCATTCCCAATTGCTCTGTTTGGATTTCAAGTAATGTTGATTGACTACCATGCTCTCTTGAAGAGTCTGAGTTTGCCAGGCCAGCAAAAATGACGAAACAAGTTTCATATTTAAATATCTGGAACTTGGAAGATGATTGCATGATTCTCTTTCAGGTTTTGTGACGTGACTTTTTTCTCTACTTTCTCTTACCTGAAACACTGATGAAGAATGAAGGTAGATTGACCAAGCAATTAGCAGTAGAACTCATATTCCAGCTTCACTGTTCATGACCCACCAACTGACAACATGCTTTGTACTTCTATTCAATGGAAAACAATTTTGAGATGATGAGGGAGGGGACTGACAGTATTTGCAATTTGCACAACAGTAGCTTTTCAAATGTGGGTGGGAATAACTCTCTCTGTGAATAAATTTGTCGAAAGGGGTTTTCTTTCATCAAAACTCATATTTCGTGATTGATTGCCCACAGTACTTCTAGCTAGTGGTACTGTTGAAAAATTGATGTCCTTCATGGGTTTGCTGCTGAACTTTCTTCTCTTGCTGTCTAAAGCTGAAGGTAAAGGGAGAAAACAATTTCTTACCAGTTTTCAAATAGTTGTGTTTGTTTTGTCCATAATGAAGCAACTTAGGTGGACTTCAACTGTCCAACATGATTCTAGTTTGTCTTACAGGCAGCATTTTGTAGTTAAAATCCATTTTGCCACCAATTGCAATTGGGAGGGATGTTCCCTCCTTTCTCCTTTTTTTTTCAGGGGGGGAAGATTTTCCCTGTTGGGATGGATTTGCCCAGTCCCTCAGCTTAATGCATACCCTGGGAGGGGGTGGATACCATAGTCTACATTCTCCAATGCTACAAGTATAGTTGTCTGAGATGAGAGTGCTTTTATCGAAACAGCTGTCACTAGGATTATACAAAAGGGACAATATTATACAATGTATTGTAAAATTTGACACTAATTTCAATCTTGGTTAATGCTTTCTATACTAAGAACTTTGTTGGTAATATGACACAAGCCATTCAGGTGAAGTTCAGCTTTTAAGGATATAGTTCTCTTAGGCCGCATGTTACAAACATAAGTTGTGCTTTTCAAATGGACTAGAAAATGAGGCAAAAGAAGAGATGTGGGTATGTTACAGTACCTTTATTGTGTGAAATTGAATGTTACATGTCTTGATGGCAAACCAAAGCATTTGAATACATTTTACCTATTTCGACCTTGAAGACTGCACTTTGTGTATTTATTACTTTCAAACTGCTTCTGTTATGCCAGCAAAATCGATCCATAACTTCAAATTGTTCTCTTTATACCCATTAGCCTAATCCCCATCATTCTCTTCCCCAGTCTCAAGAAATCAAGAAATAACAAAATTTAAGTCAAAAAGCAGTTCTTGAAAGCAGTGTGGATGGGTGCGTCAAGTGGGAACTGACTTGACAATTTTGTCCCTTTAAAACCATTAAAAAGATGCTCAACAACTCATCAAAGAGCTTGAGGCACATTGAGTTGCTTCATGAAACTCATGAAATTTTCCTCTACCCATCAATTTTCACATACACAAGCGAAAAATAGTCAAAGCAAGAGAATCCCCTTCTGTCGCATACAAAGGGACATTTGGTTCTTGAAACTTCGTGACCAGACACTCTACACATTGGTACTATTTCATGTACACACACAGCCAGTACAAGTCAGGGTCAGAAATCCAGTTTTTGATACTTAACCACTGGATGTGAAACTTGATTAATAATGTCAATTATGAGCATTGTCATGTGTTTGTATCCTTCACAATCCTAACACATCGATATCAACACAATGAGTCCCTTTAAACTGAAGAATAGTTAAAGGCACTAGTTACACAAAATAAGTTGTCTACCTGGTATTTCAGAAAATGGTGTCAATAACGTGACATCAAGCAGATCTGAGACATACCCACCCCCCCCCCCCTTCTTCATCCTATATATTCAAGATGCCCTCTCTGCTTATTTTAAGTTTTACCACGACTTTATTAAGACCTGCTAGAATAAGCAATTTGAATGCAACACCCATACAATGCACTTTTTGTAATTTCTGCTTTCTGTATAAACGCATAATTACGTACTGTGTTAAACACACTCTGGCTTTTGCATCCTACACAAACCAGCAACATAATAACCTGACTTTAATGTTTCAAACTAATGGTTCACTTCCCTTGAGCCCAATAAGGCTATCCAGCTCAACAATTTTCACACTCACTGGCTGTGAGATGATTTGACTACTGTATCTCATGCAGATCCAGCAAGCATTGTACAACAAGAGCCACTGTTGAATTACCAATTGTGTTTCCCATGACATGGTTCAACTTTGCAGAGTGGTACTGCAATTAAGCCGACTGATGATAAAGTAGCATCTCCCACAAAGGAGAAGTACCATCATTTTCATTTAGCAAGGGGATCACTAATATGGAAATGTGGTTTTATATCAAAGTGTAGTTTGAGGTACTTCAATGGAATGGCAAGAACATGATAAGACAATGGGCGAGGATATGAAACTTTACCGTAGAACCATAGTTGAGACAGGCCGGCACCTTAAATGGTCCACAAAATATGTCATTCTTCATACGATAACATACTTCAGTGTTGGTTGAAGCAAATATTGCTACAGTAGTAGCTAGTGTGTAGAAGCCCTTACTGTACGTGCTACCTACATGTCAGCTACAAAGAGTTGTGAACCAAACCTACACCACAAGCAACCAAAGAAGTTGGATTGAAGCTGCAGTAGTATTATCAAAGACTTCTGGCCTAGCAAGTAAACAAAAACCTTTGCCTGATTAAACAAGACAAAAGTTCCTGTTCTGGGTAATCTTGACCAAGTATTTACCTCTTACAGAGTCAGTGAATTCCAATAAAATCAGACTGAAATAACGACTTGTACAGCTACTGTATCTCTATTATTGCAATGAAAAGTATAATGGCTTTGTTAGTCTATGCACTGCTGTGACAGTGATAGTCTCCCCTCAAAAAAAAAAGAAAAAAAAATAACACCACAGCCTATCACACAGGCCATTTCAATATGGGTAAGGTTTTCATCAATACACGTCCAACTACCACCTGCATCACATCCGTAATTCATTTTGTATAAACAGTTTCATGATTATCTGTAGGCTATAGTCTCCATGGAAAAGTTCTCACACTGTTGCTGCACATCTGACCACCACGGACAGTCCATGAGATGGAAAATGATCTCTTCACTGTGGTGTATCAAGTCTTTGGAACACATTCTCTCTTCCCCTGAGGCAAAAGCACGTAAATCCAGTGTAATTTTTCCCCCGGGAGTTTCGATATCCTCTGCCAACAAGCACCACTTCTGTCAGTGGCAATGTGTCTACTGATGCAGCTACCAAGATGCCATCCCTCCTTACCGTGGCAACCAAATTCAGTTATTCATTTCCGTTTATTCTTTCGTACGGCTCCATTGCCAAGTTCCTTTTCCAGGAGATGTTTCTCTGCTGAGGACTCTGCCAGCTGTGGGTTCAAATTTAAGTTAGAATTCAATGCTTAACAAATAGGGATAAAAAGTACCGTTGTTCAATACTGCACATTTAACATCACTTTAAATGAAGAGAGATCATCAATGTTCTGAAGTTCCAACATCTCTGTTTTCTTATACACATATCAGTGTACAATACAAATCTGAAAAGTGTATCATGTGTAGTAGGTTGGGTCTTCCAAGTACAACACTGGAGTCTTTCAAGGAATTTTAGAGGGACAGTCTGCCGTCCAAGTGAAAATTATCACTCCCCTGAAATAGTGACTGCCCCTATAAGATATCCTTCCACCTACAAAAGGTATCCTTTGGCTGAAAAAAATTGAACGATAGGCTAGTGCTATTTCAAATAGAGCAAGAAATTGTCTCTCATTCTGCATCAAATAGCATCTCAATTATCAAAAGTTTCTGGAGGTGGGGCTGAACCTTCTCCCTCCAAGCCCTACCAAGGCAAACACTCTTATGGCAGTTGGTGGAGAACAATGTTAATGTGAAGTGTATTTTTTATTAGAATGTACTGCATAGAAAATAATTTTCATGTAAACATCCGTAGTCTAATTCCCAAATGTAAAAGACAGAAAAGTATCTGAGGGCGAAGGGGGGGGGCACATGAAATTTATCTTGAGACAGAACAGATGAATACTGTATTGTGCTGATAAAGTACACCAAGGATATAGCAAATCTGTGGAATACTGTACATAGAGGATGACATTCCCATCACACAGACAGTATGTCAAAAAGAAGCCACTAAAATTACAACATGGTACCTCAACATGATCAAGTTAATGTAAGTTGGATTTAACTTGGATATCTTTTTTATTTTTTACTCAGTTTCCCCTAGATACAGTAGAAACCAGAATGTATTATGGTTTCAATGATTTCATTATGAGGATTTTTTTGCATGAATCTGACATACTACAGTGTACAGTAAGTGTAATTGTAAGATGCTTGGTTATTGTAATATTATAGTAATTTATCATATCACCAATTGCTGAACTAAGTTGACGACTGACACTGTAGGTATTCATATGAACATGCACAGCTGCATACTACAGAGATGCATCCAAGCGCTTCCTTTCATAATTTTGTATGCTATATCTCTTTAACATTAGATTTAATAACATTTTACCATGTCAAGCAATATTTCCATCTTGAGTTTAAGAAGATTATTCTCCTCCTGAAGACTCTGATTCTGTTTCTTCAGTTTCACAAATTCCCGGTGGCTGACATTGCTCCCGCCAGCCTCTGTAAGTGAGGAAAGAAGAGACGAGTCAAAAAGGATGTGGACAATACCGTCTAATCCAGAAAAATGACATGCTACACTTTGGTGTTCACTTGCTATCACTGTAAAATCAGGGATATCCGCCCAAAAAGTCATGCATGTCATGAAACTGTGATACTTGACACATACTTCATGCAATGTAAATACCTGTACCTTAAAAGTAAAGCTCACTGTTGCAGACACTGCGGTTTGAGTCACGTCAAATTGAAACAAGACAACTTCCAGACCTAGTGCTGTCCACCAGGGCCATGGAGATCAGTTCTCAGTGGCACTGTGACCACTAAAGCATTTTTGTTTTATCTCATTTTATTTACTGTAGGTTTTAAACAGAGGAAATTCTTAATTTTCATACATGTAACTTTCATAAGTAATTTGTTGAAATTAGTGTATTATATGTGTATGAGACAATAATAAATAAAGGTGACCGATTCAGTCAAACATTGCACTACATACTGTACATTTAATCAAGAATGCAAAAAAACAATGTTGATGTGTTAACACTTTCACAACCAGAGTCAACTTCTTGGACACCACCCTTTTCAGCAAACTACATACAGTAGAGTGGAACATTAAAATTTTACATCATAGTTCATATATGGCTGTACGAAGAAACTTTTCAGGATACTGTATGTGAGGTACAGTGTATATAAGGTACAGTAGTTAGAAAATTTCATCACTACTATGAAGAGCAAAAGATTAAACATAAATTAGGACTATTGTATTTGTGGTCTTTTGACCTTTTACACTTTTTAATAGAATTCTTCACCACTGCAGGATTGCTGCTGAGAGGAAATTACTTTGATCTGTGCACTGCAGCAGTCTCTAGGCACAAAATGTGCAGTTTTGCAGGCAGGTCACATGCACATCACCATTTCCCCTCAGACCTGTACAGTACAGGCTGCACCTCTTGTTACAATCAAGTGAACTCAAAAGCTAGTACGTATGTCAGTAAAGGAAAACCCAAAGATGTCTCAGATACGTTGAAAAGTTTGCTCTACACTAAGTCATTCTGGACAGAATTTTAGTAATTCTCCTGTATCCAGAATTAACAAAAGAAAAGCTGAAATACTGTACAGAGATTAGAGAAATTCCTTCAGAGGCCAACTGTCTTCTGCCATCAACATTGTGGACACAGTACAATAATGTACAAAGTGAGTCCCCACCAGCAGCAATATGTGTAGCTGAAATTCACGTCACACCAATCTCTGCTCTGTCAGAAATATCAAATACTATAAAGTATCACACAATACTCAAAACAGAATGAAATTTTTGATTAATCCTCACCTGATACCCACATTCCATTTTCATCATCAAATTTGAACTCCTGTCCTCCGAGCTGTATTTTTGGTGCGTCATAGTTCATACCATAGTTTTCTTCTCTTATAGAACTTTCAAGATTGTTGAGGTTATTCAAGGAGACTGACCTCCTTGGTGGTGTCTTTTTAGTGCTGAATTTGTTTCTGAGAGGCATTTCTGGAAAGTTTAAAAGAATAAGAGGTCTGTAGACTACAACAAAAGCTGAATAGCACTAAATGTTTTCAAAGAAGCAAATTTTCATTGGAACACTATTCCACTCCATTTCCTTACCCTATGTCTATACAGTTTGAAATTCAATGATACATGAAAAATCAAACTACAGTGCTGTACAGTAAGACATTCACTTACTGTATTTTTCTAATCCAGTCTAGAAATTTAGAGACAATATTACTGAGATCCTTGATTCGCAAAATTATGCGAAGACAGTGAAAGACATTGGCACACGACTGCTAGTACTGAATACCAGCTAAGATTTTGGAATGAAACATTTCAGGTAAGTACCCCCACTGAAACTGATCATAATTTACAAAGTGCAAGCAAATTTAACAAATCATGACTTGTGTAGTTGAAGATTGTGCACAGTACTGCCAACTTTAGTCAAAGTGTTTGCAGCTGATTGACATATCCTGTAATATGCTGTGCTGTATTAAACTCATTTCATGTTCATAACCTTGAATAACAAGAGCCCAAGGGCACTCTGGCTCCTTGCACAGATGGAGAGCATATAATGTAAATTATGAAATAAAAGGGAGCATATGGCATTATTTTGTACGATAGCCCATATGGCCCCATTTCTGACCATGAACTCTCACTGCATTACATAAAATCTGTAGAAAGAGAAACATATTTCACGCTTTTATAAAATGGCCCATTTCAGACATTGGATCCTAAACATGACAAACATGTACCCACATGGAACCACTTCCATAGCACTAATGTGACCAACTATCAACAGTGTTACATACAATCTGTAAGAGAAGAAATATTTTGCATGATTTCACAACAGCCTATGGGCACTATGGTTCCCTGCACTTGAAATATACATACTGTAAAATGATATGCCTGAGTTCATAAATATCAAAAAAGACATTTCAATTAATGCAATGAATTGCAGATGTTGAACTGCAATATACAGCAATATCCCATTCATTTTACAAAACACAAACAGCTGTGAATCTCTCATTTAAAGAAGGGGCTCTGCAAATTGCAATATGGCTTATCTCATCTATGCCCCTTTAAAGTCCAATAAACTGATAGAATGCCCTGGAGGGAACTACTGGGGTCTAGTTTAAACAGGTAAGAACACCAACTGACTTATTTTCTTTGGTTGTGTCCTGCTCACCTCACTAATTGAAAAGACACTTACATGAATGCACACATTAGCACTCAGGCACGAGGAGGTAAACTGATCTATCCAAAACTTGTCTGGTGTGACCACCTACAGTAGTGCAAACAACACTGCTTCTTTTTCATTTGATCAAGAAACTGCTAACTCAAGCAGTACTTCCATGATGCACTGGAGGGGGACTGATGGAACATATGAGCATCCATAGCATAACAAGGTTTTCATTTGCCCCCAGTTCCCCCAGATGACCTTTGATCTCCACCAAAAACGGTAGGGCACACCTTCTCTATATGGCGAACCTGCACACTAAATTTGACTTTCATCTGACTTTCCCCTATTGAGTTAGAGCGTACCTAAGCAAAACAAACTTTTGCCCCCAGTCCCCCCAGATGACGTTTGACCTCCACCAAAAACGATAGGGCACACCTTCTCAATATGGCAAACCTACATACCAAAGTTGACTTTCATCTGACTTTCCCCTATTGAGTTAGAGCGTACCCAAGCAAAACAGACTTTTGCCTTCAGTTCCCCCAAATGACCTTTGACCTCCACCAAAAACAATAGGGCACACCTTCTCAACACGGCAAACCTACATACCAAGTTTGACTTTCATCTGATTTTCCCCTATTGAGTTAGAGCGTTCCTAAGCAAGTGTCACAGATGCACACATACACACACACACACACGCCAACCTGACTGCATAGGTTCCTTTGCGGACGCAAGGAACCAAAAACAAGGGGTCTGAGGCCTAGTGAGTGATGCGTGTCTCTCAATTTTGACTAAACAAGCCTATACGAGTTGCAGTTGAAAGAAGTCATTATGCAATGAACACACAGAGCACAGAACATTACAACAGAATACAGTAGAATTAAAAATAAAACACTAAACAAGTACATTACTTTGAATACTTGAAGATAACACCATATTTCCTATGCATATTTGGAAGGTTTGGAGAGAATTTGAGGGTGAATTTAAAGTGAAATTCAAGAAATGAAAAAATAAAGAAAGTCTGATTTTGACTGTAAAAAATCTTATTTTAATAAAAAAATCTGAATTTGTTTTATTTTATTTATAAAAATATTAACAATTCTGGTTGATCATCAGATTCAAATGAGTACTGTTAGCCTGCAACTGGCTAATCCTAACCTACTGTGGACGTACATTACAGTAGCTGCAGAATTAGTGCTCAAATAAAGAATTATAGGTTTACAGTAGCTTTTTCAGGAATGATACGTCAACTTCCATAAGCTGTCTTAGTCTTACACCACTGTATCTTGTGAGTGTACTGAAAAATGAGGGCACAACTATAAAATACTGTACTGTACCCCACCAATCACTAAGGTTACGGTGTAGCTGACTACAACATACCATACACCATACAGTAGCAACACAATAGAGTACAATAGAGAAAGCTGTACAACAAATTGCACACTTGATGTAACAACGAAGAAGCTGTAGAAGCAATTCTTTTCTACGGAGCCAGTGTACTGTAGCCACTCAGGGAGAAATTCTTTTGGATATGAAACAATTTTCTAACTTACAGTCTTGTTACACTGACTAAGATATATATCAAAAGGAAAATCTTTCCAATGAAGCTGGTGGAGCCAATGTAGCCAATCAAAGGAGAGACCATAGAATTAAACTAGAATTTGTTTTTTTTAACTCTTAAAGACAGTGACTCATCTCTCCAGATAGTTTCTATTCTCACAACCATTTACTTCTAGCCCCTCCAACAGCTTGTCTTAAATTCCTCTACATGTGTAATCAAAACAATGGATCCCTGTGTTAATGTACATTGTGTATTATGACCTACTGTACTCAAATGTTGCATGTACAGTAGTGCCAGGAGGGGTAAAAGTTTCATCAGTGACAATGAGATGACATCTGGGTTTGCCACAAGTTTTGCTACCTGTGTTTCTGGAGGTGAGAATAATGGAGGATGTTAGTAGGGACTTAAGGTCAGGTGGCTGTCGTCTAGCAGTTAATGAAGGATCATTAAAAAGTTCTGAGATTGGGTTATCTGACTGTAGGATACTGAAATCTGAACAAATACATTTATGTACAGTAGACCCTCAGTTTAGATGAATAATCAAAGACAAGAGGAATACAACAGTTTTTTACCTTAGGTTTGTAGGACAGTAGTTTATTCTGACAGTAAATGGAAGTTTTTCTTATCCCCTCCCTAATAATATGTAGAGTGTAGTCATAATCAAGGAAGAATTGTATTACAAGATTACTGTACTAACATGCTTATCATATTCACTCTAAGTACTGTAGAGCAGATGCATTAAATCCTAATGTATTGGGAGTTCATGATTGATCATTTTAAAGACATATGGTGGGATCTGCTAAAATTATGGAAATCATGTGTGTCAGTAAGTTTGCACCATCAATAAAGAGTACTGTATAATTGCAGTGCTAGGGATCGACCCATTGTGTAACTTTTAAGAAAAGGAATTTTTTGTCCGAACAATCAAAAGTGAACTTGATGGAATGGTCAAAAGAATTACAATGCAATATAAAATAATGTAAAGCAGATAAGCAATGAGGCCAAATGAAAAAATATCATCAATACTGTATTAATCTATGAGAATGATAATGCAACGTTTGTATAGGGTACCCAGCCAGCATGCTATTTTCAAATGAAAATAACTGCAAAACTGGGAGCCATTCTGGTGTCCATGGCAGTTCCATGGGTTGAAGAAAGTGTTGAAGGTAGTTGAAGATAGTGTTGCCCGTTAAATTCAAAATGATTACGGGTAAGTACTGTATAAAGACCAAATGACTCAATATTGGAACAGAAGTCAAATGAACGATTGAGCATAGCCCTTCGAGGAGAGGATTGATTTACCAGATAATATGCCATCTTTATGTGGAATATTAGTGTACAGTAAAGGGCACAAACATCAATAGTGACAAGGTAACAATCAGATGGAAGGGATGTAATGTCATTCAGTATTCTGAGAAAATGTGTAGCATCTTAAATGTAGCTCTTCAGGGTTGGTAATAACAACAAACGTTGTGTACTTAACTGTGCTTTTAATATTGTCATGTTTGTGAAGTTTTATAGGACCTAGCCTAGACTAATAGCACACACTATGTGGTGGACGCATGTGCTTGTGACTAGGCCTGCAGGCTGCAACTTCAGTAGTCTAAATCCAAACAATATCTTTAGCTGAACTGAGCCATGTGTTAAATGCAATGTATGGGACGCGTAGTCAATACATAGGTACGGTACAAAGTGCACTGCATGCATATCAAAAATTCGGATGGCAGCTAATTACCTGATTTCGTAGGCACACGTAAAAAAAGGCAAGAATTTGTACGTTACTCAGTGAATATTTATTTTCGTTCTCACCTACCACTTCTCGAGAGAATTTCAACAAAAGCTTAGGAGAGGTAAATTTGAACGAAAAAGCTGGACTCCGCGCAACCGGACATTGTTTACAAGAAATTCAAAGAATGTCAACGAAGGAGGTACATATGTGTTACACGAACATTTAGATGGAAGTGATCAGCTCACTGCAGTTCATTGCACTTTGTGTAACCTTTATCGGAAGATACCCCAGGACAAACATCCTCTCTAACCATCTGCACGTACTTCCCGGGGGTAGGCCCGTAGCTAGTCAATGACACATGAAAACGTCTCCCCGTGCCTCCACTGGCCCCGGTGGAGAATGGATAGAAAAAAAAATTATATTCTAGGAGTCCTCAGTATTACTCCCAGGCGATTCTTCAGCAACGATATAACTGCAAACCTAGTAACTTGTCATTCCAAAGAATCGCCATACAACTGTCGATAAAGATGTTTCCTTTTGTTACTGTTTGGATTAGTCTTAATTCAACATAACTATATCGCACTGAGGTCATTACAATTAGGTAGAACCCTTCTACATCACTTACACAGAAAATAAAAAGTGAGTCACTGTCCTAAAACCGAGTCAATTTGTCCCCATAGAGACTCACTTTACATATAGAGTGAGTCACCATGGGGACAAATCGGAGGTGGGACACCAACTCGTTGTTGCCTAAAAAGAATCACATTTGCCGTCAGGAATATCTAGGCGGAACACCATCGGTTGAAAATATTTGAAAGTACTTGGCTTTTTAAACCCTCCAGCTGACGGGAAACGGCACTTTCCCGGTGTTCAAATCATCTGCTTGTCCCAGTCTTGAAGTAGGGATCTCATGTCTGCAAACTTCACAATCAACTTAGAGAAAAAAAATAATCTTGGAATGGTACACATTAGATGGTTGAGATGACACAGAAATGATAATGAATTATGCATTATCTTTCATTTATTTGTGGAAACGAAGTTTAGTCAAGCGTCATGAGAGTTTCGTGAATTTACATCAAGAGCGTTCAGATCTCCCACAGTGACCATTTTGAACACCCGTAGTTTTACTTTTTCTAAGACAAGGTCTCTCACTTAAAACATATGCAGAACGACCAAAGTGAGGGCGCCTCAAGCAAGAGTGCAACATATCATATAATGGTAAGGGCGCAGTAATTAGAAGAATAAAAGGGAATATCATTTCTTGGCATATTAAATAAGAAGTTCCCATTGCAAAAAGCACACTTTTTTAAAATACAGTTTTTTACCCTTCATAAATTGGAGTACCTCTGACATTTTTGAGAACCGATGCACCTCAATGGCTACGCCACAGGTTCGGTTCAGCAGAATCATATGGCTCTGGGGTTGAGAGCATAGTGCGCCTCCTTTACCTTTCGGTACCATATATCACCATTGATGACTTCCATTGACTTTCACACTAAAATAGGGACCTTCAAGACCTCATACATGCAAGGTACGTCATATTAGAGATAACCTTTCATGTGATTGATAATGGCATGGTCCATCATGGCACTTAAAATTGTCATACACGTCGACCATTCAGATTTAGCGCTAGAAGCGGTGAAAGTTTTGAGGCGTGCTCCCTAAATCTAAACAACCTAATTTTCGCGTCATTTGTACTTAAATTGATGTTCTTTTCTTTCCAAGTAAGGATGGCACTTTCCCGGTGATTATAAAACATCTCGCGGAAGCACTTAATCTAATGGGGTCTATAAATTGAAGAACTAGACTGAAACACTGACTTATCTCGAACTAAACAAAGCAACCAGAAGGACTTCACCAAATCCATTGTCAGAGGGAACAAGGAGAGGAACTTATGAGAGTAATAATCGGTCTTAACTAAGATTGATACAACCCAGTGATATTTTTGAAGAATAAAAGGGCACTTTGCTGCCCCCGATGCTCCTCCAACCGCTCGACAGAAGGACAGGAGGGGCAGCTGTCTCCGTTGGGTAAGGCACTCATGACGTCCTGAGTATATGGTAACTTCCTCATTATGCGTGATTGTCAATTTGATGATAGGCCAAAAAGTAGGAATGTTACTTCATATGAAGGTGAAATATGTATACTGAACTATAGTAGTTGGGACTCGACAAGACCAGTGAAAAATTACATGACATGCGCAAAATTGTCGTGCATGGTAGGAGGCCTAATTATTCACAACATTAATTGATTCAGCTATAACGGGATAGATGTTTGATTCATTGTCTTTGACATGACTAATGAAGTCGACAAAATATATCCATGGCGACTCTGATCCTTATCCTTTCCCATTCAACCCCAACTGGAAAAAGTACCGAACTGGCATGACAATTTTAGGGCTCAAGCAGGCAACTGTTAGGGATGGAACTTTGAGTTCACATGCACAGTTCTCACCAAAGTGCACTGTCTGTGGTTTTCCAGGTTAAGTAATGTCAGACGGTGCACTGTAAGGAATGTATAGTACTCATGTGTATGTGTGTAGAGAAAAAAATACTCCCACATTTCGAATACTTAAAAAAGCCACGTGGTTGAATAAAAGGACAAGCGTCTTAAGTTTTAACTTACAGCACTGAGTGTTCTTCTGTTTCGGTTGCATATACCAACTGCAGTGTACTATCATACTGTACATGTAGGCTTTGTAACACCATGGAGCTAATAGCTCCTCGGTAACACCCACTCTACTCGGGAGGCTTATCTGTAAATAACTCTGTTCTTAGCTCATGAATAAACATCACGCCATTGATTGTTTGCATCAGGGCCAAGCCGCCACGTGATCCAAGAGGCAGCTCCCTGTTTGCATCCAATCCATAACGTGGTGTTATGCATCATCTTATGAGTTGTATCCCCCTAACATTCCCTAATGTCTCTGACAGAAACATAACTTAACCAGGTAGCCTATATCAGGTGTGATACTTCTTGAGACAGGAATGTGAAACCTAACAGACCAAAACTACCTATTTGGTGTTTGTCTAAAACATTCGAGTCATTTCTTGAAAGCAATTAATATCAAGAGAGTAAATTGTACAACTGGAAGACACTTTCTTGGGAATAAAGCATACTGTATGCTTTAATCACTTGGTGACTAAATCCCCTTGGTAGGAGAAAGAAG
Source organism: Stichopus chloronotus (assembly GCA_021234535.1). Lineage (NCBI taxonomy): Eukaryota > Metazoa > Echinodermata > Holothuroidea > Aspidochirotida > Stichopodidae > Stichopus > Stichopus chloronotus. The sequence goes on from CM037829.1 coordinate 7,914,609, forward strand.
GCAAGAGAACGTCTTATTTTGATGATTTACATCAGCGTTATGTTGCAAACAAACATTGTAACAAACATGACTTGAAATAAGTGTCAAACGCAAATCGCTATTTTTATATCCAATGCCTACGGTTTCGGGGGAAATGCAGTCCTTAGTTAAAGGGGTTGGGCATTGAAGAATATTGATTTTTTTTCCTCTCATAAAAATTAAGAATGTTGTCCCATATCTTATGATAACATGCATGTTCTAATTAGACTAATAACTGGAAATCTTTCTTTACCCGAATTTCTTTCTTCGAACAGCAGTATCTTGAGTTAGGAACAAAATATTGGCATGGAGTTTGAAATGCCTGCAGTGAAAAATTGTTCTCTTTCATTTAAGAACCAGATCTTACCTTCCCAGCGAAATGTTCCTTTGAAAGCATTACTGCGATTGGCTAAAACACTTATCACTCTTTATCAAGTAGGCTCTGATTGGTTATAACCTTTGCAGTAGACTCACATCTATTGAACCATGGCACTATAAGAGTTTGAACGAAGCAGTATCCTCCATTTAGGCCCACATCTGGACCTATCAAAGAGCTCTAAGAACTTACCTATACCGCTCTCTGAGATCATCTGTCAAAGTGCATACCGGCACCACAACTGAGCTTCCTGTCTGGACAAACTTTTTAGTATACCCGCAGTTATATGTTTTACCTATAAGTTCTAAATATAAACGTATAATAGTACGGTTAGGCAATTTACTTACTTTCAGCATTCGATTCCAATGTTCATGTAATTGGTTCTGACATGTCAAATAAATCCATGTAATGTTCTTGACCCGTTGCCTGACCTTACAATTTGGCACTGATATTTGAGAAAATATCCTCTATGTCAAGAAAGCTGTTCTTTAAACACAAACTGTTTTCTTCGATCTCTTTGAATCAAATCACTTAAAAAAAAAAAAAACGAAAAAAAAAACAAAAAACACTACAGTCTGTTTAATAAATCTGTATAGATTTTAAATAACTTGAGGCCATGGTGAACGATAGGCTATTTTTGATTTTCCAAGTAAAATTTGGTCTCAATTTTACCACAGATATTAAAAACTAGCATCGTGTTTCTAAATAAAGAAGTCCAGTTCTGTATCCATCCACTAATTTCTCTTCTCCCCACATCTGCATGGTGATATGGATCCTATTGGCAAGACAGCTCCCGTTTCATGGGAAGAAGCAAAATCGTGTAACTATATATCTTCTTGGATACCTGCTCGAAAACACTGAAAGTGAAGTTGGATGTCATTTTGTAAAACGAGTGAATGTGAAGACAGTTCTTGGCTGTAAACCTTTGTTGGGCGAAATATTGACAAGTGTGAACATACAAGGTTAACAACAATTTGTTGGCAATGAAAAGGTTTTTTTGCTTTCCTTTTATTCATTTGTTTGTTTATTATGAGATGTACTTTAATGTGTTATGTAAAGGTGTGAAGTTCTGCAATGTATGACATCCATTTAACAAGTCATTCTCAGGTTTTGGTACACAAAAAATAACGGAGGGAGAGTTGACGTATAGTCCTCTTATTTTCTTGAAATGGTGGTTGGATGAAAAAAAAACCCACCTCCAGAGAGTCTGATTAAAAAAAATCCTCCATAGGTCGAAATCTAAGTTTGAATATACTGAAGCACTGAGGGAACACCCATTTTGAAATTCTGGTTTTCCAACCAAGTTTTCTATAATTGAAAGTTCTTTGTACCCGTAGTCGGTTTCTACCAATGATCGGAGACGACACCCAAAGGGGGGGGGGGGGGTGTTGTCAGCATAAAGGAACACGACTAATTTATTAAAATGATTTGGAGTCTTTGTAATGTATGGTGCATTATACACCAAAATATAACCAAAATAGGAATCACTTACTTTTTTATCCAAAAGGTGCTAAATCTTTGTGGCCTTAAGTTGCACCTCGAAACCCTGCACCAGGGGCCCTAATTTATCATATTGTCAACGATTAAAGGAATAGCATAGTACAATAAAGTCATTTGAACTCTCTAGAAAATGCATTGTTAGACAAAATATACCTATCCTAAGATTTAAATTTTCTCTCAGACGTATGCTAAAACCTCAACGCTTTCGAGAGCTACCAGGAGCAGTAAATTTCTATGTTGTCAACTCAGAGCAATAGCCTAATACATTAAACTTGAATGATGTCCTCCTCCCCCCCCCCCCCTCCGTTCCCGCAGGGAGCCCTAAGTATCAGTCTGGTGTATTGAAATCATTTGGTACCTCTGTATTATAGATGTCGGTAAATATAGATGCAGTATGAGACAAAATATACCTATCCTGAGTTTATTGATTTATCACCCTAAAATATGTCATTAACTCCGAGTTTTTAAGGGTTTCGCCTCTTAAGTCCACCGCAAGATCCCTGACATGTTCATGTTGTCAACTCAGAGGAATAGCCTAATATGTTAAAATCATTAGGGATCTTTGCATTTGGTGATGCATTAGGGACCTAACTGGACCGGCACATCTTCCTTCTTTATTTCTCATCCTACTGTTTTGACTTTGGGCTGATTGGGGATGCTATTTTGCTCCTAAGGCATAAAAAGTTTTCAAAATTCCATTGCTCCGGATGCACTTACGGTATCAGTATTTTAGAGGTTAGTCTCATAAAACTGGTGATAAACTTTAAAGATAAATAACACACTGGCCATGAATGTGACTCCATGACACCACACCTGCTTGCTTAAAGCTCAATTTTTGTAGAAAATATGTCAACTTCAATTGATAATATCTCAAGAACCGAACATGGGAAATGAGTGAAATATTTCACCACTTTTTTTAGAATATGTCCCTCTTTCACAATTCAAACACAAATTTGGTTCTGGACTATTCCCTCAAGATGCCGTTACATGCTCCTTTTTGCTCCAATTCGCTTAACCTTAGGTTCGATTTACGTTTAAAATCATGGAACAAGTTTAACTAAATGGTAGGTTGATTTAGCAGGCTGAGTGCTTGTCTCTTCCCAAAGTATTCAGTTGCAGAGGTTTAGTATTGCCATGAAATCTCGTACAGTTTCCACAACTAACATCTATCGAAAAATTGTATTGCACCGCGCCCCTCATATCAGCACGTCAAGATGTATGTTTACATTATAGTGGGTCGTCGTGGGGGCATTGAGTTTGTTTGAGATGACTTTGTGATTTACAATAAATCAAACTGCATTTGTTTATACAGAACCAAACCAGAAGATGGTGTCAATATATTACACCAAACGCTATCGGAAAGGTCAACAACAGAACTTATCATCAACAACAACAATGAAATTATGCATGAGGAATTGTAATATATTTCCATGAAATACATCGTGTAATTCACAATACGTATATTAAGCACACACATAAATTCGTCGAGGAGAGTCTTTTCCATATACATTTGTTGCCTAAGTGTATTTTCCATTCATCTTCGTAAGGTCCTCATGGGTCAAGCATGAAAGTAGCTATTGTGTCAACGTCAATTCTAATTCTGAGGGCAACTTATATTGTAGAGGGCTTCCTCCATGTACGCTATAGCTCACAGAGCCGTATAGGTAATACCGCTCTGTGTTGCTCAGAGCCAGAGATCTATTTATGTAGCTGTGTAGGCCCTATAGCCTGATCCATGGAGCTACCGTACTTCCCGGATATAATCGCAAAAAAAAAAACCCGAAATGAGTTGCATGTTGTCTTCATAGGCGAGATACTATTAGGGATCTTGGCATCAAAATGGAAAATAATTTGTAAAGATCCCTTGAAATCAAAGACTTTTTTTTTTGTTTTTGGCCTTGGTGGAACTCTTTTTGTCTCTCAGTTTCCATTGCAAAACTTGTATATTTTATATTATACACTTTCTTTATTGGTAGTTACTTTTTAATGTGATCCCAGTCAGGCTATACTCTGATACTGTTTCCCTGATCCCTACAGCCCAGTTATCAAATCCATGTTGCCCACACCAAAGTATCAGATCCCTATATTCTACACCAATGAGAACTTGCATATGTGATCCATGATGGAAGCTTAACAGTGGGAATATATACGATACCTGCAGTCATACGCCAACAGGATTGTATCTAAACTCTACAACATACACCAGAAAGATTGTGCACCCGATCTCCGCAGCCGCCTTCACCCGAAAGAGAAATTATATCTCATCTTGGCCTATACGCAGCGCCTCTTTGGCCTTGCCTATTTGGTCGCCGCTTTTCTTATCGCTGTAGTAGCTGAACGAAAAGGTTCGTCCGCTACGTTCGCTAACCTCATCCCTTAACAAGTGTAACTGCACAAAAAACTACCATGTATCGGATATATAGAGGAGCCTATAATGGTAAAACACTCGACTCTGAAGAAGATCAAGCTAGTATCGATTCCATATGTCCGACCAAATTTATTTCCAGCTTTTCTGCAAGTCCCCCCCCCCCCCCCCCATTTTGCAGGGCACTTGACAAATTTCTAACACCTTTGTTCTCTTGTAATAATAAAACGAGTTGTAATAATAAAACGAGTTGTATAATCAGCTCTTCTTCTTTCTTTTTTTCTAAACATTAAATACAACTGCCAAAAGGCCTCAACTATATACTGCAGAATTCCAAAATTGAATATCTACTGTTTACAAAGCACCCCACCGGTAACCTGATTTTTAAGTCGTTCTGTTTTAAAGTCAACAGTTTAATAGGTTCTACCTTATTGATCTACATACAGACTAGTTCCCGATATTTTTGTATCTCCTGGCAAGCGATCAATCTTCGAATATATTTATCTTACCCCCTAAATCATGCGCAATCATCACAAAGTTCAAGATCAAGTCTGATAACAGATACCAGAAAATACAGAGAGAATAAAAGAGGGTCACTTATTTTTCTTTGTTTTTTTTCTTTTAGCTTTACGTAAAGATATAAATATTAGTGTGAAATATTTGATATATTTAGACTCCATTCGGAAACTCGAAGTACCCATAACCGCTGAGAGGTTAATGTCTCTTTTACTGGCAAGGACGAATGAGAATTGATCGCCTTGGCTTGGTTTTCATTTACTGTATTTGAAAAGAGACCATTTCAACGTATTCGTTGGAACTCGAACGTCACTTGTGTACCGCAAAAGTCAAAGAAAATGAGGACTCTCTTGGTTTTCTTGGGAGTTGTCGTTGTCGCTGTGACAGCTAACGTTGCCGGAAGGTAAGTTTAATTAAAACTCCTTCAAATTGACCTCATGATGTTGTTGCATAACAAGTGACAAAACGGGCCCAGTAAAGGGTGATTGATGTTATAAAACCAGGGGTTAATTACCAACTCCCTGATAAAACTAAAAGCGGACGATGTACCGTACATAGTGAACAACGTTTCTACGTGTTTTGCAAAATAAGGTTATGCAAATAATTGCTAAAAGGAATAATGATTCTGAATATCATTTCAATTCGAAAACACCTAGCCCTGTCACCTATAACCCTTGCCAGAATGACGATTTGTGAGTATTAAAAGGGATGCAATCTAAATTATAGCTACTGCTTCTCATTCCCCCCCCCCCCCCCCCCATTCCTCCTGTATACTTTACCTCTTATTTGCTTAAATACACAGTCGTCCTCACTTTACTTTGAAATAAAGATCATCAAAATGTTGCAATTCATTTCTCATTTTTCGTATAAGTATTTCTCATTATGGCGCTGGATATAAGTACTGCAAAATCAAGCAATTCAACGAAAAAATGATACCATATCATGAAGAAGAGCCATTCATGAATTACAATAGGGGAATATACTAATTCAGTTCGAGGGTGTCTGTATTTTCCCTTAATCGTTTCTCTGATCTATCGGCCCCCACCCGAATACCCTTTGGAAGAAGGGAGATTATAATGTATAACCGGATATCCGACACATGAGTTGATATATGTCATGTGATCACAATGAACATACTCAGGGTCGTGGCTACGGTCATATCTTTAGGGGAGTGTGAAGGTCAAAAAATTCCAACCGGCTGAATTTTCTTTAACTGAGTGGTGACCCCACCCCGACATTTTCGAACACTAGCAATACCGTATGAGGACGGGGATACAGAATTAAAATAAGGGTGCAATCTTCAGGAAAAGGAAACTATAGGCTGAATTCTGCGGAACGAAAGAAATTATTGGGGGAACTGGGGCTGAGTAACGCGGAACTATGTAAACGGAGGACTACCATTGTTCAATGTGGAGCGTGTAAGAAAAGTCTGGCTTTTCAAACCTCCCAGATGGTAGGAAATGGCACTTTCCGGGTGTACTTGAGCTGCATGTATGTAAACCCAGCCTTGAAATAGGGATATGATGTCTGCAATTCTCCCCTTCATGTGAAAACAAAACTTAATCTATATGGAAACGGTAATACATATCAGATTGGTTGAGGTGATACAAGAATCATGATAAATTACGCATCCTCTTCATTTTCTCTCGGAGTACTTGGCAAATATTTGGGGGCTGCAGACATAGGCACACGGACGCCTGAAAATTCTTTTAACGGAGGCAGAGATTTTACTATCTAAGCTAAGCGCAATCATGATTGGCGCAGAGTGTAGAAGAAAATTCTGACTTTTCACGTCCCCCCCCCCCCCCCAGATGGCAGCCTAGGAAACGGCACTTCCTTGGTGCAGCTGCATATACGGTGGGTTGAGGTGATACACCAATCATAATACACATGATACACGAATCATAATAAATTGCGCACTTTCTCTCCGAGTACCCATATATCTACGGGCTCCGGTATAGCCGGAAACGGCATTCCCGAGTGTCTATTCTGCATGTACTCTGGCTTAAAATATGGATGTTATGTCTACAATATATAGATATATGACATATCAGGCTCCTATTATGTTTTTTCGCAGTGGGGTGGGGGTCTGGAAGCCTATCATAACCCCTTTGGAGGTTATAACCGCGCGGCAGGACTATGCGGAGCGCCGCCATTAGCTGGCGCGATCCTATATATGCCATAGAAGTTTTGGCCTTACAACCCCCCCCCCCCCCCCTCGGTGGCCGGAAACTGTACTTGCAGAATGTCAGTGGCTGCATGTGTCCAACCTTGAAAGAGGGATTTTATGTCTGAAATTTCTCAACTGATGAGAAAACATTCTATGGAAAAAATGGAATAATATGGATTGCTCTTGTCTCGAATATTTATTGTATCGTAACTTCAAGATTGTTTATTCAACAGCCTTTACTTTCTGATGATAACAGCTTTTTTTTTGATTATAGAAATTTTCATCTACCATGTAACCTTAGGCAAACTCTGGTGCAACATTTTGCATCTATTGCAATCAATGTTTCTCCCGAGTAATTATAGCTCCAGAAAATTTGTTACAACAGTTTTTACTCTATGGCGATTATACTTTTTTATAAGTTTGTTACAACCGTAAAAAACATAGGATAAACATTGCCTAACAAAATAGGGCTGGTTCTGCTACCGATAAATTTTGTAAATGATAGCCACCTCCATGAGAAACAAATGTCATGCAATCGTATATATGGTAGGTGGGAGGAAAACATGAGATGAGTAATGGTTGGACTGGCAGAGGGTTGCAGGGAAGGAGGATTTGCCCACCCCCTGTTTGAGATAATTTACCACCTGTTGGGTACTCGTTCATGTAATCTAGTGCAATATTTCTTTTGAAGTCATAGAATGTGCTAGAATGAGATGTGGAAAATTCCAGCTGGTATTTCAGATTGTCCTACTATCGTCACTTCTATACTGAATTATGAGAAATTCAATGACATTTAAGATCCCGATTATCAGGTAACCTTCAACAAAATCTGGTTCAATATTTAGCATATTTTTATGTCATAACATATGTTAGATGGGATATCAACGCTTCTAGACGGAAATGTGAGAAATGCAAACCGTATGTCAGATTTATTGAGAAATTTTTCAATTACGAGGTAAGTTTAGACACAACCTGGTGCAATATTTGGCATCTTTTTGTTTCATAAAATTTGCTAGACTAACATATGAAAAATTTCATCTGGTATTCCAGATTTTCCGACTATCGTCGCTCTGTTTTTTTTTCCTGGGAGGGGGGTTCTAGGGTGAGACATCCCCCCACTTCCCCTATAGCGACGGCCGATTTCATAAGGCACATAACGACGGTCCATAACATAGGCACACTTCTTTCCTTGTTGGGGATTTTGAAGATTGCTGAGAGGTATAGGCTTATTCACATACAATTCATAATACGATCCACCAACTCAGGTTTAGGACTTCTTTAACTTCTTTCGTCTGTCTATGACAAACCTACAGAAATACTCCATTCAGTATTCCAGAAAGAAGAAGACGTTGCTCCACAAAAATTGAAATATTCAGACATTAGAGAGCTGTATGGAGAAGCTTAATTACACTTAAAGGTGTATAAATTAAACATGTATGAGATATAATTGCACTGATGACGTTGTTGCTATTCAATAATTGAAAGAGAGATTGATGAAGGTAATTAATTTTTCCTTTGCTTTGGAACTGAGATCCTTTTCCCTTTTAATCATTAAATTGTAGTTGTCAGTAACGTTGTGTTTTGTCTGTTCGCACCTACAGAAATAACATCTGCGATGAAGAGAGAGAAGACGGGAAGTAAGTTTCCTAGGAGTAGCAACAAAGTTCTGCAGTTTTCTTAAAATAATTCCTCCTATCTTCTCATCATTAATGGTTGAGATGGCCTTATTTTATCTGTAATCTTACCTTACTGTGTTGAATCTGTAATGTTTTTGATGTTTGGACTTTATTTACATCCGTTTGCGTACTAGCTATATTGAGCGGTGCGAAAGAGGGCGGAGAGTCATAACTTCCAACAACATTTTATTATCATTATTTTGCAGTTTTGTAGAGGTTTGCTGCGAAGGATACACAGGACTTGAGGAAGGTTGCGTAACTCGTAAGTCATTTGCAGCATGTCGTTATTCATTTTTTTATTTATTAATTTGATTAAAGTATGCAGACGTTACTATCTTTGTCTCAATTGTGGCATACGTTTGATTTGATAATAAACAAACATGTATTACATCATGTGAGTATTGACTGCATTCAGTGCTTACCTATATGTTAACAATGACTAAATGCAAATTGTTACATGAAAACGTGAAAGGAGGAAATTCCACTGTTTCTGCGTTCCATAATGATTATGGCATGAAAGATAATCATTTATAGCTGTTTATGAGCAATCATAGATTTAAAACAATTGATCTGAATATCTTGATCAATGGTGGACTTTGAAAAAAAAATGTCTTGTTATTTCCCACGCATTGGCGTACATATCGAACCTTTCTGTGTGAAGGACACCTCAAGGAGAGATTTGAATAATAACAAGCAGGTCGAAACAATGTAATATGATACCCATATATTTATGCAATCTCAACTCTCTACGTATTTGTGAAGTTTTTTTTTTCTTCTGTCTATACTCTCTTTCAAACATCTGCTTGTTTACATAAACTTTATTCACATCCCTATGAGACAGTACTCTTGATCTTTTTGAGCTAGGAAACTGGGGGGTTGAGCAAACTTTTGCCTTACAAGGAGAAAAAAATATTACAGTTTATCGGAAACTTCCAGAGGAGGTCGTAAATATTGGAGTGACTGTAAAGATAAGTGGATATTGACTATTTCGTGACTCTTTTCACAACGTATAGCTGGAACAAACTTCTATATATCCACAAGGGACCTGGTTTCTTATCCTGACAACAAAACCTATGTGGCCAAGCTTCTTCTTAAATGTGTGTTTTTGGCACCGCTTATAACCTCGATTAGTTCAAGCTTGTACACATGCATCTAGTCTATAGGTTTAACGAATAGGCTTCTATTTGCAAGTTTCTGCAGAGTCTAATCCTATTCTTTTTCCTTCTTTCACAACATCACAACAGAGTAACACAACCAAAGATTGAAAATTGGTCTAATTTTTAATAAGAGTGCTACAAGCACAAAAATGAACAATTATTGCAACGATGACTTTTGTCCCGTTAATATAAACATTTTTTTTTAACACGTTACCAGCCTCTTCTTTTTGTGAGCCCTAATGTATCTGGAATTTTAGCCCCCTTTTACCACACTTCTCACTACACTTCTCAACGTATAAGTCTCTTGCAAAACTTTTCAACTTAGCTATAGTTTAGAATTATAAGCCCAATCAAGACAAAAAAAATTTCAAAACCAATTTATCGGGGTCTTTTGCTCATGTTACAACAAGAAATTGTTTCCAGTTCACATTCATTGGCCTTGCTCAGACAGTCATGATCCCTCCCCCCCCCCCCCTCCTTTTTAACAGACCTGACTGATCTCAAACTTGTTTCCACCTTCAAATAATGGAGATTTAAAATGTTATCTTGAAAGTATGATAGTTCCTTGGAGGAAATTTGTTTTTCCTTTGGAGACATTCCTTCATCAAATGGAGTGGTGAAGTATTTTTTTCTTTAACTATTAGCAAAGTTTCAAGTCCGTTGGTGTTTATCAATTGGTTCCGTAATTAATCATACATACCTACTAGCTGGTAAAAAACTTTTCTACTAGGTGTACCAGGCTGCTCTCCTGTGCTTGCATCGAACGCCGTTCTCTGGATCAGTTTTGCAGAAGCCGTTTTTGCTTGGTTTCCAATAAGATGTCATGTTCCCGATCTTTGGGCAATGTCAATTACGATAAAACATTGTCAATGTTAAAATGTGGTTTATATGATACAGGTCAAGGGGTGAAAACTTTGTAACATCAATAATTAAAATTGCTTGACATGAACTTTGAACCTGTAAGGACAGGATGAGTTGCTTTGGACTATATATACACGCGGTTGAAACAAGAGAATGATCTGAAAAATTTAATTGAAAATCATTAGCATTTTGCATGAAATATGGCATGTCTAAGCCAAAAGGGATAGTAAGAATTAAACACTTTTCCTCTGTTTGTGTCTAAGTTTTCAAGCAAGGCCATTTCAAGCCTGACGTAAAAAGTCTATAAACCTTTTAATTAAGACGTGACATCCACTCACCAGTCACCTTTCACGTCTACTTCAGCAATGCACCCATGTTGTAAAATCCTGAAGGATACGTTAGCAGTTCTCCTTTGTATAGTACATTTCTGTTGTCTCTTGTGCACAATATTCCTGTAATCTCATGAATGTTCTCCATGGTAAATGAATCACATGGTTTTCTTGTTTGATCGACTCTTTTCTCATCCAATCTTTTGACCTTTGACAGCTGTCTGCCAACCAGAATGTGAAGAAAATGGCGGGACCTGTGTGTCGCCGAACGTCTGCTCCAACTGTCCAGAAGGAAGGTTTGGGGCCAACTGTGAGCGTAAGCAAACCAGCTAATTTCTACACATCGGGTGACAGTACCCCAACTGTTAAGTTATAATGACAATCTTCTCTGAAATAATTCCAAACAGTGTGTTGTACAAATTACGAATTTGTCATAAAATGACAAATTATTTGTTCTCAAAGGATGGTCTATCGGTACTGGCAATTATTCTGAGTCTCTGTGGCGCTCCCGCATTAGGTAAGTTGTTTACAGCATGGAGCAGTCACCCTCTCTTTACGTTTCTTTTATATAGTAGTATGTTATCTTGAAAGTTAGTAACTTCTGATTGTCTTCCTGAGGTTAGCGGGGACTTATTAGCCAAAGCTGACTGACGTACATTTCATTCGTTGGTGCACGCGTGATGTATCCATTTATGTATAGATTAAACGTCCTTCAATTGCCCTATTCCGTTTGAAATACTGTATTATAACCAAGTACAAGCCTTTCCGATGCAAAATCAAGACATTGGGCATCCCACATTCTCTTCATTCATGTATAGCATTCTTACAGCCTATAAGCAAGGTGAGTTTTGTAAAAAGGTTGCTCGTCGCCAACCAAAGTTACAACGAAATACATCAACAAAGCAGCAACAGTTATAACAATAATTGTCAAAACATTATCTGCAATAACATGCATAGCCGGATGTTGATATCAATTAGTGAAGATGAATAATGTGTTCATTTTATTTAGGCTAAACTTATAACTTTTACATAAAAATATCAAACTTTACATAAACGTGAAACGTCAGGCAGTTAAACAATTTTAATTTATTAACACAATGTTACTTGAATTTGGTTTAAAGGAGGAGAGTGTCTCCTCAATAAATAATATCCCAAGCCTGCTATAGTCACAAACTTTTGCGAATTTCTGCGGAACAAACATCTAGGATTTCGATATTGTACCTTATGATATCGGCTATCAAGTTCTACTTTTACTCTTTCGTCAAATATGGTAGATATCAGTTTATCCCCTCCACACACCTAGCTAACAATTCTAGAAAAGGTCCCGTTAATTTTATAAACTTACTGGTATTTCATATTATAACAACAACGTAACGACTGTTTGTTTTGTTTTTTTTTTCTATAAGCGTGCAATGTTTTCAATACATTCATTTCACCACACAACGGAATATCTTGTACACTATAGGCTGAGCTTAATTGTCTGCAGCCTAACATCACTGTAGATGAGAAGCAAAGCATTGAATTCATTCAACTTGATCCTACGTTGAAAAACCTAATGGATATCATTTACTAGAAAAGAAAATTCGTTCCACCATCATCTACTTCAGGGCACAGAACGCTGAAGTGTAAATTAAATAATTCTTTTTTTTCAATAGCAGCTTTTAATGAGGCTGTCAGTGCAATAATGACAGACGTAAGACAAGATGTAATGGGAACCGTATTTAAATTTATCCGTCAGCTTAACATTGGCATAAAATATTGTCGACATTGCCTCCGACAAATTCTTTTTGTGTGCATGCTGTGTGATAGATTGGAGGTGGCGGTGGTGTTGTTTCTATTTTCAATTATATGGCATGACTGGTAAAGGACCTGTGACTCACAGGAGCTTCATTCGCTCGCAAAACTCTGCTACTCCGTGTCTACCACCAATAATCATACGTATTAATTACTGACATAAAATGTATAGTTGTAATGAAAGGTTTTAAATCAATTCACATGCCGATACACGCAATACGTTATATATATATATATGTATTTTTTCCATTATGTGACGCTTCAGGGTCCTCTTGCCAACAAGAGAGGGAGAATCACCGGCTTCTAAGCCGTCATGAGCGCCGTCAGAGGGATCCGCCAACCTGTCTCCCAGATGGCACTTACACCATCCTGCAATGCAGCGAGATATCCCGTATGTGCCACTGCGCCGACAGGTGGACCGGTGAACCATACGTCAGTACATACACCTACGGTGTACCAGACTGCAGGAAATATTACATCGAAGAAAAACCATTGTGTAAAGTAGAAAAACAAAATTCATCAGATTTTTTTTTATTGGTGTTGCTGATATGATGGAATCTAGTTGGTAATAACTTCTGAGACAACTTTTCATTTGACTTTGCATTCAAAGAAATGATTATATTTCTTTAGTTACCGTGCAGGGCTTTGTATAATTGCTCACTTAAAAAGGGTAAATGAAGTTTGTTCTTTTAAACTGAAAATCTCAACAACAACAAAAAACAACTAATGCAGGGTTGTTTATATTCGCTTTGATTTGCAATTTTTTTACAATTTAAAGGGAAACCGGTTAAAATGTAAAGCTAACCACGTGTAGTGCTGGGTGGATTGCTTCACTAGTCACATTGGCACAGCAGGCCTATACAGTACAAAGGTTAATAACTGCTCTCTTGCAAACTGCACCTCGAAGTGTTCGATATTCTCGACACTGATTTAAGAGCAAACCATTTTAAGTGTTATCACATCATCTTGCGATAGTATCGCTTAATTAAAAGACACCTATAATTAAGGATGTAAATGACATATTGTACATGAATCGTTCTACCCATTGACAACATTTGTTTTGTTTTTTTTTTTCATTTTTCGCTTGTTTATAGTTAGCCGGAAAGAAGTTCTCCCAATTCCGGAAGCCAGCGACGAGTCCGAACCAGCTCCGAGTGGCATTTCTGTAGCTGAGCCCATTATCGAGGAACCTGTCGCTCCGTGCAGAGCCGCTCTCGATGAATGGAAGTCTTTGACTTTGAGGTATTTCTTTTCCAAACCTGACTGCGCCGATGACGGATTCTACACAAATAATCGATGTGATTTCATCTTCGGTTATTGTATTTGCGTCGATCGAAACACCGGTGTCGATATCGAAGAATCGAAGGTGTTCAGCCCCACCATTGACTGCACACACGTGACTGCTCCCGAACCAACACCTGGTAACGTAATATTTTTTTTTTTTTTTGTTTCTCTTTCATACTTTTTCTTTTGATGAGAAATGGGAGCTCGTGAAAAGATACTAGTCGTGCTTCGTCCCTGACTGTAGATATCTTGAAAAACTTAAATACAATGAAAACAAAAGGTAATAAAATGTACACATTTCTGGTGTGAATTTACATGATTAATGGTGTCAGGTCAGATCACTGCTAGAAGAACAGTGTTCTTTTTTTATACTTTTGGAGCTTTTTTTTTCTGTGTGTATCCTAACTGTTAAATGATTTTATCTGAATTTATGACAAAAAACAAAGCACTTTCGTTTTAAGCGTTTACTGTCTGATACTAACATTAAAATGTTTGCAGCAAAAAAGCATTCCAATTTGTGTGATTTTTTCTTGGACCTCTATTTTACTAACACACGTTCGATGCCGGGAATCCACATGATTTTATTTGAAGCTGTTGACGAAATCAACTTTAATAAACGATTGATTCCCTTAAATATTTTTTTTCTTTTTATTATTCTAAAACATATCAGCACAAAATCATATATGTTGCATTTTCAAAGTGTTTAGAATATGTGGTTGAAATGGGAGCAACGCGTCCTTTAGGACTGAGTTTGTGATATATCTTCTTTTTTTTTTAACGCAGCAGAACATTATCCATGCATCTGTTTATGAAACATTACATATCCTCTAACTTTTTGTCCCTCGAAAGAGAGACTGGTACTACTTGCTTCTTGATAATTAAGTTGGTATATGATACTGTTATAGCCTGGTTTTACACAGTGATCTATTCCTCATCACTACATATCACCTCATCACTACATTCTCCTCATTACTACACATCACCTCATTACTACACATAACCTCATCACTACATCACCCCATTACTACATCACCCCATTACTACATCACCTCATTATTACACATCACCTCATTACTGCAAATTACATCATCAGTACATATCACCTCATCACTACATCACCTCATTACTACACATAACCTCATCACTACATCACCCCATTACTACATCACCCCATTACTACATCACCTCATTATTACACATCACCTCATTACTGCAAATTACATCATCAGTACATATCACTACATCACCTCATTACTACACATAACCTCATCACTACATCACCCCATTACTACATCACCCCATTACTACATCACCTCATTATTACACATCACCTCATTACTGCAAATTACATCATCAGTACATATCACCTCATCACTACATCACCTCATTACCACATATCACCTCATCACTACATCGCCTCCTCAGTACATATCACTCCTTGGTTGCAAATTTCTTTTCCAATGTAGAAGTCAATCCAGAAAGAGTCTTTATGCAATTTGATGTGAAGCTTATTTTGAAATTAGTTCTATCGTCCAAGATATTAATTCTTATCACTTAGCATACCGTTTATTTTTCTTCCGTATCGTCACTTTGAAAGAGGTTGAACCAGAACATGTGCCAGAGGAAACTGGTTGCACGATGGGGGAAATATATTACGAACAAGATCAAAGTTTCTATCGCGATTGTAACGTATGGTAAGCACAAGGGTGCAAACAAACAGTACTCTTCCCATTCCACCTTCATTTTGTTTCAATGTGACAACTTCGCATGTGCAAGTTGTGAGTCCCAAAGTCTCTAGAGAAAGGCATTACTAAACATTTGCAGACTATCACATGTACTCTATCAGTCTGTTATGTAAGAAACTAAGCATTTTGATCCATACAATATCCGTAATGGAAGCAATTAAATTAGCTACTACGTACTGGACAAATTGACGGATGCTGATTGTACCAACTTAATTACAGAGGGTCATCATCCGATAAGTAAACTTCATGATTGGTTTACTTAGCACCTTGGTAAAACTAGATAAGAAATTTTCTGTTGTAATAGCAAAGTTCATACATGCCATGACAGTTTTATCCTTCTTTAGAACAGCACTGTCGATTAGTCTTTTAGCTGTCTAGTATCTCGATCACTGATAATTCACTCTCTTGGCTTGATTAAGCAGAAAGTCTCAGTAAATCTCTTATCAAGCTGAAGGACTTTCTCCTTAAGAATATTGCGGTGCTGATATACTATGTTTTTGTTTATCCAATAATCCGGTAGACGCTTGAAATCATGGTACGGAGGAAAAATTAGAGCAAAAACGGGACTGAAGTACTCCGTACTTGATGTTTGTAAGAAAACGCTAAAAACAATGTATCTTTTAACACTGTAGTATAGATGAAAACTTTTTTAAATCTGGTATAAAATTAAAAAGAGAAACCCGGAACGCCGTCACCACTTTTTACCAATAGTGATCGTCAAAGTGATTATGTGAAATTATTCCACCTTTCTCCCTACACCTGCAGCACCTGCCATGGCTACAACGTTATACAGTGTACAACAAGAACATGTAATCCAGGTAAGGTCTACAAGCAATGAAGTGAACATGCAGGCACTATATTCTTTACAGTCACCTCAGAAAAACCTTCTGCATGATTCGTAAATATAAATTCAACTTGACAAACTTTGCAATCAAAAGGGTGTTCAAATGCATCACAAACCAATTAAAAAAGTTCAAAAGTAGAGGTTGATTAATTGCTCAAGCTAAGCACCCGTTGAGAGGTACTATTTTGTTTGTCGATGGTACGTAGAGCATGTAAAGTGAGTGAAGATGCAAGGCCTAATAAGGTGTGGACCGACTTAACCGTGATTCTGTTGCAACCTTCTTGGACGGTTAAAGGTAGCTCAACTGTCTTAGTTACTTAATGTGGAAATATCTTAGAAGAGTTTTCCAGTTGTTCTGATATAACTTGGCTTCCTCTTGCACTCTCTTTGTCTATAGATGCATGTTATCTCGGAGAGACTGATAAAGTGGTAGAGCACAATGTAAATGGAGATTGTCACCGTTGGTAAGATACATTACATGATCTTCTCCCCCCCCCCCCCCCCCGCCTATTCCTTCACCATAGACCATAGAGATAATTACCCGTCCCTTGCTTTGGCAGAAAACACAAGGGAGTTAGAGCATCCATATGAGTTCGTAATACCAACCTGAATGCACGGTCATGTGAACAAATTCGATCTCAGGTGACAGAGAAAGACTTGAACACCAAATTTCAGTGACCGTGCCATGTTTAAAGTAGGTACATTCAGGGATCAAACGATCAAACACCAGCAGATCAGTGGCATAGACTGGTACAATTAATGCAAGTGATAACTATTAACCTTCCAGTGGATCCAAGGGGAACGTTTTCCATGGGCTGGTATGACCGTCAAGTATACGCTATTACAAGCCGGGTTTTATACCACTCACGACCCTCAGAAGATCGATTGATTTGGTGTCAAATGAAAGCCTATACTTAAACGTACTTTTGATAAAACGGAATTATCGGAATTATTTGACCAATTTGGCATAACTGGCCAATGTAGATCAGACGAAATAGTTCATACTCACCAATTTACAGACGGGAACTTTTACAAAATGTTCAGTTTTTTTAAGTTACAATGTATTTGAAATTGCGGATCTATATATATATATATTGTAACGTCGGCCGACTTTTCAACTGACCAGAGGAATGCAGAGTCTCAATAAACAGCCAAAGAGTTGTTTTACAGGTCTACAAAACTTTGTTAAAAAAAAACCTCTCTCCAGTCCGAACATAGTTAAAATGACTGCATTTTGAGCCACAACGAAAATAAAGAAAACAGAGAATAAGAAGAAGGAATGGTAATAATAACAACTGTACTGTCGTGTGTACCCTATACAATCAATACGGCCTTCCTATTATCTTTAATGTGCGAGGCCTGTCGAAGTCGCAACCCCTGCGAGCGAGCTATCTTGTCGCACGTGCGAGTTCTGTGAAAGTCGCAACCCTGCGAGCGAGCCGTCTTGTCGCAAAGTACGAGTTCTGTGAAAGTCGCAACCCCTGCGAGCGAGCCGTCTTGTCGCAACGTGCGAGTTGTGTGAGAGTCGCAACCCTGGCGTCAAGCTGTATCCTCACACTAACGTGCGAGATCTGTGAAGGTCGCAACCCCTGCCAGCGAGCCGTCTTGTCGCAACGTGCGAGCTCTGTGAAAGTCGCAACTCTGGCGACAAACTGTATCCTCACACTAACGTGCGAGATCTGTTTCTGTGTCTTGGCGGTGTACTCGCAAGTGCGAAATCTGTTCTGTTCTGGGGCGTCGATTATTGGGGTCTTCTTCCTTTACTGGCTGTACTGTGATCTTTTGGATTTCTTTTTCGGCGGCAGAGGTTCGGGGTTACAGCTTACAGTCGTTACTGGGCCTACTCAACATTGAAAATCTGTGCTCCGAGTGTCTTATGCACAGCGAGTTACACTTCTTAAAAATTACGGCACCCTGCATTCAAGACTTACGGCAATAAAAATGTTAATCTTTCACAGTTAACTAGATGTCATCAGTCGGCTCTTCTTAAAATTGCTTTAGCTACAATGCATAACGTTGTAAAATTCTACGACAATCTTTGCGTTTTCAGTTACAGCAGTTTCTTAGGCAAACAAGACGGTAGAATTTCTACTTCTCAACTACATAGATTCATTACACGAGATTTTATGAAATACGAAAAATGACTTTACCTCACAACTTTACTCCGCACAATCCGTACACAAAATTTCTCCAAATCCAAGGAAAAACACTAACGTTAAGTCACAGATAACGACGCCCAATAACGCACGAATTTCCTAAGTCTACACGTGTAACTGGCCCTGTCTATCTTGAACTCTCCGCAACCTTTTCTCGCACATTTCGTTTTTGTACAACTTCATTTTCCCCTTCCTGTCAATCACAGGCTAAAATTCTACTTTTTCAGTTTCTAGGCCACGCCCAACCACCATCCCAACTCAAAAAAAATACAAAGAGATACGTGCAAGGAGTTTGGGCTACTACCTAACATTGACCAATCACCATTGTTTACTTCCAACCCGTTCAACACGTGGTTCTAAAAATAAGTTTTTGCCTTCTCCAAAGAAGGTCGTCTGACTAGCTTCCGCAGTAGCAGAAGCGCCTATAAAGGAAAGGTTAAACAAACGTGCGTAGAGCTGAAACAATATCTGGGTCTTGTTTTTGGAAAAAAGGTCCTTGGAGAAGAGCGGTACCCCGTTACAAAAAAAATCATGGTAAAACATGAAACGACAATTGTGCAAAGAAGGAATCAACATTAGCTACGGAAGAGGATAAATCACTCTGTTATTTGCAACACCGAATTTCTGTTACACCACCCCCTCCCCCAAAAGAGAAATGCTTCCACGCATTTATGTAAACACAATGAACATAATCACAGAAATTCCCAAGCAGATTATTTGCAATTACTTTAAAATAGGGCAGAAGAAATAATTCAACCGTTACAAAAATTTAGTCTTCTCTCCTGCAGGGTCACTCGTTGTTTTGGTACTCCTCCCGCACCACTCGGTAGAATGAACCGTCTTTCCCAACTGCAGTCTCCGTTGTCACCACAAATCTCTTTCCCTCTGTGATGCGTCTAACCCTCCATTCGATTTGTGTTTCATCTGACGGTAGCTGTCTCGCCATCTGTCGGACTTGGTCTACATGTTTTTCGGTCTCTGTCTCCGGCTTTGATGTAGAGGGACGGAAGAGCCTTGGATCGGGACCACGTCTGTTGGGTGAGATCCACGGTATCTTTTTTGTTGTAATCCTGTCGACTGGGGAACATGATGGACTCTGGGGGGTGGGTGGCTGGCTCAGTTGTGACACTGGACTGTTCAGGATATCGTGTAAGGCAGGTGCATAGTCGAATCTGCGTTGCACTTTCGGGGGTGTTGGGTAGAATTTGTCTGTCACCTTCTCTGTGAGTTCCAGTTTCTTGCCAGATTGTTCACCTTTGTCACCGGTCTCCTTCTTGTGTAACCTTCTGACGTGTTTCTCTAGGTCATGGCGTCTGTCCGTACTGTATTGGCATTCCTTGCAGTGGAACTTCTTGTCCCTCTTGGGGTGTGCTTTCTCGAGGTGTTTCTTTAGTTCTTTGCCAGTATCCATTCTTTGTTTGCACACTTGACATCGGTATTCCCTACAGGCTTCGACTTCTTTGTCACTCCATTCATACTGCCTTTCCTCAGCCATATCTGTTAATCTGTAGGTAAATAAAACAAGAGACAAAAGTTTGTAATACAGCCACATCATCACAGGATAATCTGTCCTGTCTGCACAAAGTCACCAAACCAAGCGGGCAATTTTCGTTTACGGTTCGACCTTCGTCCCGCATTTGGTTTTACCTTTACCTTCCCGTGGGCACATACTTTCCTGTTTCCTTGACCCTTGAACCTTTGCCTTGTGGTCTTTTTCTTGGCCTGTCTGGTCGTGTCTCTTGCCTCACGAGGTACCCTCTGCATCGTCGTTTTGAGCTTTCCTGATGATGCTCCTTGAGGTTTCTCTCTGTTTGTCTCTCTGCCCTGTAATGCTTCTGTGGCTCCATCATCAAGAGGGGTTGTCTCGGTTTGAACGCCTATGTCTTTCTTCTGTGGTGGTTCTCTCTTTGCTGTACAAGGCTGCCCCATGGTCGAAACGTCTGCTTGACAAAGCTTCAACCTATTGAAATGCACAACGACAGCCTTGCTCCTCTCGTTTCTCCTTATGCGGTATGTTACATCGCTGAGTCGGTCAATCACAATAAATGGCCCTTCCCAATATCGTTGTAACTTTGGACTCAAACCTCGGCGTCTCTTCGGTAGGTACAGCATCACAAAATCTCCTTTATTGAATCCACCATCTTCGGCTTTTGTGTCATAACGTTGTTTTTGTCGGTCTGCTACCACCTTCATCTTCTCTCTGGCGCTCTCATGTACTTTACGAAGTCTCGTCTCTAGTTGTGTAACATACTCTTCTTTGTGTTTAGGCTCTGTGGGACCTCTGTCGAATAACAAATCGACTGGCAGATCAATGTCTCGCCCTAACATCATTTCATTGGGGGAAAACCCGGAGGAGTCATGTACGGACGACCGATATGCCATCAGTACTAACGGTATACACTGATCCCAATTCCGTTGATCATCGTCCACTACTTTAGACAACATCTCCTCTATGGTTCTGTTAAAACGCTCAACCATTCCATCACTCTGAGGATGGTATGGTGTTGTCCGGGTTTTCTCTACCCCCAGTAGTTTACAGAGTTCTCGAAACAAATTGGACTCAAAATTACTGCCTTGATCTGTGTGAATTTGCCTTGGGACGCCGAAACGACAGACGAACTCCGAAACCAGCTTGTCGGCGACAGATTCCGCAGTTTGGTTGGTTAACGGGTAAGCCTCTACCCACTTAGTGAAATAGTCTGCAACAACCATAACATATTTATTTCCTCTTTCAGTAGTTGGTAGCGGTCCTAAGATGTCTAGAGCTATTCGTTCTAGAGGGACTCCAACACGGTACGTCTGTAACTTGGCACGAGCCTTCTTTTTTGGCATTTTTCTCGAACAACAGACTTGGCATGCTTTACACCATCTCTCTACAGAACGACGCCATGTCGGCCAATAAAATCTTTCTTGAACGCGACTGATGGTCCTTTTTACTCCAAGGTGTCCAGACGTGGGGTGGTCGTGGAGGAGAGTTACCACTTCACTTTGCAAACTCCTTGGTACCACCAACTGCCATGTAATTTTGTCCCCTTCGTTGTTCTCCCACCTACGACAGAGAAGACCGTTCCTCATCTCAAGGCGATCCCATTGTGCCCAGAAAGCTTTCAGTTCTTGACCCTCTGGGGATACGACCTCCCATACTGGTTTCGTTTCTCCTTCCTCTTTCCATTCTATAATCTTTCTGGTTGCTACATCTTTTATCTGTTCAATTCTGATCGTCTCATTTGTCCACTTTTGTAGCCAGGGACTTTGTTGTTTTCCCGACAAGTTTACCGCAGCAATTACTTTCTGTGTCGTGTTTGGGCTGGTATTTACTTCAACTTGCTCTTCCCTGATTTCAGTCGAAAGGGTCGTTTCCTCCTTCTTCCACTTTTTAGGTCGTAGTTCCATCGGTCCACTACGTTCTGTGTCTCCTACTTCAGCCCTTGAGCAATGTTGGCATTCCCCTGGGCATGGTCGTCGGGACAGTCCGTCAGCATTTCCATGTGATTGTCCAGGACGGTGAGAAATCTCAAAGTTATATGTTCCAAGTACCTCTAACCACCTGGCAATCTGGCCTTCTGGGTGCTTAAAACTCATAAGCCACTTCAGGGCTGCATGATCTGTTCTTATATGGAAACGAGTCCCATAAAGATAGTGATGGAAATGTTTCACGGACTGTATTACTGCCAGTAACTCCTTCCTGGTAATACAGTACCGCCTTTCTTGCTTGGTCATAGTTTTGCTAAAGTACGCAATCGGCCTTTCCACGCCATCTTGAATCTGTGACAGGACGGAACCTGTGGCGAAATTACTTGCGTCTGTATCAAGGACGAAACCGTCGCCAGTACTCCTTGGATACGAAAGCACCGGAGCCGTGGTTAGCGCAGTCTTGAGTTTGGAGAATGCCATCTCACATTCCTCGTTCCAATCGAACTTCTGTGTCTTTTCTGTTAACTTAAAGAGTGGCGTAGCAATCTCAGCAAATCCGCGAATGAACCTGCGGTAGTAACCACACAACCCGACGAAACTGCGGACGTCTGTGAGTCTCTGTGGTCGAGGCCACTCTTCTACAGCTTTAACCTTTTCAGGATCTGTGGCTATCCCCTGACTGGAAACCACATGTCCTAGGTAAGTCACACTCTTACGAAACAGTTGACACTTGTTGGGACCAAGTTTCAAACCAGCCTTTCTGAACCTGTCAAACACTTTCTCCAGTCTGTCCTTCGCCTCACTGAATGAGGACCCATACACAATGACATCGTCCAGATAAACTAGGCAGGATTCCCAATGAAGTCCTGACAGCACACGATCCATCAGCCGTTCAAATGTTGCAGGCGCGTTACATAGGCCGAAAGGCATAACTCGGAATTGGTACAACCCATTCCCCGTTATGAACGCAGTCTTCTGCCTATCTTCTTTCGCCATACCCACTTGCCAATATCCACTCGCCAGATCTAATGTGCTGAACCATTTGGCACCAGCCATCGCATCCAGAGAGTCCGCGATGATCGGGATTGGATAACTGTCTTTTTCTGTGAGTTCGTTTAACTTCCGATAATCGACGCAGAATCTTGTGGACCCGTTCTTTTTCTTCACAAGTACAATGGGGGATGCCCAAGGACTCGCTGAGGGTTCAACCACACCTGCGTCTAGCATCTGCTTCAAAAGTTCTCTTTCCTGGTCTCTCATTTGTACTGGAACACGTCTTGCTCTCTGTTTTATCGGACTTGAGTTGCCGGTGTTAATTTTGTGTTGCACGACTGTAGTGTATCCCAAATCTTCCGGTGATCTGGCAAACACATCTGCATAGTCTTTCAGCAACACGGCTAATTCTCTTTGCTGTCCCTCGGTCAGGTGCTCAGTTCCATTTTCCAACATTTCTTTCACATGATCGGGGATTTGTTCCCGGCGATCACTGTTTGACGTCACCAACGACACCATTTGTTTGCTGTTATGCCTATCTGTTGACAGTTCATTTAAAACTGATGCCTCCTCTAACGTCCCTGCAACAGTACCGCCATAGACTCTTATCACTTCGGACGTAGGATTTAACACTCTCATCGGAATCCTCTCCTCTCTTGGATCCACCAGACCCTTGGCAACCAACAATTTATGCTTCTTCATAAACTTTTCAGCTGGTTCCACCAGAGCAGATTCCCAGCACGGTTTTCCCTCGGATATTCTTCCAAGTATCATTGCCTCACTCTCCGGGGCAATCACCACTGTCTCTTCAACCAAGACATGGCAACAAGAAGTCTCCGACACCGCACAATCATCACTGCTCTCCCGTGGTCCTCCCCAAGACAGAGTCCCTCCTATCACGTCCAAATGGTAGTTATGCCTTCTCATAAGCTTAAGTCCAACAAATGCCTCCGAACCAATTTCCGCAACCCATACTGTATTTTCAACAACGTGTCCATCCAACTTGATTTCGAAAGTCGCAGATCCCTCGCATCGTAACTCAGTTATCCCGTCTGCTAGCGTCATGTTATCCACTGGCCTCAACTGTGGTCTGCAGGACTCCGGTATGGACCTGTACACGCTGGGTCTGATAATGGTTATGTTGGATCCAGTGTCGACCAGAAAGGTCACTGGGGTACCCTGCACATATCCTTTAACATAGATCCCAGATTCGTCATCCGCCACCCAGTTTGTCCTAGCACTAGCTTCCACGGGTCTTGAAATTACTGCCGGCCTTCGACCCCCAAGTCCGGTCTCTTTTCGTTTCCCTGGTCTTTTTCATCTTTAGTCTCCGCCTTTGGTTGTTCAGGACAATACCTTTTTACGTGTCCTATCTTGCCGCAGTTCCAGCACTTAGGAGGTAGTCTGTCACTGTTTCGCCAGTTCGTATTCTGTCCTCCCTTTGAGCCTTGTGCTTTCTCATCACTCGAAAGTGCTCCATTAGTCGTGGTTGATTCATCCTTAATTCTTGCTTCGATCTTCTCTATACAACTTTCCAAAGTCTTCTTTAGAGATTCACCGAGAAGCTGGATCTGTTTTTCAAACTTGTCCACACCGACATCATGTTCTGTCGGTATTACTGCCCTTGCTGCTGCTCTTCTCATGTTACCTTTCTTCAGCTCAGCCAGGTGAAAGGCCTCTAGTTCCACTGCAATGGTTACAGCATCCGAAAGGTTTTCTGGGCGGGACTGGTAGACTCTCCACTTAGTATCTGCATCTCCCAATGAGTCTATGAAATGTTCTTTAGCCAGTGTTTCGACCATGTCAAACGGCGCCTCTGGATACGCTTTTACCACCAGACGTTTTATCTCCTGGGCTAGTTCCACGAGGCTCTCATTTGGTTGTCTGTTTCTGTTCTTCAGCATGGCTCGAAAAAGTTGAGTTTGATTGGCTGGGCTAAATCGTCTACCCAACGCAGCTTTAAGTTCTCTGTAGTTTCTTCTCTTCTCACCATCGAGATCACTCAGGACTGCCCTTGCTTGACTCTTCAGGCTAGCCGCCAGATAAAGTGCTTTCGTCTGTTCTGTCCAGCCATTTATCTCACTAATGAGTTCAAACTGTACCATGTAATCGTCCCAGTTTGATGTCCCATCGAACTGTGGTGGCATAACATTGGCCCTTCCAGAACGGCCCATAAAATTCGCTCCGTATTCGTCTTGTCTGCGAGGGGAATCCTCTCTTAATCTGTTCTGGCTGAACGGGTTCCACTGGGGCCTCCACAGTGACTCACCGGCTCTCCAACCGTTATCTTGGGCATGCACTCTGTTCTGTCTGTCCTGTTCCTCCCAAAACCTGGAACTGTGCTGTAGACCTCTGTCACCGGCTTCATTCCTCATTTCCTGTGGAAAGACATTAAATGGATTGAACTTACACCCATGTCTCTCGGTGGGCCTTGTTACATCGTCAATAGGAGGAAGTCCTAAGTGTAACGGGTTGGTACTTGGCTGTGGTGGTACGTCGGACTTCGCCTGCACGCTCTCCACTGCAGGAGACATCCTATCTGGAGCCGCGGACCCTGTTTCACTCAGGACTATAAAGCCCGATGGCAACTGTTCAGCAACACCTTGGGCATGTTGTGTCAACAGGTCAGCCTGCTCTCCGACCAATGGAACGTGGTCCTGGCCTCTGTCAGATGTTGTCTCTGAGAAGGGGTTCCGTAAATTCGGATCCATATGTTCCCTGTCTGTGCTGTATCTGTGCTGTAGGTCCGTGTTACTACTTGTTGAAGTGGACCAGGAACTCTGCATCCCTTTTGTCTCTGTCTTCTTTCGGTACTGGTCTTGATCCCACCGCTGCCACCACGTGTAACGTCGGCCGACTTTTCAACTGACCAGAGGAATGCAGAGTCTCAATAAACAGCCAAAGAGTTGTTTTACAGGTCTACAAAACTTTGTTAAAAAAAAACCTCTCTCCAGTCCGAACATAGTTAAAATGACTGCATTTTGAGCCACAACGAAAATAAAGAAAACAGAGAATAAGAAGAAGGAATGGTAATAATAACAACTGTACTGTCGTGTGTACCCTATACAATCAATACGGCCTTCCTATTATCTTTAATGTGCGAGGCCTGTCGAAGTCGCAACCCCTGCGAGCGAGCTATCTTGTCGCACGTGCGAGTTCTGTGAAAGTCGCAACCCTGCGAGCGAGCCGTCTTGTCGCAAAGTACGAGTTCTGTGAAAGTCGCAACCCCTGCGAGCGAGCCGTCTTGTCGCAACGTGCGAGTTGTGTGAGAGTCGCAACCCTGGCGTCAAGCTGTATCCTCACACTAACGTGCGAGATCTGTGAAGGTCGCAACCCCTGCCAGCGAGCCGTCTTGTCGCAACGTGCGAGCTCTGTGAAAGTCGCAACTCTGGCGACAAACTGTATCCTCACACTAACGTGCGAGATCTGTTTCTGTGTCTTGGCGGTGTACTCGCAAGTGCGAAATCTGTTCTGTTCTGGGGCGTCGATTATTGGGGTCTTCTTCCTTTACTGGCTGTACTGTGATCTTTTGGATTTCTTTTTCGGCGGCAGAGGTTCGGGGTTACAGCTTACAGTCGTTACTGGGCCTACTCAACATTGAAAATCTGTGCTCCGAGTGTCTTATGCACAGCGAGTTACACTTCTTAAAAATTACGGCACCCTGCATTCAAGACTTACGGCAATAAAAATGTTAATCTTTCACAGTTAACTAGATGTCATCAGTCGGCTCTTCTTAAAATTGCTTTAGCTACAATGCATAACGTTGTAAAATTCTACGACAATCTTTGCGTTTTCAGTTACAGCAGTTTCTTAGGCAAACAAGACGGTAGAATTTCTACTTCTCAACTACATAGATTCATTACACGAGATTTTATGAAATACGAAAAATGACTTTACCTCACAACTTTACTCCGCACAATCCGTACACAAAATTTCTCCAAATCCAAGGAAAAACACTAACGTTAAGTCACAGATAACGACGCCCAATAACGCACGAATTTCCTAAGTCTACACGTGTAACTGGCCCTGTCTATCTTGAACTCTCCGCAACCTTTTCTCGCACATTTCGTTTTTGTACAACTTCATTTTCCCCTTCCTGTCAATCACAGGCTAAAATTCTACTTTTTCAGTTTCTAGGCCACGCCCAACCACCATCCCAACTCAAAAAAAATACAAAGAGATACGTGCAAGGAGTTTGGGCTACTACCTAACATTGACCAATCACCATTGTTTACTTCCAACCCGTTCAACACGTGGTTCTAAAAATAAGTTTTTGCCTTCTCCAAAGAAGGTCGTCTGACTAGCTTCCGCAGTAGCAGAAGCGCCTATAAAGGAAAGGTTAAACAAACGTGCGTAGAGCTGAAACAATATCTGGGTCTTGTTTTTGGAAAAAAGGTCCTTGGAGAAGAGCGGTACCCCGTTACAAAAAAATCATGGTAAAACATGAAACGACAATTGTGCAAAGAAGGAATCAACATTAGCTACGGAAGAGGATAAATCACTCTGTTATTTGCAACACCGAATTTCTGTTACAATATATATAGTATTTGTGTCATGATGATGTCAATGTCATGCAGTTGATTCACACGACAAAAGTCCCTAATGTAAATTACGAAGACCGTAAACTTCAATGTTGACTGCATATTGTATGAATACAGCGAGTGAGGAGACATGATGATAACCATACTAAAGAAAATTTCCATGTGTACTTGCAGCCTCTGTGACAATGGAGTATTTGAGTGCAGTGTAATCGACTGTGACCAGTTGTCCAACCCGGTGGAAGTAGACAACGTTCAACTCTGTGAGGGCGGCAAACCACCAAACACCCAATTTTACAACGAATGCAACTACTGGTGAGTGGGAAATTAACGTTGCTATGTTACAGTATGTAAACTGACTAATTCTGAGATTTAACCAAAAATGCAGCACCTCCTGTAGTCCATGGCACAAATGTTTAATTGGAAGAGTTCCAACATATACGAAAAACCAGAAAGTCAAATGACTTCGTGATTCCTTGTCGATATCTCATTTTGTTCCTTCACACACAAAATCAGTTACAAATAAAAGTAACCAGTGGAGAATGGAAGGGACCGTATCAAAATGAAAAGCAACATGAAGGGATGACAATCACATTCTGTATCACTTATGTGTTTGTTGTTACCGAATGCTGATATGAATGAGTAATGTCATTCACAAGTGAATAGAAAGTTCATGACACCAAACTGTGGTTTAAGATCTGAAACTGCTCAAGTCAACCTGGAATACATCTTCCCTCCCAAGGGAGTGTTTACTACGATGACTAAAACCTCAAAGTATTTTGTAAATCTTGACAGGGAGTTGCTGGCAACTGAGAACTATTCTCTGAATGCTTGGAAAAAGTGATTTAAGAGCTATGTTAAGTGGTTTTTTGGAGAGGGTGAAGCAAACGAACTTTAATGTCTCACAAATTGAACGAAAATGAGACCAAAAGCGTATCCAGCAGAAATATCTGCTATTAAATACAGGTTACATTTTGGCAAGTTTTCAATATGAAAGAAATATGCATTACTTTCTTAACATGAATGACATTCACCTCTTCATTTGTTCACATTCAGGACATGTAAAACCCCTCTAAGTATCACATGCTGGGCTTTTGAACCCAGGACCGATCTTCGCTATGAGAGAACTTATCATGTTCATTTCATATCACATTACAGTAATGACATGTCCCCCATGGGGCAAGTCAAATGACGGACATCATCTGCTCAGCAGGTGCTAAAAATGTTGACACTTTGAAATTCTAGCTGAATTCAGTCGCTGAGATATCTTCCGTAATAGGATTCTGTTACTTTAAGCTCTGGAGACCTCAAATGACCTTTGACCTCCATGAGAAATAATAGGGATTATGCACCCACGGTGGTTCTACCAACACACCACCTTTGGGGTTCAAGCACTTTCCCTTCTCATTTTCACAAGGTTTTCACACTATATCCTCTTTTAACTTGCATGACCTCTGACCCCCATAAAAATGACAGACATCATCCACTCATTAGGAACTACAAATGAGAAGAGTTTAAAGTTCCAGCAACATTTACTTGCTGAGATATCTCCCTTAATAGGTTTTCTTACTTTAA
Source organism: Stichopus chloronotus (assembly GCA_021234535.1). Taxonomy (NCBI): domain Eukaryota; kingdom Metazoa; phylum Echinodermata; class Holothuroidea; order Aspidochirotida; family Stichopodidae; genus Stichopus; species Stichopus chloronotus. The sequence goes on from CM037829.1 coordinate 7,943,920, forward strand.
GCTCTGGTGACCTCAAATGACCTTTGAGATCCAAAAATTGAAAAACAGTAGGGACCATTTACTTACAATGGAGTACCAACACACCAAGTTTGAAGTTTGAGCACCTTTCCCTTCTTGAGATATCATGTTTACACGCCAAGGAGTCACACACACACACACATCTTTACATTACATACAGAATGAGGACTCCATTGAATTTTCCTTTGTAGTTTCTTCCTGAACCCTAACCTTAACAATACACTCCCCTATTGTTGTTTTTCTGAGGACTTGAAAATTCAATAGAATTTTCTCCGAGGACCTGAAATGCCTTTGTTCAGATCCTCGGAAAGCACTGCAATACACGGCCACGGTTCACACACATGCAATTACCATCGCACAGATTCCTTGCCTGCCTTAGGCAAGGAATCAAAAAGAATACTTAAACAAATGAAATCTCATCTCACCACAGCCTCGGCTGCTCCGGCCCTCTACTCTGCGCTATGATTGATCCGCCAGGAAGGACTCGAAAATTGTGCCGACGACCGGACTCAGTTCTGACCGACAAGTTCTAGGGTTCTACGAATTAATATGAACACAGATCTCATCCTTTGTTGATTAGAAAAAAAATATTAAGAAAAAATTGAAGTGAAATCTCATGTTTCCTCTGAAATTTCAAAATTTTCTTGACTGGCCTACACAACATGTGAAGAATAGAGATCGACTTCTGCTCAAAGTAGGCCTACGTAAATAAACTTGGGGTTGAAAGGGTGGGGGTACAGAGAACGATGTTCTTACTTATTATAGTCGATAATATTTTAGGAGTCCTTAGCAGTCCTTATATCCTAATTTAGAACTAATGAATATCAAAACAAAAGTGAGACTTTTTGTGTAACAGATGACGTAATTATTGATATCCAGCCGTCAAAGAATGTTTTAGACTATACACAACAATGTGAATAGGTAAACATACAAGATGAGCCCAATGTTGATATCGAGAATAAGGCTATTTTTGTAATCCGCTATAAATTTGAAATTATCAGGTAAATGAAAGAGTTTTTAATGGTCAACCTCGTTGATCAACAAATGGAATATAATTTTGTTCCTCTTCTTTGGTAGTGGTTGTGCTGGTGGTATGCCTTGGTGCACTAAGATGGGATGTAGAGGAAGTTTTTCAGGTAAATCTATTTGAAAACGATTAATTTCAAATTAAATTCAATTATTATTATCATTACTCCAATCTCTTTTAATAGTTTAAAAGAATATTTGATACAATGATTGTCTTATATCAAATATATAAGAAATATATTATTTAATTCAGTATTGAGAGCTTTCCCACTGTGGTTAAATGAGTTTTTGGATATCATTATATCTATCCATCCATCAACACACACGCACACACACACACACTTACCGGCCATGGTAAGTATAAGTAAAGGGGTTTGGGGTTAAAATAGACCTACTTAAGTATATACTGGAACTTGAGACACTACGTTTGCATCCACTGTAAAACACTTGATCAACGTATACATTTTTACTGAAAACAAGTTTTTGTGTGTTTATTTCTTACATTTTCACTTTATGACGAAAGCTGGCTCTGTCATCTGTATTCTGCTTTTATATAGGCGAAGATCCATCGACATACTGTTACGTAAGAGATGTATACCTGCGAGACGGACAGAATTACAAGAAGGGATGTGATACAGTGTAAGTGTTATGTCATTCCGTACATGATGTGACGTATTACTTGGGGTATCCATGTTACTTACTAAACCCAAACATGTTCTACTGTTGTGCAATTGCGCTCTTTTTTTTTTTTTTTTTGGTCCTCCGCTAGTCAACATTACATGGAAAAATGAGTTTTCTCCTTTATTATTTACTTTGGGGACACTCGTGATCTACAATGTTACCAATGATTGTAAATCATATTCAGTGTTATGGATCAGAATCAGAGTATACCACACATTCAGAGCATAGATGATATTCGGAGTGTAGACCGTCTATTCAGAGTACAGATCATGTTCAGGATAAGGATCATATTGATTGTGTAGATCATATTCAGTGTTATGGATCAGAATCAGACTATAGATCAAATGCAGAGTATAGATAATATCTAGAGTATAAATCACATTCAGAGCTCAGATCATATTCAGAGGGCAGATTAAGTAAAGTAGCCACTAGTCCTCCCTCCCCCCCCCCCCAAAAAAAAAGTTCCCTCTTCGTGGGTACACCAGGAAAAGATCTCATGAAACATCACCTACTGTAGCTTCAAAATAAAGTCCATTAGTCATGATATCATCACCCGGAAAGTTTTCTCTATTAAAGATAGCTTAGCCTCAATACTGATTTTCATCAAATTCACTTTCGCAGTTAAAACTCAAGGTTGAGTTTGTCGGCGAATTTGAATGACAAAAGCAGGAGTTGTAACATGATCCTCAAACAAAAACTTGAGACCAATAGAATCGTTTTAGGGTCAAAAGAATAAATGTGGACTAAAGCAAGCTAAAAAACATCATTGTGGGGAAATGTGACGGGTACAGTACATGCAGTTATTACAAAAATGGCATTTGCAACTTCATTCGGTAAACGAAATTAAATAGGTTACTCGTATTCGGGAGAAAAGTTAAACTAGTCAAGTCACAAAGTCATTTTTCTCCAAGTCAGTCAAGTGACAAGTCACGTAACTGTCAAATAGTGTTTGTATATATTCGTGATTTAGTTTTTAGTATTACATATTAATGATGTGAGAATGAACTTTAGGTTTTTAATTGACCTTAAATGTTTTGTGGAAATTTTCATACCTTTGCCTCTGGAATTAAGGCCCCATTTACGCCATTGTTGTCTGCAGGACTATTAAGATGTTTCACGAAAATTAAAATGGTTGAGGGGTCATCAACTATACACTTTGCTTACCTCACCCTACACTGTACACATCCAAGTTTGTGCTTAAACAACACAGCTTTTAATGGTCGACATGGTAGCAATAAAAGTAATATGAGGACAACTCCCCCACCCTATTTTCAACGGAAAACTGCCACCCTGACAATTCATGACTGAGACAATTTCCCATTGAACATCTCCACCCGCCTACAGGGAATAAGCAGTCACCCCACTTCTGACGCACTGGCTAAATCTTACAAATCTCCTTTTCGTAACTTACAAGTATCAAAGTAATATGCAGTATTAAAGGTGAACAAATAACTTCAATAAATTAAGCAATCTCTTGACAAAGATATTGTCACATGTTTAAAAAAAGACATACATAGGATAGACGACTATACTAATAGAAATTGCGGTGACACCATTTTCCCTTTAGCACTAACCCTGACCCTTAAGGAATTGCCGGGGGAGGGGATTGTCAGGAAGGGGAGTTTTCTGTACACGAGATATGCTCCAAGGAAGTAATTAACTTCAGTGAAAAGGATCAAAATTCGACAATGTTTTCATAAAAAGACACCGAAAAAGCCAAAAATTTGAACCCTGCGCTAAATAATATCTGAGCCTTCTTCATTGCTACAAATAACTAAAGAGGGCATTCTTAAATTTCAGGCGGTCACTCATCACCACAAGTTACATTTTTGGGTAGGGGTAATTAAAATTCTTAATTGGTTCTATTCTTCGATTTACAGTAAATTTGAGAGTACCTCATATTGCATAGCATGTACGGGGATCAGTGTTTTGACTTTACATGAGGAGGAGTGTTAGGGGGAGGAGCTAGAAGTGAGTGATTCAGAGAATTGCATGGAGCAATGAGTCACTTCTTTAAAAGGCACTAACACTTTGAGACATTTTGATCAAATTAGAAATATCTCCATTCACTCCCCATTCCTCCACGAGATCTGTTTCTAACATCCGACCTATGGAACCACTTTTGGAACTTGAATGTGTGACATATAGATAACCTTTATTAGAAAAAAAAACATTAGGACCTGAAGTATCAACACCATGAATAATTTCACACGCTTGAAGCAGATCACCTCGAAATCCTAGCTCAAGGGACGTAAGATTATGTACTTTCAATCTGAAATTGTAATCTCAGCCTCTCACTATTCAGCGCAGTAGCTATTTTCTGAACTATAACATTCAGTGTGTACGGCTATAGTATATCATGGAGCTGTAACAGTTCCATGGAAAAATGAGCGTGAAGATCCACTTTTCAACAAACGATATATTACTTCGCTACAAATATGCCAGAATACGCAACAAATGCTGGTAGTACTTCGTGGCGTTTATTAGAAAAAGTAAAATCTTAAAAAGGCAAGGAATTAACATAAAGTTGAACTTTTTTATATGTTCTCGGCGGCGTCAGGGGGGGGGGGGGGGGGAGATGCGGGTGGCACAGTGATTGGGTAAGGAAACACCATAAGTCAATACTCTAAAAGAGCTCCAGCGCGAAGAGGGAGGCCTTTAAAGAGTATGATCCAGGGGTACGCCTTATGACCCCTGGTGCAGTCCAGAGCCAAAGTCCTGGTGGGTACCTAGAGTAAATAAGTCAAGTCAGGTCAAGTCACAAGTCATCTATTTTTCAAAAGCGGCAAGTCATGTCCGTTTCAAGTCAAATGTCAGAAAACGGTGACTCGAGTCGACTTGAGTGACAAGTCAGTGACTCGAGTCAGCAACTGCTAATTAAGAAAGTGCATATGAATAGCTTCTAAACCGTAAATAAGTTCAGAAAGGTGGTTTTTGTTTGATCATCGTTTTTAGCGGTTGTTTTCTTCTTACAAACTCCGTCTGGTGCTTAATTTATTTTTTTGTACCGTGCATTGACAATGTGATAACAACGATATCAAACACATTTCCCATAGCAAATACTTTTTCCGCTCTATTGAAGTACTGTACATCATTATAACGACGATAAAAGTCGGTACGATGTGCCGATCAAAATCGGTGACTTCAAGATAAAGGAAAAAATAGCAAACAGTAATGTTCAATCAAATCATTCATCTGTCAATCGTTTCGTGATTCTTGTCTTTTATTAATATGTTTGATGGCAGGCGTTGCGTTGGAGGTCAACTGGAAGTGATTCGAAGCTGTGCCGAATCAATGACTGACCTGGTACTGACGAGGGTCAGACCATCAGGTAAAAAAAAAACAAATTTTAATAGAATCAATGAGTGCACCCAGAAATGTTTTTTGTGTCACTCTAAAAGTTGGAAACAACTTTTTGCGAGACTTAGTTTTACTTTAATAAAATCACTGAATCAGAAATAACTTGGAAGGTGGGGGTTTGAGACTAATGCACTATATATTTGTATATATTTTTTTTTACCGAAGTTATCAATAAGTCAGATGTACCTTTGTGAAAGGGATATGAAAAGTCAGTTTGGTCTCGAAAGCTACACAGTTCGTAATACTTCACCGATTGTTTGTGTTCAGTCCATTAGAAGATCTAAGTGATATAATGCTACTATTAACATAGGGACCTATGAAGGATATCGACTACGATTTCATGGTACATCATTGCTTATTTTCAAAATAATTTCCCCACCGTTGTGATCACTATACATTGGCTGAAGACAGGGTACCTCAAAGTGAGTAATCCCACGTCAGGGTTGTGTTATAAATGAAACGTTGGCAGAGGATGAATGAAAAAGCTCATTCTCACCTCCTTCCCCTTAAAAATTGTTCATTGTTTTCTCTTCACAATGATACTTTTGGAATGTTTCATTAGCTGTTGATGTACTTCCAACCGAAAAGTTTTATCAAGAGGAACTCTATAAGCATTTTTCTGCTCTTGCTGCTTAATGAACTTCATTATAGGAAGAGGTTTGTGTAAATACACAAATAACATCACTCAGTTTCAGTCGCAAAACAAAGGGGAGCATGGAAGGGCAGCACCTCTCGCATACACAAGGGCCAGGGGGGCGACAAATGAAAGCGAAAAAGATAATAGGACAAGAAAGAATGAAAAATATTAAGAGGAAAAGGTAAAGGAACATGAAAGTTTGAGTACCGTTTACAGGTTTAGCGCCCTCAGCAGCGAGGGAATGGTGACGAGTTGCCTGTATTCAGTCTTCAGAATTCAAGCAAGTATTTCAGTCTTCATCAGCGAATGCGCAAATGTTTTCAGACTTTTATAGGAAGAAACTTCCAATAATGGTAAGAGAAAGGTTTTTCATCCAAGGAAATACTGACAGCACCATTTCGTGGCGCATACTAGCTGGGCCTGGGTGACTTCTGGCGATCTAGGTCCAGGGGGTATTTTTACGATGTACTAATTTTCGGTTACGCTCCAACCGATGACTACCACTTAGATAGTTTTCCCACAATTCTCAGTGCTCAGTCTAGTTCTCTAGTCCAAAACTTCTGGGTGCGTCACCGCAGTAGGGTCATATTATATTTCGGTCGGTGTCGTCACACTCGTTAAGGCCCACTCATTCATGTGACAGTGTCACCGTCACGGTAAATAGAATTCTAGCTACTCACTGGCATACGTGGAGCCTCTTGACCACCAACTGCTACTCCTCCTGCAAACGACCCTGTGACGCCAGAACTCAGTTTTCATTTTGTAGATACATTAATTCATGAAATGATACATTTGCACAATGTCACATGCAAATGCATATTTACTATCATTTGTATTTTTTTTTTTTTTTTTTGTATTCCAGTGGCCTGTAAGTACAATGGCGAAAAGTTTTACAATGGAGAGAGCATGCTCCTGGGGTCCAGTCTCTGGTAAGTAAAGAAGAGTCCATATAATTACACTGATACGACCCACAGCAGGAACCTTGAGTGAGGGTATACATCAACTGCATATGCGTTTTTGTTTTGTCGCATGTGACTAACCCAAGTAACTATTCAGTACGTTACTTGAAACCAGTGTTTCTCAAACTTCTCCGACTACCGCTCCCTTTTGTCATCTTGGCATGACTCAATGCCCCCTCCCGCCCCCTCTCCTCCCAAAATAATGGCACTATATGGTTTGAGTCACAAGAAATGTAACTACTAAAATGAAACCTCCAGAAGCATTTTGACATGAGTCCTTAAATTCCAAATCCCTCCCACACACAAGAAGATGCGTTTTTTTTTTGTTTTTTTTTTGGCAGATTGGATCGGAAATTCATCTTTTCGAACCCAGACCCCCTGTCTGCCTTTCGTTCCCCTATATCGTCGCAACGATTTATATTAATAGCCAGGGACCCCTAAATCATTGCCAACGTCCCCCCCATCGCTCGTAAACTTTATAGCGCCCACCTGAAACTTCTAAACACCCCCGAGGGCTCTAGGGACCACTTTGAGAACCACTGCTTTTAACCATTTGTGAACTGAGACCCAGAAGATAGAGTGCAGACGAAACGGACAGTATGTGTGTAGGCAATGTGGCAACTCGACTACACATGTGCGGGGCTACTCTTACAAGATATTAGTAAAAACATTGCAAAATAAAGAAACTTTCACTGAAGATAGTAAACAAATGGGAGCAGTGCTTCAAGAGATCAGAAAACGATAAACTTATTGTGTTAGGTTCACTTGTGTTTAATTATAAATATAACGAATAGCATTTGTGAAAGAAACCATGACACACTACGTAGAATACACATGTATCCCGGGTGTCGACGGCATGCAGCAGCGTTACAGTAACTGAACTGCTGAACCTCGGGTGAGAGAGCTTAGCATATAAGCGAAATATGCAAGAACTGGCTATCTAAATAGAGCGTCACCACTGACAAAACTACCCATGTGAATTGGCATTGTCTAGCCTACCAGGCCTTTTCGTTCGCAGCCAAACATTTCTTGAGACTGACCATGGCGAATTTTCTACACTTACCAGCCAGTTCCTGTAACCACACCAGTTCTTTGCTATAGTGACGTTCAACTTGTTGCAGACCCTTATAGGTCAGTTTTATCACCTCATGCTGTGACGATCCACATGGTCAATTGAACATCGATCTCGTAAAGTTCAGATGTGTCAATCCAATGTCTAGGCTTTCCTGAACTGCATTGCACGGGGTAAATATGATGCCATGTCGATAGCCAAAACGTGTGAATCGAGTATGGAAGAGGATCTGTTGAATATTATGGCACAGTCACAACGTCTCGCAAAGAAACAGGGTTGCTTAGATGCTTCAAAGTTCTGACCAACAATTTCGGCCTCTATTTTTCAAGCTCGCTAGAAAACAATTAGCAAGCTTAAGACGTTTCCACGAAATTCCACCTCTACCCTACCCTTCCCCTCTACCATCCTAGAGCACCGCCACCGTTCGACACTGCAATGATTACAAACAGTCTAATCACAAATTATAGAAAACGTTGCAAAATATTTTACAGTTTAGAACTTAATTATGTGTAATGACGATCATTGTATCTGTATTGAGGAAGTAATACAGTACACATATGGTAATATGACTGAATGCCTTTCTGGTACACAAGTGATCTTACTGTAGGGATTGATAGTCTTTAAAGAGCTCGGGGCGGAGGGGGGGGGGGGGTCAGACACCTAGTTATTTCATGACAAAATACCCTGTTTCGTTCTAACGCCCATACTCACAACCGAGTAGAAGGAGAGGTGTGCTCGATTGGTAATAAAGCAGAGATCTGGTTTAAAACCACGAAACTGCAAACGAACTCTAGATCTCTAACTCTAGATCTCTAACTCTAGAACTCTAGATATGTACAACAAAGTGCCGTTCGTAAGGAAATGATGACGTACATGTTATCGTCTGCCGTGATTATCGAAGACGACCGTCATTTTTGCCGATATCCTACCGATACCGTCACGTTGCGATCATCGGCCAATATTATATTATATAATCAACAAGGTTATAATTGATGATCAGACCAATGACAGTGCTCTCCGTGACAGACCGGCCAGTTTTTGCAATCACCCTCTGCAGTTGGGTGTTGTTGGTGAAAAAATGTTCGCTATGTATAAAAAGGTGACAGAATATTCGGGAATAACTGAAGTTCGAGTTTCCTATAGCTATCATTGGCTCGTCAAAAGTAACAAAACATTCCACCAGGAAGGGCGTCATTTTATGTCTCTTCCAGTCTATATGAAATTCAAACTTGTACATTTAGTGACATATCAAACCAGGTTTTAACTTGACCCTCAAGGGAGTTTCGACCCTGTGTAAATGTTTTCCTGAATTTTATTACTTTAATTTCTTTTCTTCCCCCAGTAAATGCCAATTCTTTGATTGGACCTGCCAGACGATTGCTGAGATGAAGTAACGCACGCTTCAAATGTAAGGACCGAGATAATCCTGTCCAGTTCATTTACTTTTCGAAAGGAATATTGCAGGAGGGTCTACTTCCATTTTTGTTTTTAATCATTATTTTTTTTCCTTTAGGGATTGGGCAGTCCAGGTCAATTGTGCATCACTCTGGATAAAATGAGGTGATAGGGAAAATTAGTGAAAAGCGAGTAGATTATTTTTTGTGAGGGGTGGAATGAATTGAAGAGATGTGGTTCAGTTGTTCCGTACAGAAGGTTCTATTAATTTGTTGTGTTAGCTTTCTAAGTTCATGAAAATACATGCAATTCTCTCTTCTGTGTAAGTTCTCCTTTGTATGTAAACTCAACATTTCACATATCGTAGGTTCTCCGAAAATCATCCTGAAAAAGGGACTCCATATGGCCACTATGGGATACTAAATTGAACAAAGCCATGTATGCAATACATTCATGACACAAAATCCCGAAATGAAGACATACATTAGGCAATCACTTGCAGCACATGATTAAAGCACGCATCCAGGTACTTGCTGCTCCATCCCCATCCGTCTCGCCCCTACTACCCATTTTACTCTAGTCACTATTTCTTCAAAATTTCAATAAACATATTTTCAAAAAGGTTTCTTTTCTTTCACTGTCTCTCTCTCTCTGCTTTTTTTTTTCAGGTTTGATGAGCTTTGTAGCAGTGTTATGCCTGTTATAGGCCTAACATTTACCACACTATTTTTTTCGACTTCGTGTAAGCCATCGTGTAGATTCTTTCTGTACTCGTGTATCTAATTCGTCATTTCTCTTAAAATAAAAGCTAATCCTGATTCTGCAGGCAAACATTACTGTTAGCCCCACCGAAAAGTAGAGACATTTTGGCAGCCTTCAAACATACCTTTTTTATTTATCGCAAGTAATCAAGTAATTCTTTTTGCTAAGTTAACTTAGGGCCAACAAAAGCTGAAAATTACCACGTATGCACGTTAAGATTCTAAATAGCCCCCTCTTCTACAGATCATTACCCCATAATTATGAGGCTGGTCCAACCATAAATGTATCTTTGATATGTTTTACAGTGGGTAAATCTGACCATTGTAGTGAAACTTCCATTCAGTTCCCATGTGTGGTTCTCGAGATATTACCAATTGAAGTTGTTACATTTGTTACCCAAAGTTACCTTGAAGCAAGCAGAGTGATGTCATCTCCTCAGATTAATAAAGCAGTTTATCTTCTTCTTTAAACTTTACATCAAATTTAGTATTTCAAACATCTAGTGCTATCACAATGTGAATGTATGAGGGATATGAGAATTTTTGACCTTCACAAAACCAGTCCTTAAAGCTGACCACCAATTGATTTCAAGGTCAAAATATAGAATTCAATAATGAAGAAATCAAAAGACTGTTCTTCAATGTGAGGAGAAGATGTCACTCCTGCTTGCTTCAAGTTTACACTTAGTAGCAAATGGGGTTACTTCAACTGATAATATCTCAAGAACCAGCCACATATGACCACAATGATCAGATTAACTTACTCTTAAAACATATCGAAGCTAAATTTGTGACTGGACCATCCTCTAAAGTAAACTTGTTACTCTTGCTATTAAGTATGTGATACAAGAGGGAGATTTAAATTTAAGTTACAGTGGCTGTTCAATTAAGTCAACCTAGTTTTACAATGAAACGCCAACTTTGTCTTATACACCAATAAAACATAAAACAATACTTTGCTGATAAAAGAATATGTTGTTCTCGTTTGCAATGACCATAGTAATAAATCTTTTAGAGAGACATAGCTTGTACAATATGATGATTGTTAGACAAGTCCAGGACTCAGGTGACACAGAATAGTTTTCAGATATATCAAAAGTTCATGATTCATTCAAAAATGCGAGAGATTTGATTAGTTTAAATTACATCCTAGGTTTTTTAATGATCCCATAGTTTTTAAGGTTGTAATAGATATTGACCAGTCTTAACATACGAACATCTTGTCTTCTCCTGATCTTATCATGTAACTATGTATATTGGCTGGTTTGCTACGGGATTGGTCTGCTGTTTGTAATACTAGCTGGCTAATGATTGCTTTTGATGTCGGCTGATTGGTTAATTTGAGCTGGTTGATATGCTATAGGGGTGGGTTGACTTAGTTTAATTCATTTGGATAGGCTGTTTGGTTATTGGGTTGGTTTTCATTGGTTTGCTATATGGCTGTTTGTGGTTTGAACTGTTTATTGGTCAGGGACAGCTGGATGGTTTTGGTTGCTTTATTGCACCAGCCTGGGGTTTTGTCTTGATTTGGTTGTCACTTGGATAGTCTGGTTTTGCTTGGGCTGGATGGTTTTCCCTGAATTGGTGATTTGGTTGGGTTCAAAGTTAGCAGCACCTACTTTAAAGTGGCACTTCCTGCCAAAGCTAAGTCAATTGTCATTTCTTGAGGGAATGTTGCCTTGTGTGGATACTTCTGCCTTACTTCTGGTTCTCGTAATCAATTCCGATTGTGAGCGACAAGAATGAAGCACACTGAGAATGGATTATTATAACTGATTTTATTGATATTCCTGGTATATGTAACTTGAAGACAGTTAAGGCACTGACATTTCATGTCCACATTGCACTGATTAGCTGAGCTGCCTTGAATGACAAACATGGTAGACAAACACATACCAACAATTAAAAGCGATACTCTACAGATATGCTGTAATGTGTAGCTCCTATGAGCACTATGGAGCAGCTATGTCCACTCATTGAACAAGCACTACAGGGTTGTGTGATTCTTTCTGTAGTCCTATCATATGAGGATTGTGCTCACAAGGTGTCCAGACTGTTTACAGACCTGTTTATATCTACTCTAGTATTCACCTAGAAGATCGCAAGTAGACTTGGTGTTCGGACCCCGTAATGCTCATAGGAGTTGGGGTTAAGCAACATATGAAAATATTCCACAATCACCGAGTATATATATGACGTTGATTACATATGGTAAAAGGTAATACATTATTTACTCTCTTTTAACCTTACATACATGACCAATAATATAGTAATTAGGTCCACCACCAGTGGTGGCATGGATAGGGGACTAAGGAGGGCCACAACACCCAGCAGCAGCTTTTTGGGGGTGCCACAAGAGTTAAAACATGCCTATTGCACTGGCAAAGGCCATTTCTGGTGATCTAGGGGGTGTTTTTATCCAAATTTTTCTAGTGTGCTCCGTGCCAACCGATGGTGGTGCTCTGCTTTGATAGTCTGCTAGCAATTCTAGCTAGCATGTAAGAGATAAGCACCACTGGAGCCTTCCCCCTACCTCAGGAAAAAACCACCACAATGCCACTGTCCTCCACCTCAATAAAGTACTTAACAATGGTTTGCAGATCTGTTTTTTTGGTTACTTCTGTCTGCAGTACTTGCAATTAACAAACACCATGTAATGCTATTAGGATAACAATTTAGTCCTACAGTAAAATGACTGACAAGATACACTCAACTGTACAGGAAGGAGTTGCTATGAAAACTATTTTACATGATGTTCTGTTTACCATTTTGGTGAATGCCCATTGAGAACAACCTGAGAAGGCTCAAATACTGACCCTTTAATCAGATAAAGTCAAACAGCAGCAGCACAAGGCATCGACAAGAAGACAAACAGAGGTGCAGGTTTGAGACCATGCACCTCTCAGAACGTATTCACCAACTGCGATGCTCACTCTGTTGGACATGATGTGGGTATTACCTACTGAAGATGATGCTTGACAATTAGCAGTTAATTAGCCAGGAGACACCTGCTGCTCTAGAACACAGACGGCAACTGAGTTTGTGCAACCTTTGCTAAAGTGTATCGTAAAACTCCTTACAACAACTTTACAGGTTTGTATACATCAGGGTTTGTTGATAAAAGAGAGCTGCAAACCCATTGATTGACGATGGTACCACTGCTTTGAATTATGAGCTATTGAGTTACATCTACAAAATTTACAGCATTATTATCCCTTATATGGTAAGGCACAAATTATTACATCAGTTAATATAGCACCCATAGTTGTTATCCCCATCTGTGCACCAAGATAAACACTCCCTCCCCCCCCCCCCATTTCTTTTTTTCTTTTAAGATGCTGTTTTTGAAAATTATCCTTAACTGTTAGAAAGCAGACCAAGGAAACCTACAGATGGCTAGATTGGAAAAAAAAATTGGAACCTTAGGAACATATGCAATGATCACTAAAGAACAAAATACACTGCAGATGCAGATCAGGACAGAAGACTTCTCCTCGACTTCGACCAAACTCTACATTTTGAAAAATGATTCGGTAAATAGCACCTTAATACTTGTCATCTATCCATCTTCATATCATTCTAAATATCCCGACCAATAGCAGCAAATGTAAACACATTCATGTAGTTTCCCAAAGTTAAAAGGATGCCATTAATTCAATGTATGATCGTACTACTCAAGTTTTAAGATCCCATTATTGAAATTTCAACAAACCTACTGCACTCATAGGATATAGTCAGAGATGTCCTTTTATATGATACCATCAAAGACTTTTTTTGTACAGGATAGAGTGAGAGATGTCCTTCATAGCATAGAGTCTGACATGCAGCATCTTCTTTGTGGATACAGTCGGATATGTCATTTTAGAGGATACAGCCAGATATGTCTTTCTGCATCAAAGACGTCCTTTCATAGGGTACAGTCAAAAAATTTCTTTTACAATATAGATTTGTCCTTCTACAGGATACAATCAGAAATATCCTTTTATGAGAAAACAATCAGGTTTATCCTCCTACAGGATATAGTCAGACATTTCCTTCATACTTCACAGTCTTAACTGTCTCACAAGATACAGTGAGAAATGTCTTCCTATAGGATAGTGTCAGAGATGTCCTTTTATAAGGCACACTCAAAAACGTCATTTTGTAGTATACAGTCCTGTGATACAATCAGAAAAGTCCTGGACACAATCAGATATGTTCTCCCTTAGGATGCAGTCAGAACTGTATGAGAAGCCCAGTGGCGATGATTCCATACCAGTTCCTTTTCAACTGTCACTTGTCATTGGTCAAATCCTTGTTTTGCACTGTATCTTGTTTCATTCTCCTATCAATCGCATATTGCACATTATTTTTCTGTTTCATATTTTCTCCCCTTTCAGTTTCTCAATATGAGATGGATTCAAACATCTTCATAGGTAAATAAAAAGAAAAAAGACAAAGCTTAAACAATACCTACATGTCTTTTTAATTTAATAGACCACCTCCTTAACATTTAAATATTAAATTGCATAAACTGTTTTTTAAACAAACTTGGCTTAAAGTTAAAAGAAGAAGGGGATCTAAGGACATTTTATACCATAAGCCATAAACAGCAAATGTTCATATTACACCAATACTCAACAATGTATGAATTCAATCTGTATGTCTCCGGTAATCCTTCTGATGCTGAGAATCACAATGGACACCATAAAATATAACTTTCACCAATTCTAGTTAACCTCACATTTGGAGGCATATGATCTAGGAACAACTTTTCCTTCTGGGGGATGAATCTTTGATATAATACGTTTACATTGGCAGCAGAATTCAGCAAACATTTCACCGCTCGTCTCACAGCAACAAATTCAGTCGCATGTGATCAATGCAAAATGTAACATAATTTCTTTGAATTACAAGCTTATGTTTGAATCAAGTGCTAGACTGGCAGTGAAATAGCAAATGTCAAATGCAGCGTTTTTGTCTCAGCAATTCACGACAGTATTGGAAGCTCCTGGACTGAGTGGTCAGTGTACATTTGTTTATTTCTGATTTCAGTTGGTATTTATTTGGCATATGCTGTTTTACATTTTTCATCTAATAAATCTGAAGCACACGGTATAATGGTTCAATATCCATTTGAATTATTCTCCTAACATCTTCCCCTTTGATTAAAATATGCAATTCTGTTTTGTTGCAAATCGTCACGTTGGAATACTCTTGTTTGATATTTCCTAACTTTTGACTTTGATTTTGATCATGTTGAATCCTCGATGCTTCCTTGAATGACACATCCATCATTCTGCTTAAGTCAATGCAGAAATAAGAACTGTCCTCAATTCTTTCACAAGAACGTCACAAAGCCAATTATCCTTAAATATAGGTCTATAAATATCAAAATACAAAAAGGCCTTATGCAGAGAAAAGGGATACTTAGTATTACAGTATTGCTAAGGAGACTTTTTGTATTCACAGAATTCAGCTGAGTAAACTGTTTCTGCCCAACTACAGAACACAGCTGGGCTACAGTGGTATGGAATGACTTGATCAGAGGTGGAAAATGAATGCATGGCTCTTCAAGAGTTGCCTGACGACTGACGGTTCTTGTCTTTTTCTGGATACCTTGTATCTGCGACTAACCTGAGTGCATAAAAGACCAGTCACGATGACTTAACTCTGAGGAGTGAGGATTGGAAATGGGGGGTCACCTGCTGTGAAGGATAACAAACTCAACCAGATGGGAAAGTGTCAGCGGTCGCTCCTCGGGATATACGATGCTGTTCTCCTTGTGCTTTGAGGGGAAAAATATCACAGATGGGTACGAGAGGGGGACAAACTCCCACGGGAGATCGTTGTGGTCTCCATTAATTCTGAAAAGTGAACAGCAGTTGAAACATGAGCCAATGACTACAGTTAAACAAAACCTGTGCTGCTATAAGCAAGGTCTGCATGTGAAAATGAAATTTCTGAACAAATGCACACCCTTCTGAGAAACCATATTTTCTGAACTATGCATTAAATCCTTCCAAACGCTCCCCCCCCCAAATAGAAACAACAAAAAAAGCTACACTAACTACTGTAAAGTGGTCTATTTGTCCATGTGGCAAATCTACTGAACTCGCATGCTATAACGACAACGCATAAATTTAGTCGAAAAACTGAATCAGTTTTTTCTCTACTGTGATAAACACTCTAATGCCTCGGTCACACCGCGAAAAAACGTGTCTGCAACTGTACTGCAACTCATGGAATTGCAAACGGCATGCAATTGCTTGCAACTACAATCGGGGCGGGAGTGTGACGCAGACAGTACTGCAACTTGGCTGCATTGTTCTGCAATGTACTGCAAATGGTCTGCAAACAAGAACGTGCAACTATTTGCAAAACATGCTGCGCTGTTTTGCGTCGATCGGTGAACGACGGCAAATGCGCTCAACACGGTCGGAGCCTGAGCTGTGACAGGGCATGCAACATATGCAGACTGTTCAGCAATCTACTGTGAACGTTTTGCAATGTACTGCTACTATCGGCGAATGTTTGCAGTCAGATATACCCACAACGTGACGTGTATGGCAAGCCAAATGCCCAATAATTCGAGAAACCTGGAATAACGGTTGATAAACCAGGTTTCTCGACCGATAAACCAAGTTTATCGACGTCATATGCCCAGTAATTCTAGAAACCTGACTTACCAGTGGATAAACCAGGTTTATCGAGTTTCTCACTTACAACTTGATAAACCTGGTTTATCAACTTGATAAACCTGGAAGTTCGCATAACTGAGCACTTGGCGTTGATAAACCTGGTTTTTCAACTGATCAGCCTGGTTTATCAACCTATAATCCAGGTTTCTCGAATTATTGGGCATTTGGCTTGCCACAGACGTGTGGTGGCTGTTGTATGATGGTTGAAATTCGTGTGTGCAGTCACCATGCTGCATCGCACTGCCAACGTGTTTAGACTTGTTTGCAGATGGTTTCAATCAGGCGCGGTAGAGAATACATTGGTGGAAAGAGCGAATACTAGTTTGCAGTAGCTGCTGCGTCGTGTTGCGCATGTTTGCAGTACGTTCGCAGCACATTCGCATGCAGGCGGTGTTTGGATCAGTTTCTAGGGAGGTAAAAAATGTTCTTCCTACTGAGCTTGTTGGCGAATGTTCGCAGTACAGCGCCGTACAACGTAGCATGGAGCCGCACAGTATGAGACTGTTGCAGTCTGTCGTATAGTTGCTAGTTTAGACGCAGATCGTGTTGGGAATGTTCGGCGATAGGCGCAGTGGATCACAGCATTGTTGCAGCAAGTCGGCGAACAGACTGCAACCAGTTGCTAGGTTCTTCTAGTTGCAAGCAGTTGCTTCATGTGCTCCAGTGCGCAAACGGAGCACATGAAGCAACAAGCGACTCGTCTGCAACCCATGCAACTAGTCCCAAACTCAATGCAACTCGACGCAGTCCGTGTGGAGATGTAGCAAACATTTTCAAAATGACCCAGTTGCAAGCAGTTGCAGTACGCAATTTGCTATGGTGTGACCGGGGCATCATTAGCAAAATTTCTAAGCAAAGAAGATGGCATAAACTATGCTGTTTCCCAGGCTGGTATCAGACAGTAGACAAAGATGGACCATTAACGATGGAGGCTAATTTGTCAGCTAATCCTCACATGATATCATACCTAATAAGGTTTCAAGGAACAAACCCTAACCATGATGGTATGTCTCAATATCACCTCATGCTCTGTCATGCAGAAAAGGGTTTTCTTGAGACATAATTTTAGCACATTATGGAAATTCTGTGAGGACTCGGTGAATTTTTTGGTCATCAAACAGCTTTAATGCATTCTTTGTCATACATGATGTTACTGTATTTCTACAACAAAAGCATATCATGTTATGTATTACTGCACACATTCTCACGTATCTGAGATAACATTACACTAGGGATATAGAGGTTGTCCAATTGACATTAGCAACTGTTGTTACAAAGCCATACTGGATGAAATCAGTTTTTCGTGTAGTACTAGTACCAGGCTGTACTGTTTCATCAGCACTGCGCGGTGGTTATTACTATATTTTCATATTATTCATTGTATAATCATTCATAGAAGGCAAATGGTCGTTATGTTAGTTACAACTACCAAGCCGTAGGGTGTACTAATCAAAGAGGCAAGAAGTCTGGCCTGGCGTTCTACCTATTCCCTTGCAAAAGAAGAAAGAAGCAGATGCATTTGTAACTAGTAGCAGTACATCACCTAATGGTACGGCGTGGCGTGCAGGTATGTAAGCACGTTGTTTTGTTTTCCACCCAATAAGGCGTTTCCACAGGGACCGTGACGTCACGGGAAAAGCCTCTATACCGACACTATTTCAACATGAATTAAAAGGTGAAAAGGAAGCATAGAGTCCAAACTTTACTGCTTACCTTGCAATGACAACATTCTCTGAAGATTCAAACAGTTGGGCCAGAGATAAATAAACATGTGCTAGTCTCTTACAGGCACCGCACCATGATGTGTAATAAAGTAATAGAACATCCTGGATAAAAACAAAGGAAGAGGGGGATATTAATTCACATTGCCACTTCTTGCTGTCAAGAGTGGAGCCTTGATGACCCATCTTTTACACAATTACATTCTTCCCAATGTTTCTTGAAAAGTAATCCACCGAGGTTACCCAAATATTGTCATTTTGCTGTCGAAAAGAATGCTGTATTCAATCACCAAAATGACCGTACCATGAACAAATGCAGGGATCAAACGACCATAAAGCTACTATTAATTAATATTTCTTCTGATATTGTTGCCTAGCTTGCACTAATTCTTTCTATATAGATATCATATACTCAAAAGCTTAGATGCCTACATACCTTGAACTTTTAAAGTCAGTCTATGTATACTCTTTCAAAGTTATGAATGGCGATCGAAAAAATATTGAAGGATAGGTATCACATTCCCATTTAAAATTTGACTGACATTCAAAAGCAAATTGATGACGATATTCATGAAAGCACTGCATCACTGCTACAGTAGGTGCAATGATACTGGTTCCAAAAAATTCCAAACGACACTTTCACCGAAGAGACATTTTTGATGACGAACTAAACGGAACTAACCTTGGAAGAATCTAATACAGTTTGTTCAAAAGTATCTGTTGTTACTTCCACTATACAACTAGTGGAGGAAGAAGAAAAGCATCCGTCTACACCACCACTTGAAATGTCTTTCCCAGACGTTAAATTGCGGCGAAGGTCTCCGTTGGTAAAGTTAAGTAGGAACGTTTGCAAAGAGAGTGTAGTCACGTCTCCATCCAGAGGGTGCAAATAAATAGCTTCATTCTGAAAATGCATGCAAATGCAGTTCCTGATAGAAATTTGTCATTAAAGAATTAAAGAAAAAATATGCAAGAAAATCTCAGCAAAGCTTGTGATGTTGACTGCTAAACAATATTAACAGACGTGCAAAACATACTTCATCAGACTGTTGGATGTAACGATAAATTAAATCTAATAAATTATATCATGAACTGAATGTAAACAGCTAATCACCAGTTTATGCACACTGATTATTAAGTTCTATAAAACACACACATTTTTTTTTCTCCTTTGTCTAAATTTGCATGTAATGTGCAATGATCACTTTAGGTCTGCTACAAACGCAAACACATTACCAATCGACAGTAGGACAATACAGAACTGCATAACCATCACAATATTAAATGACAAGGACTGCTCGACCATCTCATCGATGCATCTTTGGAGAAAAGGCAGAATGACTTTATATCTGAGTTGATGAAATGTAAAAAAGCGGCAAACTCTGAAAATGATCAGTCTTCACAAAAAATCTTCAAATGCTACAGGGTATAAAGGTAACAGCCAATTCTCTGATTTAAGTTTGATTCCTTTAAAGATGGTTGGTCAGTTTGAGACAAAAAAAATTTTAAGAATGTTTGTTGGCTAGAGACTTGTTGACCCGTTGTGTTCCTTGCATCAAGCAAAAAGATTTCTAGCAGCATGGAAAAATTTACAATAACAAATTACTTGGTACTCACTGCTTCATCAATGATGACAGCTCTATCCCTTCTTGTGTCCAAAATAGTCTCTTTGACTCCTATCCGCTCTGCTAACACAGAGAAGTATTCCTTACGGACGGCGAAAAAGTTGACCGAAACATTAGACCTACAGGAAAGCCCGGTGAAAGATTCTAATATTTCTGATGCAGAGGACTGTTCATGGTGTGAACTGTCACACGAATGTTTTCTTACATCCTCATGTGAATCATTACTACAATGTACACATTCAGCATTCTCATAATGTTTGGTTCTCCATGTTACTGTCTGCCCAAACAGGTTGCCATGGTGACTGTTATCTCTCATGCAACAAAGTTCACAGTGGCTGAAAGGACTGTAGAAGTTGTTCAGGTGGTTGCAGCTGTTGGGAATGCCAAAGATTGTCTCCCCAAAGAGCGGCCACTGGGAATGGCAAGACTTGCCTGCGGTGATGGCACAGTAATCTAGATTTAAGCTATATGATACGGAAGGTTGCTCACATATTTCACAAATGTTTCCCCTAATTCTGATGGTTTCCACAGGATCGACGGACGCGAGTGACTGGCAGCAGGGCTTTGGTATGACAGTTTGAATACAATCATCGAAAGAATCTGGATTCCTCTTACGCTTTATGAAGTTGATAATATCATCTAAAAGATCATCACGACCTTGGCATTTATAGAACTGCATAGCAACTTCCCTGAGCTGCCAGAGTGATAGAAAGAGGATGAAGAAGTAGGAGAAAAAGAGTAAAAAAGACTTTATTCAAGTGAATATTCTTCACACTGTCACAGTTGAGATGGAGAGCACAGACTTAAACTGTTTTAAGTTTATAAATTACTTCACATACAGTATGTGTTGCAGAGCAACTGATGCCAATTAATGTCTTTACAATTACTACATGAACCATTGCAGTGACTACAGTGTACCAGGTGATGAAAACTGCACAGTCATACTCTACCATATAGAAATTATTTTCGTAGCCTTTTCCATCCTCGTCATTAGTAAACAGCAGGAGGGCAGGGCCCTGCAGTATTTGATCTGATAATATAGTGCTCTTGACACCTGTGGGGGATATCCACCCAACAGTCTGTAAGAAAATGAAGAACAGAAAAACTATACTGTACATGCAGTAAATCATCGGAAGCATCGTCATGAAACACTCTATCAGAATATTGAAAAGAATGATTGCAGTAGGATCAGTACAAATAAAAACTTCATCAGCAAATTGACACTAAGACATATTCAACAGGATCCTTTCAACCAGAGCCAATACTGCATCAGAAGACTGACACTTACAGTATACATATTCAACAAGATCAGTCCCACCCAATACTTCATCAAAAGATTGGAAGAAGACATTGTTACATATTCAAAAGGTCACCCTAACTAATACTATATCAGAATATTGAGAAGAGACAGTGATACATATTCAACAGGATCAGTCAAACCCAATACTTTATCAAAAGATTGAGTAGAGAACAGCTACTGTACATATTAAACACGATCAGTCCCATCCAATACTTCATCAGAAAAGCAAAAAGACACATTATTACATACTCAACAAGATCAGCCCACTGAATACTTCATCAGAATATTCTGAGGAGACATTCATACATATTTAACAGAATCAGCCCCATACAATACTTCATCATAATATCAATAAGAGACACTGATACATATTCAACAGGAACAGGACCACCCAACGGTTTATCAGAAGACTAAGAGATACTGACATATATTCATCAGGATCAGCCCCACCCAATACTTCTGAAGAACATTAGAAAGAGACACTGATGCATATTCAACAGGATCAGCTCCACCCAATACTACATAAGAACATTGGGAAGAGATATTGATGCAGTACGTACTTATTCAAGAAGTCAGTCCCACTCAATATGTCATCTGAAGACTGTTAAGAGACCCTGATAAATATTCAACAGAATGAATATTGAGAAGAGACACTGACACACATTCAGCAATCCGCAATACAAACCCCAACATTTGAAGGATAAGTACTTGAGGGCAACTTCATCCCATACTGTCACAGGATTAAAGAAAAATTGAACAACAATATGCTCTTGCCACAGGACTGACAAGTGAAAGCTATGCAAATTATTCAAAAGCAAATCCATCTGACCATTGGGTGCTCGATACAGCCATATTCCACACAAATGCAACAGCACAAATGATGCATCTTTAAAGATATTACAACAAAGAAGATGGGACTTTGCCAGTGATACTTTAACTCTGCCACCATGGAGAGGGATTTCATAATGGTTTATGTTTAAGAAAGTTTATGATACCACATGAACCTAGGGACGTAGGGAGAGAAATTATCTGTAAATGGTTTGTTCCATGTTCTGCAAAAGTATACACACATACAGTGATAGGAAACCCATTGCCACTAACAGAAAGAAAGAGAAACTGATATAGATTCAGCAGGAGAACTAAATCTAAAGGACGCTGATGATTGACAGGAGAATTCCTCTGCATGTGTAGTAGGAGTATTAATATCTAATGCTCTGCCTGAGGGCTGGGAAAAATGACTCATCATCTGTTATCATGACCATCTTAGTTATAACCCATATAAATTTGATCCGTCACATCCCTGGACTCCAAACCTTAGTAGAGGATGCAATCTTGACCACAACCAAGTTGACTAGAACCAAGACCTACAGTAACAACTCCTAATGACTCATCACAGTACCGTCTGGTGTTAGTGTGTTTCTACATGGAGCCCAACAATTGCTTGTATTTTTTTTCTTTTCTTTGAGTAATTCCAATACTTGTTGAACTGACTTGTTGACGTAGGGTACAGCATTCTGAACTTCCGTCTTTGCTGCAAATATCACAGCACAGTTTTCATGGTGAACCCTGTAGTGATGGACTCACTGAGGTAGCAGATGGTTAGTGCAATCTACAGATTATGCAGATAATAATATCGAGTGCATGTATCCTTGATTAAATGAGTGCTGCATGCAGGGCTGACGGCATGAAAAAAAAAAAAAAATTCAGCAAACTACTTGCAAGACGATCATTAACGTACCTGCTCCAGGGCTTCGCCATACACAAATGACACAATATTTGCAGCTTTAAATCTCTCTGTTTCTGGAAAAGTCTGGAAAATAAACATCATATTCATCTATGACATGAGATTTAAACTTTGCAAGCTATCATAGGTTAATAGGGAGACTTCAAACATACTGGGTAGAAAAACAGTAGAACCAATGGGGCACAAAAAAAAAAGGATATTTCCTGTTTAGGGTGCATTTGCACCAGTTTGGATACGACATCTTGAAAGCTTCTAAAGGTCGTAATTTGCAAAAGCATCAAGTAGAAACTTCACAAAACGAGTCACATTTACCACCGTCCAGCTCAATCTCTAAATTGCTGAGTACAACAACAGAAATTTGAAGATAACTAATACCCTGGAATTCCATTACAAATATGTTTGATGGAACCTGTATCAAACATTTAGATGTTCATGCAAATATCATCCAAAATGATAAGAAAAAATGTTACTTTACCAAAGGGACATACAGATTACAGCAATGAAATACAACTTACTACTGTAAAGTTGAAATTTCTCACTAGCACCAATGATTTTGACTGGTTCAACCCTAGAAGTCTTGCAAGGTCCACTTTTGTAACAACTGCAAAGGGTGTTGGCTGGATAGGGTCCCTCTCCAAGGAGGAAAGCGCTGCCTGATGGAAGGCAGTTCAATCCAGGAGGGCTAAGAGTGCTCGTAAAATTGAAATAGGCAATGGCAACAGTCTGAAAGATGAAATTGTTGATTCAGTTTTAAAGACACATGAACAGCAAGTCAGCAAAATACCTGTAATATACCAAGGTGACATGACACAGGTGAGGTTGATTTTATCTGAAAAAAAAAACTGCTAGAAACTCAGTACATGCGAGGGTTAATGATTTGTTTTTTAAATATCATGATTTAAAAATAAATCAATTCTAATCAAACTGATTTCGATCACGATTTTAATTGGCTTGATTTGGTTCATGCAATGTAGGTTGACCCTCAAAGAACTTGACCTATCACATGGATAGTAGATAGACCAATTAATGTAGTTTAATGAAGACTTAAGTAGTGTAATGTAACACCTACTCAACTGGGTCCAAAAGCAGTCATCTTTAAACTCTTTCCCTGGCATCTCACTAAAATGCTGGATATTTGAAGCATCCCACCTGCACTATTTACATGATTCCGACAAAAAATGTTCATGTGTTGAGATTTTCTTTTGCCAAAATCTAAAAACAGTGAGAACTTGTCACAAACTTGATTGTGTCTCAGCAGAACAGAACACTTTTCATTTGCATTCTATTTATTCACTTTATTTTTTTTTTTTGCTATCTAAAAGCTAGGCATCCCACCCATATTTTGTGGGACACCTCCCACAGTTTGGTGACCTTCTATATCCAACCATTCTGTCAATGCTTCAGAAACAACACAAAGTTGATCAAATACAAAGAAGCTTGCAGAACAATGCACAGCAAATCTGACTTGACCCACTAAGGGAAAAATTGACATAATAGTTGGCATACAAAAACACTTAAACTCCTAGACAGACAATTCTTGGTTGGGACAAGAAAACCTGTAAATCTTCAATTCACTACAATGCACCAACAATGGATTTCAGCTCACATCATCATGGGCTCTCAAAGCAAGAATATCCTCTTCTCGTTGGATGTATGTGAAAGGATTTCGTATGTGTCTTAGGAATCGCCTCATCTCTGGAAGTTTCTGGATACCCGTGTACTGAACCCCTTCCCTGCCTAGCACGTGGCCGACGAAGATTGGAAAAGACGGTGGTTTTACTCTAAACCTGCAGGTTCCATAGGGCCACCAACAATTCACAGCAATGAAGGTAACCTGGTAGGAATGGAAGACAAGAACCTCAACTCAAAATTTTACATCTCAGATCACATTATGTGAGTTCCCATCATGCAATGTAGTCTACAACTTGAGAGAAAATGAAGTAAGGACACAATTTGTAATGGGAAAGAGACATTAATTTGAATTACTAAATGTAATTAGTAATTAAATTTAATTGTATTTAATGCAAAATGTACAGAGCTGCCCTCTGCATGATGAATGGTACAGTTTCACCATTGTTTTGTGATACATCAGTGAGACCTGTATTCTCTGCGTGTACTCTTACAGTACACATTCATTATAGAGGCACTTACGATAAGAGCCATTTGCAAAAACAATTTCTGTTTTTACAGTTTACATTTTACATTTACATTGCATTTCACAGTGATTACAGTACCTGTCATTTCTTTTCACTGAATGACATATTTTGTTCATCAACAACCTCGTACAGATACTGTACATAAAGAAATATTAGAAACAAACATAATCTTATCCTTCTGGTTTTTGAATACACACACAACGTTACAAGCAATGCATTACCAACACACACATACATAAAAACACACACACAGCCATGACTACAGAACATACTGTAAAGTACTTGACAATTATCATCAAAAGAAAAATGAGTGTTCCAATTTGAATTACTGTAATAAGAAACTTTCTATAATTTTTCTAACCTTGCTGAACTACAGTACATAGTGAACACGTCCTACTATAAAAAGAACCTTTAAGAAATACATACATTAGATCAATGTACATACTACTGAGAAATATTGGATTTACCCCACTCCATATTTACTCCAATCTAAACCAGGGAAGGGATTAAAACCTATAATTGTACAAGTTTATGCAAGTGCAGAGTATTTTTGCAAACTTTCTTTCATGATGTGACTCCTCAAAATTACAGTTACACATGTTCCAAAAATGTATGCATGACTAAACAAATCCTGCATATTGTGGAAAAGCTCAGCACATTGCAAACATAGCAAAATGAGAAGACTGAACTATGACGTGGTGGTAGCTAGCCCAATTAAAGTGGTGGCAAATTGCCAATGGCAAACGGCAGGAGCAGAGGGACAAGAGTCTTGCACCTTGCAATCCCGAGTCCAGTGGCCTGCTTAAGGGCCCCTGGTGGGGGTCGAGGAATTGGATGTCCGCAAACGCAAGGGCTTGTTCTGGCCTTTTGATGATTTTCAAAGTTTTTTTTTGTCCTTAACTTGTTGCATATAGGCCTAATTCCAATAATAATGGGACTTGATTTTTTACATGATCGTTTTACCAGCAATACTTCTAACTTCTTTCTGCTTTGGGAAATAAAATCATCGTTTTCATTTCAATGACATCACATCAAAAGTTTTGCTAAATAAAGTACCCATCAGTGTTTGCGCTAAGGCTTGGTATTGCGTCAATCCCACATTTGTCTAGTGAATTCCATACAAAGGTCAATCTTATGCAGGCAAATGCCGCACACTCTTCCTCAGCTGAGGTCGTACAGTAGCTGTAACTACAAATACATGCAATAAATTGCAACAGAATCTTTATCAAGTGGCAATGCCCTCCTTGATTTTGAAAATCCTTCCAACAAATTTTCTCCAGGAGAATTTTCCCTCCCAGGTTCAATCGGTTTCTAATCACGAACGCAGGTACATATGTCATAATGTACATATTTTAGGACATTTGTCGATTACATGTGTTTCTCGGAGGAAATTTGAGGTGGGCAGTACTGTACCATTGAGTCCTAACTTGTGGGTAGATGTTTTGAACATTCTGTGGAAGTGCCCACCTCCACCCACTGTAGTTTCAACCCTGCTGTGCCACATGATTTTAAGACTAAATAAAACGAATTTAACAGCCTTTTCCAAACGATGTGCAAGCTCTGCCCAACTAATTTTACACTATTCTACAGTACATTGTTTTATCTCCAAGCCAAGTCTAACAACAACAAAGATGGTAATCACTTAGAGTAACAATAACACAACAAAAGTTAAATGTCATTTGGCATAAACAATAACATTACAATAATAACATAACAATAGAATGGTCATACAGTACCTTTTGCTTGAATTCCCTAGCAAGTAGATCAAATTCTTCAGCAGCAACTAAGGAGGCAGCATCCCAGTGAGCATAGTACATCACCATCCATTCATCCGTCCCAGCCAGTTTGATGAACTCAAGAGTAGCTTGTAGGTCTCCAAGGTGAAAATCTACCACTGGCGAATCATCTCCAAACAATGGAAGAGGGTGAGGTGGAGGTTGAACATATCCTCTGAAAGAAATTTTTCACAGCCAAAAAGTGCACTGACACACATTGTATGCATGCCAACAGTCATGTGCTGTAAAGTAAATACACTTCTTTCCATGAAAAATATACACTGGAAAATGCACAATTATAGTACTCTGCACTTAAAGTGATTACATGTGTATTGAAAAACCAAAAAGATGACATTATGTTTGATCTTAACTTTTTCTTTATTTTTAAATGTACACACGAGGTTGTACATGAACAAACTATGTCTTTCAATGAAGGAAAATGACAGTAACTACTTTGAAAAGCAACGGGATTGGCATACTGTAAGACAGTAAAAAACAAAAATTACATTTGAAAATTAACGGTTCTTACAATCAACGCCTACATAATGAATATATTTGCAAGTTGCAACAGTACAGGTCTCACTAGTGTATCAAAAACACACTACTCAAGTCGTCGCTCCTTAGTAGGTATCGGGACTTGTAGTACTGTATTTAGTGAAAGGAAACACTGTATTTACAAATAACCTAGGAACTGAACACAACCTTGCCCGAGGCGTCAGTGATCCTGAGTTGTAAACTGAATATTCAATACTAATATACTTCCCATTGGCTTGCTCAAAGAAGCACACCGTTGATTTGAACGAAAACTGTCAACCACTACATTATCGTATTCTGCACTTTTTGTTGTTATGTTAGAAGAATTTGAAATCATATGGCAAAATTAACCAACTGAAACCTATTTATTTTCCCAGATCGTCTGAATGGTGTAATTAAAAGCCTTACCAAATTTTTGGAGATGAAATTTCAATGCTTTTACTTTTTGCCTATGCACGCAATCACTTTAAGAATTGTCTAAACAACATACTTTGTCTCACAAAACTCAGTCATCCTTTGTAGTGAGATGAATGTACACGACAGTCAAGGATTCCGTCAGATACACAAAAAATACTCCTACACTGTAAACGCAAAGTCCAAAGTGTGCTGTCCTTGCCTAAAGCTACAAGTGGGTTCAGGGGGACAAAAGTGTGCATCAAGGGCCCTATAAGGTGCAATTTGAAGGGTCTTAAAGGCCATTTATTTATGTAAGTTCAAAATTCATGCAAAGTGTCTTCTTCTTAAGTAAGAAACCAAGATATTGACAGTTTTTATTTTTGTTGAGTATGACAAGGTGGGGGAGGGGATTTTACCCCTTTTCCTTTGGTAAGGGGGACAAAAGTGTGCACCTCCCCCCGCCTTGCAGAAACCCTGACAGTAAGCACACAGTACATGACTTGCTTATCCTCTACTATCACTTTTTGCAACACAGCAAATTCAACTTCAGGAATATTTCAACAGCAAAATGTAGTTTAATCAAAACAACTGCAAACACTTTAAAAGTCATCCAGACCAGCACATACTGTACTGTAAGCCTTGAATTACTTACAGTAGTTGAGCAACTGTATCTAGGGACTTGTTCCATGAAATAGCTTCAAATATTTAACAACATGAAATGATCGTGCAGTAAAACTTCAAACAACTTTTTTTGTTAACTCAGCAAAGTCCTTCTTTGGCTTATTGTTTACTCAATTAACATTAGCCCCACCACTCATTTCATACTTGCAACACAATACTCATCATAACTTACAGGTCATCAACATGCGTACAGTATATATGAAAGTACATGTGTGATAAAACATTTAAAAGGATGGTCTAGCCACAAATATACAGGGTAGCTTTGATATGTTGAAGAGTAAGTGAATCTGATCATACTGTATACAGTGAAACTTCCATTCAATTCCCATGTGTGGTTCCCGAGATATGAGCAGTTGAAGTTGCCGCATTTGTTACTGACAGTTGACTTGAAACAAGCAGGAGTAATGTCATCTCCCCACATTGATAAAGTATTTTATATTTTTCTTTAAAATATACACCAAATTTAATAGTTCAGCATACAGTGATATCATAATGTGAATAGGAGGGGTATGAGAGTTTTGTGACCTTCACATAACCAGTACGTAGGCTGACTACTTACTGATTTCAAGGTCAAAATATTCAATTTAAAAATGACGAAAACAAAAGACTCTTTAGCAATGTGAAGAGATGATGTCACTCCTGTTTGCTTCAAGTTCCCAGTTGGTAGCAAAGGGGGTAACTCCGACTGATAAAATCGTGAGAACCATGCATGGGAACTGAATGGAAGTTTTACTATAAGGGTCAGATTTACTCACTCTTAAACATATCAAAGTTCAATTTCTGCCTGGACTATCCTTTCAAATGCAATTGAAGTACTGCCTAATTCCTCATGGATAAAGTAAGATAACCTACCTGTTTTCATCAAACTGGTTGGCAAAGAAGAGAAGGGACAATGCTAACATGAAGCTGACAGTTTCTGGGTTACTTGCCATGTTGTTGAGGACAGACACTACCAATGCTTGAAGTTGCCAGAATGGCTCCACATTACTCATAGCTTCTATAATTGCTAAGAATTTGTTCCAACAATAACAGGTTCCAATTCATATGGGGTTGATGTCAGAGTATCTTCACGATGGGTCATCTCTTTTACAGGTCACATCTACTGTACAGATCTGAATGGAGTTAGAAATAAATATCAGTTTAAGGTGGAAAAATATTGAAACATCATCAAACCTTAGGAAAATTTTACATATTTTTTGGTGAAAACCACAATTTTCTGTTTGAGGCTTTAGACTTTTTGGAAAAAATTTCTGTTTTACTGGTGCATTACCATTGCATGAAGGGAAATCTATGAATATGATGTCACAACAGACCATGGACAATGAATGAAATACAGCTAGTGTGAACAAATGAATTACTGCGACACTTTTTACTTATTAATGTTCCAATTGGTCAGCAATTGACCCATTTTGATTAGCAGATCTGTCGAATGTTGTGGTAAAAATAAGTTGAAAACTGAATTCATTTCAGTACATGCAATAAGCAAATTTAATTTGTGACCTTGACTTCAAACAATTTGATTTCGAGTGAAATTGTGAGAACTCTCCTCTGAGGAAACATTGATTCACAACTATTTGGAAGAGTACATGAAATTGAATCACAGCTGAGCTTTCAGCCACCTGTTTCTCTTGTCCCGTGAACCAAACAAGTGAATATCTGTCCATAACCTACTTCTTTACCTCATGTGGTTTAACAGAAACCTGACCATGATTAGTGAAATATTTGTAACCTTTTCA
Source organism: Stichopus chloronotus (assembly GCA_021234535.1). NCBI lineage: Eukaryota > Metazoa > Echinodermata > Holothuroidea > Aspidochirotida > Stichopodidae > Stichopus > Stichopus chloronotus. Next base: position 7,974,177 of record CM037829.1, read on the forward strand.
CAGAAGTTTAAAGTGTGAAATTCCAAATATTTATTTAACAAAGCTTAACATTTCCCTTAATCGTATATAAAATTTCATTACCATTTCTACTTTTAACTGCTTCAAGACATGCTTTAATTAAGAGTGGGAGTCTGATGACAGCAGTAACGCGTAACATTAGGCTATGTTGATGTCCCATGTGCAACAATAAACCGTCCACAGCCTCATGTTAGGCTTATTTTATTGCATGTCTGTGTTACTGTTCATCATTCCTGTCTAAAATTTATAATTACTGTATACATGTCTTGAAGAATCTGTACTCACCTTCAGACCTACATGTGATGACACACTTACCGGTGCCTACGTTTACCGCATAATTACTTTAGTTGGAGCAGTTGGAGTTAGTTACAATACACTCAGTCTTACACTTACGTAGCATAATGATTCCTGCAACTACTCATGGAAGCTGCCATGTTTAATGTTTACGTCTATATTCACTCAGCCAATCACAGGGCAGGGCTACGTACCTGCACTGTACTGAGTTCTCGTATCTCACAAGTACAAGTAACAGTGCAGGGAATGGGGAAGCGGTATGGTAACAACGGGATAGTGGTTTCTACCTACGGAGGAGTTAAATGCCATACAGTAGGCCTACACACGTAGTATTTTTTTTAAGACAAGTGTCCTCTATAAAGGAATCCTAATATGTTCTCAAATGATGGGCGTAACCCAAATGTGGTTCACCAGCCTTTTTTGTTAGGCCCCGGGTAGCTGAGTGGGTCGCGAAAGTCGCCACTGATTTCTAGACTAGAAGAGAGCCGCCCAAGTTTCGTTGTGAGTTTATGCCATGCGTGGTATCCATGTATACATAAGACACTGAGTGTCATAGCTTATGTAGAAGGCCTCCGCAACAAATGTTATGCCTACTACCTGAGAATGTGTGACACCACTGAACAGTTCCGACCTTACACACATATGCTTTGACTGTGTAACTAAAGAGACTAAAGACTATGCTGAGCCCCAAGTGCTCCAAGAAAAATGACAGAGGATACTGTGACTTTTGTATCATCTCATCCCATCATTGACATGCATTTTACAAGTTGTCTCTTTTTTTCAAGATGTCTCTCACTAATTGAGAAATTGCAGATGTGACTGAGAAACAACTGTGACGTTTTAACGTTGCTTTTGACATTTCGGATAGGAACACTAGCCGTTTCTGCCTGTGTTGCTTCTAGATGACCGTCGCGAGGTGGGAGTGGATGATAGTCAGAGAGGAAACGGGTCTTTTCGCCACCTTGCAGGTTCGGCCCCAACCAGTTCGCCTCCAAAGCACCAGTTCACCCCACGCCTTTCGCCTCCAAGTGCAGACCGTCCAGTTTGCTCCCTAAGATGTAAATTATGTAAATTTACGTACGTTGTTACCGTAGTGGTGATAATGTTGTTGGGTTTTTCATTATATTTCATGACTTTGATCTCTTGCGTTCATTGTCTTGTTCATGTCTTTTATCACAGTTTTTTTTTTTTTTCCTCAGCTCGATACCTGACTGGTTGTTAGCATAGTTTATTGCATGAGTGCATATATATAATGCTGGAGGGTACTTCAGATTGTGCTGGTTTAGTGTCGGAATTTCATCTGATATAGTCCCATACTACTATCCTCAAAATTTAAACTATTTATGATTTCACTTGATTGGTAAATTGACAAGTGTGTTTAAGTCAGTTGGATAAAATATTGATCAAAACGATTTATAAGCAGCAAATAACTTCTCTTCAACTAGCACGGACATTGAGCACGAAATCGTCTGTCATTTTTAATTTTCCATTTTTTTTTCAAACCTTGCCTCATTGCACCTAGAACAGTTTCTGCTATCGTAAAAACGTATTGATATCATGAAAATTTAGATAAAAAATATGACAAGGGCTTTTGATGTCAGTTAGTTTAAGGGGCAAAACGGGTAGGCCTAGGTATTTGGGGCGAACTTGCAAGGAGGGAAAAGACTGGTAGCCCTCAAAAATTAGGTAGAAAACCTAAAACAGTGTGAGAACCAGGGTTTCCAAAAGGAATGACGCACAGTAAGATACTTAGTCACACAGCTGATCGACTAGAAAGTCACACTAGCTACCGCCCATGGACTGCAACAATGAAACGATGCAATTGTAACGGAGGCCACGGATTGCCATTAACATGATGCACAACAAATCCCCTCTGCTTTCAATGGAACAAACTCAAACAATATACCAGCTCTTCACCTTGAAGCCATTGCATTGTCCGTGATTGTGTGTTCAATGTTTATTTGAACTTTTGAAGCGATCACACAAAAATAGGTATTGGTGTTCTATTTACGTCTATTTACGTCTAAACTTAAACAAGCGGGAATTTGTTTGTTATTCCTTTTAGTTTTTTGCCCAATCACACTGTGTTGCCAGATTAAAATAAATTGATAACTCTTAAAACATAAAAAAGGTAACAAAGGTCAACACAGACAGGATGTGTCATAGTAATCAGTTTTATTTTTTTTTGTTTTTGTTTTTGTAGGGACTGGAAATCCCGAAAAGTTAATCTAATACAAAGTGTATGATTTTTTACCGATGATAACTTCGTTCATGCAGAACTTGCACACAACATGAACACTTTTGACTCAGGTATACTGAGAGCGAATTAACCGAATGCCTTTAATCAATCTGCAGTTTTCCCGGCAAAGAAGTCTGTGAGGAGTTTGACCAGGTGAAGTCGCGTCAAACTCCTACAATGGGCATGATTTGTGTTGTAAAAGCGATGAGAATAACTTTATAGCCATGTTAGTATTACGTCGTTACGCGTCCTTGTGCAAACCTTTTTGGCATGGAGGGAGCATCTTCTATGGGGTGACGACTCCTGGGTCCTAAGAATCCTTGAATCTGTACCGGTAGTGGCGTTGCAGGGGCTATGTCCTCCCCCTTCCCTCATATAGTGGCCATGTATTGATGTGAATATACGTCATTTCACACTTAAAACAGGGAATTGTTTCAATAACCAGACAGAAAAATAAGGCAATGTATTACTAAGTTGATTTGTGGCACAATTTCTTTCACTACCATATTATTTTACGTGTCGTAGGACAAAACATACGGACGACTCAAATTTCACTGTTAAAGTTTTTCATCCGGACAGGAAATACTGTTCATCGTACACAATTCCACTCGAGATAATCGTCCTACAGATACAAGTTCGGTGAATTACTATCAGTGGAACCTCCGGACGCTATCTCGGTCACACAGCGGCAGAACTTTTTAACTCAGAGACACATATATGCCATTAGAGCAGCGCGAAACGGCATCAGCTGACGAGAGGCGTCCAAGAAAATTTTTGGCTTGCCAATCCTCCCAAATGGTAGGAAAGGGCACATACTGGGTTGTATTAAGCTGCAAGTAGCTATACTAGGCTGCATGTATATCCAGCCTTGAAGTAGGGATACATGTTTGCAATTTCCCAATCAACGAATAATTGATCTTTATGTAAAATGATAATACATATCAGATTGAATTTATACAAGAACTAGAATTAATTATGCGTCCTCTTTCATTTTCTAGGTGAATTTGGGTTAAGTGTGGGGGAGAATTGTAACCTTACCCCCCCCCCCCCCTCGCCTTAACGAAGATGAGCTTATGAGGAGATCGATACCCTAAACGATGAAAGATGCAGTGGGTGAAGAGGGAATATGTCATCTTAAATTTAAGGAAGTTGTCAACTTACATTCTTTACACAAAACTTTGAGCTCAGTCATTTTGAAATAATGACACACGACAACTATGCCTTAAACAGTAATAATGGCAACTGAAGACGTTTAGGCCTATTGTATGATCTTGTGCGAGAAGTGTTGAAGTAAAACCCTTTTTGACACACTTTTCTTCCATAATTCATGAGTAACCCCCCCCCCCCCCCGGCCCACACGCACACACACACTCAGCAAGTTCTGGAGTTCAGCTAGGCCAATGATAGTATCCATACGTCGGCAACATGTATAGTTTAAATTATAAGTAATTTATAACTTTTAATTTGTTGGTCATAATTGTCGGGTGAAATGTTCCACTTAAGGTATAATTAAGCCCCCCACAAAGACGCTGCTCAAGGACCTGAAAAACATTCCGGTGTAGCATTCCTGTCTGGAACACAGTACGGTTAAGTTGCTAGGTTTGATCATAAGAAAACTCCGTGATTAGCTAAATAGTTTGAATTCATGTTGATTTAGACTGACAGATATTTTTGTGAAAACATTCCTTATAGACTTAATGGTGATACACAACTTCCCAACTGACAAAATACTCTATTCATATGCATTGCAGGAATCATCGTGACAGTTTAATTTTTCTTACTGGTGTGATTGAGAAAATTGGAGGGGAAGGAAACGTACTCAGTAGGCTTACTTTCTTACCCGAGACCCTCTAAAATACGCAAATATAAAACAGACAGAACTGTAAGAAGTATAGCCAGTCGTTTGAGGTACTTTTGAAAATGAAGGAAAAACAGTACGCGCAAGTTAACTTGGCTGAATTATATTAGCAATATACAGTTCTACATACCGTACGTCTATGGTGCGCCTAACGTGCCATAAGTCCAAAAATTGACTTATGTCGAATTAAACCGTCATATGTCAGTTTCTGGCAATCTGATTGGATGAAATTGTCATATTTGCATAAAATCGTCATTTGAAAGTTTCTTCTACACATGACAGTTTCAAGTCCTTACATTGGTTTACAATCAACTTTTCTTTTTAAATGTGTCGTGTGTAAAAGTGAACTAAGGAAAGGATTTGAAACTGTCATATGAAAAAGAAATTGGCATATGTCGATTTCTTGAAGATATGACGATTTCATCAAATCAGATTGAAACTGACATATGACCATTTAATTCGATATATTTTCAATTTCAAGACTTACGGCACAGACTAGGCACACCCCATACGTCTTACATACGTCTTACATAAATGCACTGCTCAAGTCCTCAGATGTTGTTTGACATGTTAGTGTGAATTAAGAAAAAGTGGTAAGGCCCATCACGGCCTCCGTAGATATGTGGCAATACTGTACTGTTTGATCCGTAGCTCTCTCGCTCGATCACCGCGTACCTAGCTAGGCCTGATAACAGTAACAATCCTGACACCTGTGGACGTTGGCCAGGGTAAACATACGGAGGAACTTCAGTACACAAGTACGATTTGCAATGTTTGTAGACCGTATACTAGGCTACGTACTCGAGCCGGTGCAGTGAAGTTGTAGAAACATCCTACAGTATCCCTCGGCACGTCAGCTAATCGTGCTCAGCACCAAATCTCCGGCTAACTTCAGGAAATCTAGCCAGAATATCTGGCCGGCAGAATATTCTGCTAACTCTAGCTGGGTAAGTGTGTGCACTTTGATCATAAAACCACAGTATAGGCTATTGCATGTAGTACAATTATGGTGTGTGTTCCGACTCTGTGTACTGACTGCTGAATCCACAGGACCAAACTCGAACGCCCGGGGTGTGAGGCCTACACAGAAAAGGCTATAGCGCTGATGGTACTAATTTAGAATCCGTACCAATCGGACAAGGTCTCAGAAAACTAAAAGAGTTTGCATAGCGTGTATGTGTTATTTACCTTTTTTTTTACTTACGCTAGTTTTTTTTTTTATCTTTTTTAGACATCCGAAATCACCGATTTTTTGTGTAATGATCAACATGTATTGACACCTGTGGAAGAAGTGATAGATTATTGCTGAAAGAGAAATATAGGTTAGAGGAGGATTCGAACTTAGAATATCATGATAACTGATGCATCATAAGTTTTTCGCTCAACCCACTACGCTGCGAGAGCGGTTGTGGTGGTTGAGTGTTCGAAAATGCATACAATTCACAAACGCGTAATCCAACGTAGTCATATAACAGAATATATATATTCATATACTATAAATAAGTATCAATCCCCTAACCCTATCCCCTAACCCTATTCCCTAACCCTGTTCCCTAACCCTGAATCATGACGCCAGCTAACCCGATCCCCTGACCCGATCCCCAAGCCCTGTTCACCGACGCAATCCATTCATCATTCACTAGTCAAGGATGGCAGTGGACCGAATCAATCGAATCGAAGCTAGCGAGCACGTTCATATGGTACGGATTCTAAAGTTGCGCCGCGCTGATAAGGGCTAAATCCTTCAATGAGGTATTCATATCCGCACTGAGTTCAAAATCATATGGTATATGTTGTTTTGTGCAGCAAGTCAAGATAATTTGTTGTGCAATGGGAGGGTCTCACTTTGCCTTCTCCCCATGGCAAACTCTGATGCTGATGGCCCTCAAACTCCACAGGTGTCAAGAAAAGACACGATTTTAAATCCCCAGAGAGTAACACTAACAGGGTTATATCCTTCTCTGTCTTGGAACTGGGGGCTCAAAATGGGGGTCAACTTTGCCAATTTCATCCCCATTGACTTTGTACGTAAACCACCTATCAAAAATAAACTAAGTCCATAATGCAATGGGAGGGTCTCACTTTGCCCCCTCCCCATGGCAAAACTCTGATGCCGATGACCGACCCTCAAACTCCACAGGCGTCAAGAAAAAACACAATTTCAAATCCCCAGAGAGTAACAGGGTTATATCCTTCGCCGTCTAGGAATTGGGGACTCAAAATGGGGGTCAACTTTGCCAATTTCATCCCCATAGACTTTGTACGTAAATAACTTATCAAAAATAAACTAAGTCCGTAATGCAATCAGAGGGTCTCACTTTGCCCCTCCCCACGGTCAAACTCTGATATTTTTATAAACTGTGTTATTTCTGATAAGTGGGCCTATTCACATGAAAAGTTTCGTACGAATAAGGACACTTGAAAGCACTGTTTACACGCAAATTTTTGTATGAATAAGGACACATGAAAGTAGTGACACATATGACTGTAGGCTAACACTGGTCAAAATGGACATCTCCCTGATTGAAATGTTGCTTTAATTACTCCAGGTGGACTAACTTGTTACCTTGGTCAAAATTGAAAAAAAAAACGACCAGCCTCAGAAAGCGGTTCCTAGCTGTAAGGACTGTGAAGTGCGGGTGAATTACAGTGGGTGCATGCTGTAGAAAATTATGAATGCGAATTAGCATTGACATGCACATGTACACTAGCTGTGCCGTACACGAACATGCATCAAGATACGTACAGTAATGAGAGACATATGGGTCTGTACAAACTAAGATAGCATACAAACGCAGCAAGCTCTCCCAATTGGTTTTCGTCGTGTGAATTGTGACTACAGGTACGCTTATTTACACGAAAATTTCCGTGTGAATAGTCACAGTGTTTTTTTTAACTCACATATATAGTTGTAGATTTTGTGTGAAAATCTGTGAAGAGAAATGACAGAAGTTTAACCTGAGAAAGGAAAGAGATTAGTAGAGGATTCTAAGTTTCGAACCCACGCGGGTAGAGTAACAGTCGCTTAAGAGTCCTATCACTAACTCACCACACTACTGTACGAGAGAGAATTCGGCTGAAGGGTATTCAAAGATATATTTACACAATACCTCCTGCATGATCCCCTAGCCCTGTAATATACGTATGATGGTATTATACGTATCACCCTAACCCTAAATATGCTGGCAGTTCAATCAGTGCTCATTCAAGCATATCGCGGTATATTGAGTGTGACATGTGTGCGATTGGTGGCGGATTCTAAAGTAGAGCCGTTGTCTTATTTTGCATTGACAGACCTCGGGTCTTGTGCTCAGGAAAAAGGCTTAGTATAGCATGTTAGCCTAACCTTCAGGTCTGATCTCCCTGTCAAAGTGTCAGTGTGACTGCAAGGCTCAGATCTCTATCAATTATTTAGTTTACTGTTTAGTTTAGAAATTGAGGATCAGAGGGTATCAATATGGGATCCTATTCCATGTTGATTGTGGATGATCACCGGCAAATTTCGCCCACTCTTTGATCAGTGTTCAGAGGGTATTGAGGCAGGGGTGAACTAACAACATACTGCACAGTACAAGTTAGATGGCTTCAGGGATATACTGTTTCTAGTTCTGCAGAGCAATTTAGCAATTTCTGTTCAAAAATTCAAATACACAAATATATTCACTATCCCTTTAGCATGTGAACCCTGTTGCTTTTGTTGGAGGTCAAATGTCTTTTGGGGTCAGTGGGTCAAATTGTGAAAACCTCGTAAACATGATATCTCAAGAAGGGAAACTTGGATAGGTATCATATATGGTATGTAGGTGTACCACATTGAGTAGAAGAATCCTGCTGTTTGGTGGAAGTCAAAGGTCATTTGGAGTTAATTGGTTAAATTGTGAAAAACTTGTAAACACAATATCTCAGAAGAGAAGCTTTTACAGATAACATATTTGGTGTGTTGGTGTACGTACCATATTGAGTAGAAAAGCCCTACTGTTTTTGCTGGATTTCAGAGGTCATTTGGAATCAACAGGGGTCAGATTGTGAAAACGTTTGTAGACACAATATCGCCAGAAGAGAAATTTGGACAGATTATATTTGGTCTATTAGTGTACCACATTAAGTAGAAGGAGCCTGTTGTTTTTGCTGGTGGTCAAAGGTCAACAGGGGTCAAATTTTGAAAACCTTGTAAACAGAATATCTTAAAAGAGAGAAATCTTGGATCTAGATATAACGTTGATATGTAAGTGTAACGCATTAAGTAAGAGAACCCAAGTGTTTTTGGTGGAGGTCGAAGGTCATTTGGTGTCAACAGCTGAAGTCTAATTGTGAAAACCTTGTAAACATGATATCTCAAGGAAGGAAGTCCTGGACAGATCTCATATGTAATGTGCAGGTGTTGCATCACTGTAATATGCAGTTGTGCATGTTGAGACATGATACAGTACATTTCAGTCATCATATACTGCATCAGATTCATAAAAATTCTTACAGAAATGACATGGATACTGACCAGCGCTTATGCACATGTTGTTGTGGAATATCTGTAAATTCAGGTGATATGATTCCTGTAAGGTTTATTTATTTTTGTATCTTAAATAACAAAGTCACATCATTTATTAGAAAAGACCCACTGTTAACAACTTTTTGGCCTAAATCTTGTACTAGTCATAAAGTCATGAAGCCTTAAAATTGTCACTTTTTTCAAATATTATAGAACTGTATTAATTTCCATAACTTGGAAACTTTCAAATTCTCATCACAGACATATACTTACCCCTTGCTTCACTATTGCATACATTTGACCTTGCTCTAAATGTCCTCAAAACTAATTCTAGCACTGCACCTTCTAAGGTCTAGCCTGCCCTTGTTTGCCTTTCACTCGAGTGCCTAACGTTGTGATACTGTCTATCCTCCTTTTTTGTCTCATGCAAAGGCGTCTGTCCTGAAAAGTTTTAGTATTCTTGTGCTTTGTTTTTCAATTTCCTTTACTTTTTCTAGCAACAGTAATTCCATTCAAATTTATCCTTGCTCCTTCAAGTAATTTGAGTTAGAATTTTTGTGTTTGTGCTGCGTGCCTACAGTAGGACCAATATCCTACGGTGCTGCAGCACTATTAGGGCTGTAGCCCTTACTTTTGGATATTGCACAATACACATTACAGTAGGTGATTGCACATTCTTTCTTAACATTAGTGTGTATTGTACTTCCATACTACGTAATGGTTAGCCTCCTTGTTTTTTATGTTTCTTTTGATATTTCCAAGTAACAAGTAGTTTGTTTCAATTACATGTTCCCCCTAGGTCCCATTTTTTGTAATTGTTGTGTTTTGTTTTTATGTGTTTGTTATGTTTTTAATAGAGTGTACACCCCCCCCCCCCCCCCCCTTTGACTTGGCATGGTGTCTCCCAGACCTGATCCCCTTTGCAGCATTTGCAACCAGTTTAAGCCCAGGAGGGATTGGGACTCGCACTTAGTGTGTCCCCTGTGTAGTTCGTGCACTCGGTCTAACCCGTGCGAATGTTGCATGTCCTTTACCCCGGCCCAGTGGTCAGAGATACACTAGTGGCTGCAGGGCCGGCAGGAAAGGCTTAGGGGATGGCTGGATGTGGTCCTGAATTCCTTTGTAGTTATGGGACCAGCGGGAAGCCCAGGTCTTGTAGGATCCTGCTTGGAGCCTTATCTCAGCTGGGATCAGTTTGCCAGAGTGGCGCTCAAGGCAGTGCAGGTGCTTAGGGGTAATGTCCTTGATGTGTTCGCATGGCCACCCTCTGAGGCCAGGAACAGGTTGGAGAACCTGCTTGTTGTGGTTCCGGACCTCTTTGATGCTAGTTTCTCGAAAAATTGGTTCGAAGGCTCAAGACACACGAAACGATGGTAGTTGCGTTGTTCAAGTCTCCAGCCACAACGGCGGCCGCTCAACCATCCCCCCACCTCACCACTGCGACTTCCTGGTTTATGTCATGGTCTAGCCGCATGAAGGCGAAGGGTGTGAGTCGTGGAGCTCCTTTTGGAGACCCTTCTTCCTCAGGGAATGGGAAAGGAGGGAGAGGTGGTGTTTCACAGCCAGCTCAGGGTCATGGCAAGGGGACTGGCGGGCCTACCGACCATCCAAATACAGTCAACAGACCTTGACTCATTTCCCCACATGGCCCTAGGGGTGTCCACCCACCAATGCTCACAGCAGTAGGGAGGAATTGAGGAAATTTACCAGCGTCTCTGAATCGTTCTGTCAAGATGGGTTGATGCTAACAGTGGTATCCCAGAAACACCACATAGAGTTTACGGTTTCGCCGCATCCCTTCGAGGGTGGGCGGTCTACACCCACTCGGGATAATCCTCTTCATCAAGAAATCTTGAAGAAGGAACTCAAGGACCTCCTAAAAAAGGAGGTCATTGTAAGGACGACCAAAAAGGATGACCCCCTCTTCCAGTCGCCTTCTTCTTGGCACCAAAAAATGGCTCCTTGAGACCTATCCTCAGTCTCAGGCCACTGAATGTTGACTACGTAAGGCCATGGAGGTTGCGTGTGGAAACCCTGGCCTTTATCATCACTGCTCTTGGGAGAGGGATGTGGGCGTGTCTTGGAGGCGAAGGATGCGTACTTGCACGTCCCAATAGCTCCAACATCCCAACCGTTTCCCGCCTTTGAGTACCAAGGGAAGAGGTACAAGTTTACAGGTCTTCGCTTCAGGTTCTCTATGTCCCAGAGGGTGTTCACCCGGGTCACGGATGCCATGGTTGTGGAGCTTCTTCCCTGTGGCGTGCTGCTCTCCGCATACCTGGACGACTGGCTAATCCCCAGGGGCACCCTACCCCAGACAGAAGCCAATGTCGGGCAACCATCTCCCTTCTCAAACAACCGGGCTGGTTCATCAATTGGGACAAGTGGCATCCCACCCTACTGAGGCACTGGTCTATTTAGGGGCGCAACTGGACTTGTGCATGGGCCGTTCCTTCCCTGTCCAAGGACAGGTGCAAGGCCCTCAAAGGAGGGGTTTTGCAACTTCTGGAGGTTCCCCGGATCCCATCAGGGAGCCTCAAGAAGTTGCTGCCTCCAGAAGCAAACATTTTTCTTTGATTGACAAACTCAAGGCAATGAACAACTCAAGGGACACAGCTACCCTGAGTCACTATGGTTCCATTTGTTCTATACATTTTATCTGGTTAATAAATATATTGAATAGCTTTATGCAATGCATTGAAATTCAAGAGAAGAAATAAAAGACAAATTACAATGATTTCATCCAAAAAGCTACTGTGATTTGCTTGTTTATTGTCACTTGACCTGCACACTCAGTATTCAAATGCAATTCATAATCAAAATTTGAAAACTATATACAGTGCACATCTTTTAACTTCTTTAACTTACATAAACACCAATGTACAGTGTTAATGCATTACCTGTGAATTTTCCATATGCAGTACGCCCCTTTTCCGATACATTATCTTAGTAAAAATATATCCTTGACACAAAAGTCATGGGCCCCTGGATTTTTTTCATCATAATACAGACACTATAATGCACATGTCGCCCGCCTGACATTAGCATCAGTTCCCACAACTTCACAGAGTGATTTCAACTTCAATGTAGACATGTTGCCAACTGTGAAGCCACGTTTCATCACATTGGTTATAGTTTTCCATAATGGCGCCAACATCCTACAGTTGAGTGCCCTGTAACAATCTATGCCCTAGCCAAGGCCGCTGCAACTCTAATTTATGCCTACAAAGTAGACTTTGACAAATGTCGGAATCTTAGTCTGAAAATGCTGTGTGTTTTACATTATGTCCTTGGGTTGACCGAGAAACTGGCTCCACTCACAGTACTGCACAGGTGTCGATCATTATTTCACTAAACCAGTTTATTACTTACACACACAAAAAATTAGACAGTAGGCCTAGATTGATGATCATTTACCTTAATTGCAAAAATAATGTAACAATCATCAAAATAGTTACAGTAGCACAGTCTGCTTGCATGTCATTTCTATACAATAATCTTGAACAAATATGACATGATTAGTCAACAGATTGTTGACAATGAAAAAGTGACTCAAAACTGAGGTCATTATGCTCAATTCAAACTTTGGCTACTTCAAGTTCATTCAAATTTGTGTCTTCACTATATTTAAAAGAAGAAATCAATACCTAGCACTAAAAGGCAGACAAATTTTTCAGTTTTTTAACATTTCGACTGATTCCAGTAATATTTTATTTTGTCAATGATAGTCAATCTGTTATCTTGGCTTGCATAGAAATTATCTACCTACAGTGCCACACCCAAAGCTGTTCCCGGTGCCGCCATTTAACTTCCCCATCAGATGGACGAGAGTGTCTTAACCACTTTGCTAATGGCTGGAATGGGTGGAAGACCTGCCCAGCTCAGCAGTCCATTAGCTGTACAGAGCAACCTGAAGTAGACAAGACCTTTTCTCTTTTGGATGTTAAAACAAGTATTTGGTGTAACCAGCAAGCAAAGACCAGCAATAATTGAAAATGTTTTATAAAATTCATTTAGTATCTTCTTAATTTGAATTCTGTGACTTTTATTAGATGCAGTGCACAACAGACAGCATTACATCTGATTAAATGAGATAAATGTCTGTAACATTACCTCATAGAACCCAAATACTGCATGGCAGCACAACATGTACAGTAGTCTGTACTGTCTGTGAATTTTTTGGTAGCATTGAAATGGTGATCTGCACCTTGTACGGTGTGAAGAAGTGACAATCATTGCCAGAGGGATTCATTAATGTTAGACTTTCCTCTAAAACCAGTCGGTAATATTGATGCTGGTAGGGCAATTACACTAGTGCAGGGTAAAACAGAGTGTATGCAGCACAGACTCCTGCTCAAGGACAGGAACTACAGTACCTAATGGCATTAAAGAATCTCGTAACTATGCTTCTGAGCTCTCTGAACTATGCAAAAGAGTTGGGAGATTAGTGGAAAATAATAGCAGTGTTCAACTGAAATTATTCGAACACTAAAAAGGAGTAGCCTTCTATGTTTAATACGCTTGAGAAAAATGAACATAATCTAATCAGTGCTTCTCAGTACTACAGTTCACAGCAGTTTGCTTCACCTGCACCAGCGAGGAGGCACATGCAAACAAACAAAATAGCCTGCTGTGGTGTAAACTACTTTACTGTGTGTCAGTCGTCAATCAGTCACTTTCAGAATACAGTTTTTTTACATATATGGCAAAAATTGTTCCAATAAGACTTGGACTAATTGCGTAAATGGCTGTTTCAAACATTGCAGATGGAACATCAAAAACCAGGAAGAAAGAATGTGAAACTGTGAGGTTGGGAATAGTACTCACAGTTATATTGCGTTCAAATGTTCGGTTTTAAGCGACTGGATGGTTTACTTTGTGATCATTAATGTTTAAGGGAAATAAGGCATTTGTTTTGTGGGAAACAACCATATTTTTAATTAAAATTAATGTTTGTGGACATAGAATGATAGATCATTCAAAATAAGAATGGACAGTATAGACTTCTTTTCAGGGTATAAGTTTCTCAGTTTCTTCAGTTATTAGTTGCTCATCAATAATTTGTTCACCCAAACTTTTTAAAATTCAAATGATGCATCTTCCATTACTCATCACTTGCATAATGTTTTGAGGAGACGAAACTTTTGCAGATGTTTATGGATGAGGCTGAATGGTTTAGTAAAGCCATTTTAGCCTTTTTCTCTGTGTGCAATGTTGGTATATTCTATTTGCCCTATTTCCCTTTAATTGTATTAGGCTCAGCAGAGTGAATAGTGGACCATTTACAATCTCTTATTCGGTCATCGCCACAATAAATTCATGCTCATCTTTGTGCCCATCATTGTGCTCAGTCATGATCAACATGTAGATTGCATGTATGAAGAATTTAAATACTGATATTATTGAGAACATGCATTGCTGTTACTGTACCTCATTGTATTATTTACAGGTTGTTTTTTTTTTTTTCCAAATGACTGAAATTGTTTTTTCTTTCTTTCGGCAGGATTTAGTGCAATTCACTTGGTGTACGTGTCTTACCATTACCACAAAAGTAAAGGCCATGCTGCATGTGGAATGCTAGATTGATCTCTACAATTGATGAGCTGAAGACTTATTCATAGATCACTATGGCAATCTCCATAGACAGAAATGCATTTTTTCTTTCAATGACTATATTTGGATCTGGGCTGATGTCGTCAGTGTTCCGGTTCTATTATGTGAAGCTTTTCTTAGACATGTATAGCATCTCTCAACCATGGTTTCAACTTGCTCAAGTGGTTTACTTGATCTGGAATGCTCTTAATGACCCTTTGTTTGCATACTGGCAGGATAATTCCACGTTGATGGCCTTTAGGAGTCAAAGACATTCAATTCTGTATGGCGCGCCACTGTTTGCATTGAGTTTTCTTCTATTCTGGTTTCCATGGAGACAGTATGCTAATCATGACTGGCTGGCAGGCTTGCATTTAATGGTTGCACTATGCTGTTATGATTCCCTGTATACATTTGTCCTTCTTGCCTATTGCTCTCTGTTCGCAGAGATATCCAAAAACTTAGACTACCGTCTAACGTTGACCCGATATGGTCAGGTTGCTGGCATTTTGTCATCTTTTTCGGTCACTGCTGTGCAATTTATATCAAATGGATTGGAAGATTTCCAGGCCTTTCAGATGTGTTGTATCTGCATAGCATTCTTAGCTTGGATTTCCATGCATTTCACAGGGAAGCATGTAAGGACAAATCCCAGCTACAGCTACGAGAGCATCATGGCTGCCGAAGAGGCAGAAGAGAATCTGAAGTCCAAAGAAACTGAGGGCACTCTCAGACAGTCATTCCGTCAACTCAGAGAGATTCTTACAAGAGACTTTTTAGCTTTTGTCTCAACAAATTTCTTGCAAATTCTTCACATGGAATACGGGGCGAATTTCATGGTTATCTTTGGTGACCAGCTGATTCTTAAGGGTGACATTTCTGACTTTGCAAGAAAGCTTGTCTATGGTTCTTCAGCTATTCTTCCAACTGTAAGTACTATTCTGTAGAACCTTCACTTCAGGCCGTCTGCTCAGTTTTAGTTAAGACGTAGACTGGAGGGTCTCCCCTAATGCCACAGCATTGCCAGTTGTCAGGAAAATAATTATTCTGCATTTCAAGGCTTTTAGATGCATATGACAATGGATCATTTAGGTTGTATGTCAAAACATCAAAAAGAATCTATACCCGGCTTTTTCAGGAAGATACCAGAAACTTCTCAGATTAAAGTGTTAAAACAATTAGACGTCTTTCTTTCCAGTTGCAGCTGATTTTCATGCATTACCTGTTACTAAAGGGACTAAAAGATACTTATCTTACTTTAAAAGTTGCTTTGAGTTTTTCAACATGCTCTTTAAAATGTTGGTAGTGCAAACCTACAGCACATTTCAAAACATAGAACTTTCTTAGCAAGCTAAGCCTTTTTGTTTGAGGATTAGTTGATTCACTTGACAAACATTAGTAGCAAAATTACTGTTATTATTCATTATGATTTAATACTGATGTAGCAACTTTATGCTACACTGTATGTAGAAATTGCCTTGTACAGTTCTGCACAATGCACTGCAGGACTTTCCAATGGGGGCCCATGTTGTCAGTGCACCCCAATGTTGGTATAGATTAATTACAGAAGTTGTCTTTTGCTTTCTACAGACTACTGTACTTCTTGATTTTTACCCACTTATTTTATTTCTAGATTGTGGTGTTTGCCCTAAGCCCTTTCATTGCCAGGCATGGATACTATAGGATGATCATATGGACCAATTATGTCAACATACTGCTCGCCATAGCGATGTACCTTATAGGCTCTTCCCACACTTGGATACTGATTGCCTATTTGTTACTAGACCGGTAAGAACCGTGTATCTGCTTATTAAATGCATGAAGAAGATGACTTTGGTGAGATATTACTGTACAGTAGGTGAAGCTATTGAACGTTCATAAATGAATGTTGTACTAAAGTATGATGCACATGAGCCTGTTTCAAATTTTCCAAAGTCTGCCCTTTACAGTAAGTGCTGTAAGGTTATCAATGGCTTTAATTGGTCACCACCATCACACAGGTGCAGCAGAAGGAAAAATATATTGGAGGAGGGGGGAAAGAGGGAGGCTTAGTGCCAACAAGACTATCAAAGTGGATCACCACCATTTTTCTCAAATTGTGCAGTCATATTCAGATGGTATTCATATGGTATTGCCATCATACTGTACTTAAAGTTGTGTGTCTTGTACAATATTGGTGGAACAAGATCTATGTAGTGGTACAGTTCTACACTGAGTTACTACATAGACTTCATAACTGCATCCCAGTACAGTGGGCTGTAATTGTGTTGGTGAACCAAGTTGAAGATGTACAGTACATGCTTTTTGCTTACAGTATATGAGCATCTGACTTTGTATGCAGTATATTTGTTGCTTTATTTGTAATATTGTGT
The DNA here is from genome assembly GCA_021234535.1 of Stichopus chloronotus. Taxonomy (NCBI): domain Eukaryota; kingdom Metazoa; phylum Echinodermata; class Holothuroidea; order Aspidochirotida; family Stichopodidae; genus Stichopus; species Stichopus chloronotus. The sequence goes on from CM037829.1 coordinate 7,991,036, forward strand.
CCATATTTTATGATGAAGAATCAATTAATCAAAGTCATGTTATTTTATAGGTAGGCAATAGTGCTACACATTGGCACTGTGATGGTATACTGTATAGACTGTCTATATAGAGGTCAGAGGTCATCTGAAGTCAAAAGAGTTCTTACAAAATAATAAAAAAAAAACAGTCACTGTTATTAGCTGACTTTCATACTCAAACAATTTTGTATTCATCAATCAATCCAAAATTCTTTATGACTGCTAAAGTTTTATCAGTAGTTTGAATTTTTACATCAGTAAGAAAAAAATCTCACATCAGCGAGAAAAAAACTTGGCCCACTTGACTTTTCTTTTTTAATTGTAATGCAATGTTATGGTTGTGGGTCTGGTTCTTGTCACGTGCACCAATGAATGTCCAGTTAGTGTTCTCTTTATTGGTCAGGGTCAATGATCTCTATTAATCAGTGTTCCCTTTTTGGTCTGTATACTGTTCTGCGTTAAGGTCTGTCAATAGGTGTGTTCCCTCATTGGTCTGGTTCTTGTCAAGTACACATACAGTACTGTATATATGTCTTTCAATCGGTGTTCTCTTCTTTTTATTCTTTGCAGTTGCATGTCTTCCTTTGTGTTCTCCTTTTTCAACCTTCCTCTGTCAGATATAATCGACCTGGATCAAGAAAAATACAACAGAAAGTGAGTCACTTACAGTGATAATGCTGAAAGAATTAGAAAAGTCAGGATTTTTGACAATGTTAAATGAGAGACTAACATTTGGTGAACACCATCATCACCAAATTTCATTTAAATATAGTGTTTACATTCCAAGATGTTGCAGTTTGAATGTTCATAAAAACTAAATTGGGAAGCTGCCATTTTGAGATTGTGATGACATCACCAGACCACATGTGATTGAAAAGCTTTTATTTTCTTTATATTTCATTGTCAATATATTTTTAACAGTTATGCATAGATTCAAATCAGAGTATTAATGATATTGAGTATTGCATGATACACCTCAGTAATTTAACACAAAATGTGTACAAGTGTGTGCAGACTTTTAGAAATTACAGCAGAAAAAAAAAAAGACATACATTAAATTCCTGCTGTCAGTGGTCATGGGACATCATTATTAGACTTAGTCAAGCAGTTATACATTCAACTCAAGCAAAAATGGCAGCACCCTTCTCTGAATTTCAAAAGTGAGTAACTTGGCTAGGCAGCAATATCTCTGAATAAAACTTTGGGAGGATGTCTGTCAAACACTTCAGCATTATTTTGATAAATGTACATTCCCAGGGTATCCTTCACCTTGAGACAATTGTAGAAAATATGTATGACATGAGCATGTTCAAGTCTTTCAGTGGGTACGATATGGTGCAGTATTCACCATTAAATAGGAAGGATAAAGAATCTTATTTTTGATCATAGTTTCTCATCTGTCAAAACTCTTTGTGTTTTTCATCATGTTGCAAGTGCATTACAGGTATCCCTACCAATTTTGTCATATTTTTTGCATTCTTTGTTAAATGCAAGTGGGGAGTAATACGTTGTTGTAATTGGATCTGTTTGGAGTCCTGCACACGTTGTCGAAGATGAATTCAGTAAAAATCATTGTTGACTTAATTCCAGGACAGCGTACTTGTGAACTCAGTCTTTATGTCATTTTTATCACTCTTGCTCTCAATAAAGATATGTGTAATTCAATAAAATAGCAGTTCCAAATTTTATGAACTGTTCAATTCAAGTATGGTATCACTTATACTTTGTAAGTTATACATAAATATACAAGCACAGTACAGCATGCTTAACAGTATGTAGAGTTGTAGCCCAGTTTTATCCAAGTAACACATGACCTGGGTTCCATTGACAGGGGTGTCTTATCAGGTGTCATATTTCTCTGCAGGGAACAGAGACTTCACAAACTATGGTCAAACTATGAAAACCTTGTAAACGCTATATCTAAAGAAGGTCAAGCTTGGGGAATCTCATACCTAGCATGTCGATTGTTCATAATCAGTTCATATTAGAAGATCTGTGGTGTTTTTGGAGGAGGTCAAAGTCCATTTGGAGTCACCAGAGGTCAAAGGGTCACTTTCATGAAAACCATATCTGTATCTTTAAAGAAACTGTGAGGGCTCTGAAACATTGCTCATATTCAGTAGTTGTGCCATGTTGTTTTTGTGAAGGTCAAAGGTCATTTGAGGTCACTGCAAGTCAATATCTTGAGAACACTATTTCTCATGGAGGTGAATGTTAGGAATCTCATACTTAGGATGTGCATGACCCATATTGAAGAGATGATTCCTATCAACTTTTGTGCCTGTTGTTTTAAGAGGAGGGGAAAGGTCAATTTGGGTAAAAAATTTATTACCCATAATGTTTTAAGAATACTTATTGTAATTGATCTCATACTTGTCATGTGGGTAATTCATATTTGTTACAATGTAGCCATATGGCACGGAATCATGGAGTCTTTTGGCTTTCTGGTTTGCTTCTCAATCCAGGACCCCATTGTCCAGCAGTGTCTTTGGCTACAATGCCCTCTTCACCAAACCAGCCATCTCAATCTCTCCCATGCTCGTGGTGGCCGTGCTGAATCGCTACGGTTATGAGTCACTGCATACTGACAGCCTAGGCCCAGTGGAGCACAGCTCCTTGAGAAATGCCATGTTCAACATCACTTGCCTCGTGCCACTGATACTGAGCGTGTGCAGAATCTACACCTGGAGCAAGTTCAGCATCCGCAAGTCACACTCCCAGGTAGCCCGTCACGTGGAAAGTTGATCATTCTGATCAAATACAGGATGTCAGACCTGCAAGTCGTGATGGATGACCAGAAACAGAGATTGATAAAGGTAACATTCCAGTGATTAACAGTGCTTCCAGATATTCACCAGCTGAATAGCTGAATGAGACTTTCTCCAATCACAGTATTTCTTTGAATAACACGTGCATGGCACGATTTAATTTGAGATCAGTTGTTATTGAGATCAAACATATGGTTTATATCAAGTTATGGAATCAAGCTTACAATGCCCTGTGTCACACTGCCAGGTTGTCCCAATGGACCACGACTGTAGATACGGCAATATCCGTTGGATGTATGTTCAATGCTTGGTGCATGTCCTGTGCATGTCCCTTGCACTGTTGCTAGTTTGGTTATATCCGGTAGGTGACACCCAGTCCATAGACAAGTTTTATGCATGCACAAAACCTGTAACAGATGGTAACAGAGATTGTCAAACAAGACAGTCTTATGTCTGGCACATGTTCATAATAGCTGGTATATGTCTCGTATTCATTCGTTATCTATCTATCCATTCATGCATGCTATGTTTTCTATTGGTATCCATTGTCTACAGTATCTGAAACACTGTCCTAAGCTGTGCGAATACTGGATGAGCAATCTGTACCTTCTTCTGTTATTGCAAACTGGTTTTGTTTATTGTAGCATTGAAATCTGTGACAAAAATTATTTATGATTTATCTAGTCACAGGAGGATGTGATGATGGAACATTAGAATACGTATTTAAAGTTACTGTGATTTGCTATTGTTCTGTTTTAAGTCCTTTTTAATACAATAACGCTGTTTCGGATGGAGTGCTTCAGTTCTTTTTATTGCATTGTATTATGATTAACTTCACATTTATACCAACTGTTTTCAGGCAGGTTGTTTATTCTAGAGGTTTTGCAATGATGTCACATTCACCTTGGAAGTGCCTTATTGGATGGAAAACAAAACAACGTGCTTACATTCGTGCAGGCCGCGCCGTACCATACAGTAGGGTGATGTGCTGATGCTTATTACCAAAGTGTCTGCCTCTCTCTTCATTTGCAGGAAATAGGTGGAATGTCACCTCGGGCTTCTTGCCTATCCAATTTGTACAGCCAACGGCTATGCAGTTAAGGACCATTTGCCTTCTATCACTGCTTATACAATGAAAAATATGAAAGTATCAGAAGAAATACCATGCAGTGTTACTGAAATAGTACGGCCTGGTACTAGTTGTAAGAAAAACTGATTCCATTCACTATGGCGACGTAGCAACAGTTATTAATTATGACGTTAGTGCAAAACCTCTGTAGTTGTTACAAGTGGAAGGTGCAAAAATAATACATGTTCAGACTGTTCAATACCAAATGATGATTTTTGGAAGCATATCTCAGTAGGAGACATCCAAGTTAACCTACCCTCCCTCCCTGAAGCAAATTCTCACATCTGCTCACATGCAGTATGTAACTGTGGTTTCATTATTTACGTACTAACTCTTGCCAGAATTAATATTTCAGAGCAAAGAGCAAGGAAGTCATATTAAAATGCTTTAAATCTTGCCTTGATATATAATATTCCATCTCGCTGAACTGCCAGCATGCAATAACCTTGCTATTTTATACCAGTAAAAATCTTCAACTTAAAGTAATAAAGCTATCAATTTGCATTTTATAGTTCCTTCATGTCAGTCTGTGAACTCACTTTGTCCTGAGAAAATTTTCATATATTAGTTCTGCATTGAAAAAAACCACTTGCAGTAATACTACACTACTAGCCTACCAGCCATGAACCATCACCACAACATGTTTGGCAATTTTGATGTATTTCACAGCAGGGGCATAGCCAGGATTTGTCTGTGAGGGGCAAAATCGACTCATCGTTCTTATTTTTTGAAGGCCGTCCCAGGACAGGGGTATAAGGGGTGTTGCCCTACCAAGGGTTAAGCCAGGATTTCATATTAATCAGTCCACAGGTAGGCTTAGGAGGCATGAAGAGAGGTCTATGCAATGGGGTGCCCCCTTCCCTTTTGCCTTAGAAGGATCATGTTTGCTCTTCGTTTTCATTGCAAGATCATGGTGCAAAATTGGCTTTCTTTGACACCTGCACCCATGAACCTAAAATAAGGGTTTAAAAGTATAAGAAGGGGCTCAATGCTGTCAAGACCACCTAAGCAGAGTGCCACCATTGGTTGGGGCGGAGTTCACAAGAACATTTTTGGCTTTACGCTGCCCCCTCGGTGACCAGAAACGGCACTTCCTGAGTGTTCCAGGCTGCATGTACCCAGCTTTGAAATAGGAATCTCATGCCTGCAATTTTTCAATTAGGCCTAATGAGGTAAAAATAAATGTATGAAAAATGGGTTGAGAGGATACAAGAATTATAAGGAATTATTCCTACTATTTCATTAATCTTGGAACATTTGGCAAATAGTATAGGAAGAGGGGGTGCTGAACATACCTTTCGACTCAGCTTTTTGGTTCGTTGATAATGACCCATTTTTAGCTTAAAAATAAAATTGAAAATTGGGGTAGGTGGTTGAATATTATCTAATGCCACAAAGCAATGCAGAACCCAATTGCAATTTGTTTTAGGGAAATGCTCGAGCAAAACATGAGCTTGTGGCATGCACCCATGGTGAAACATTTCCAACTGTAAACAAAAGTGAAAATGACATATTTTTAAGTAGTAGAATTGACATACTTGAAGTGGAAGAACTGAATTACTTTTAAATAGTAGTATGACAATAAATATGTCAACTGCTCTGCTGTAGATCCCCACCCCAATAGCCTCACACTCATACACTATGTTTAAGCAACAGAAGTGTGGATGGCCAGTCAAAACCTCAAATTAATGATTTCACACCTTTATGAACACCTTGTTTCAGTGTGTTGTTAATATGTTTTGTCTTACTTTTCAGTGTCATAAAAATATCACATTTGTGAAGCCCATCAATTCCCCAAGTCTACCACCTCCCAGTGTTTGCCCCAACTCTGTCAACTCATCATCCCTCCCCCACCCCACCCTGCTGGCTACACCACTGTTTCACAGACATGCATTATCCAGCTGTATATTCAGCTGCCTTTTTTCTTTTTCTTCTTTGTTTATTATGGTGGTACCAGATGTAAGGTGTTAGCAGAAACATTCAATATTTCACATGATGGAATATGGACAATAAAAATTGATTTGGTGAACAGCTGGTTTAAATGAGGCCACTGAATATTACTCTGTTAATTATATAGATAGTCTCCACATGTACTATAGCTCAAAAAAAAAGCAAAAAAAAAAACAGACGTGCTGTGGAATCTGAAGTATAAATTGCAAGGTTCAATTGAAAAAATTCTACTTTGATATGTATGTGTGGACCATAGATGGAATTGGCAGTTTATGCTGTTGTACCTGAACTACCTGGTGTAATTTAAAGTTTCTTGTTAATGGAAAACAACATGTGACAGATTGAGAGACACCACACTATAAATGTATTAAAGTTGAGCTTGAAATGAGGAAATGCAGTTACTTCATATTTTGTGATGCATTGTAAAACCTCCTTTTGGAATTCTGCTTGCTGTCATTTCTCTCAGAGTTTGTGGTTGTTGAATTATCCTTGATTTCAAAATCAAAAGGGAAAAGAAAACCTCTGTGTATTCTCTAACAGAACATGGAAGAAACTGTTTAGCAAGACTAAAATAGTGTGCTCAGTTGCAGACTGTGAATCTTAGTCTCCAGTAGGAAGTTTGCTTCCTGAACATTAGTGCTTGGTCTTAAATTGCATTTAATTCCATTCATTTGTTTATATGAGATGTCATTTTCCATTCTGCATTCCAAACTGTGTATTCATTCAATTTTTTTTTTATAGGATAGTGTCACAGTATTCTAAAGACTTGGTTGGAACTTTTATCAGAATACCATGTGTAACTCTCCAATAGATATGTGTTCCTGACATGACCCATGTTTTGGAAATCTGAAGACATGTACTTCACTGTTAAATTAGCAGAAGCCTGCTCAATTAGATTTACTTTTACTCTGAAATAACCTCATTCTTAGTATCCCTGTATCAGTAATGATCACTCCTACTTTCCTGCAACATTTAAAAAAAATCCCTTCTCTGTGATTTCCTCTAATATTGCTTTTTTTTTTCTTTTTTTTTTGTTAAGTTTTAATGTAAAAAAAACTGTTACAAAGCTGCTTATTCACAGAAAAAGCCTTAATAGAAGATTAGGTAATAATATGTTGCTTTGGTGGTGGCAGGATCTTCATCAGACTTCATTCCAGTTCTTATTTTTAGATACTTTCAGAAATTGCAAATCACCTGTAAGGCACTAAAAAGAACGGACAGTGGGCTTATTCCAAGATGAAACTTTGCAATGCAAATATGAATTGTCAATAACCTGGGTACAAAATTGAATGGCACAAAACATGAAAAGGTTTATCCAACAATGTGAAATGTATTTTAACGTATAATTTCCCAACCCCTCCTAATGTATTGTGACTTCATACCTCAATGTGACCTAGTGTGTTGTGACCTCATACCCTACCCCTTAGTCTATTGTGTCCTCATATTCAACCCACCTTAGTGTATTGTGATTTATGATCTCACTGTGCATTTGGTATTGATTTACTTATGTGTAGGGTTGCCATATTTCTCTAAGCTGAAAGTGGGGCGTAACTTTCAGAGATTGATCTGGTGGAGGTTCTCTTTGCTAAATCCCCCCCCCCCCCAAAAAAAATGTTGGGGGCCATGTTACTGAAGTGAAGTGCTCACTTTGTTGACGCTGATATGGTATTGAATCAAATAATTTTTACTGCACATTTAAAAATCATGCGTTTGGCTATGCATTTATTCCTCTTTGAGAAAATCGGGACAATTTGTCTTATTAGTCGGGATGCCTTTAAGTAAAAGGCAACAATCCTGTTTAATTGGGATGGATGGTATTTGTGTGCCATATTTTACTGAATGATAGGTCTGTAGTATCCATCACACATGATGGGACAACACAGGTAACTCAAGTTGCAAGTTGCCTTGCATTTAATTTCAGATGATATATATGCTGTGATGGTTTTATAGACAAAGGCAAGGTAGAGAAACAGTGAGTAAATGTACTAAAGATGTTAAAGATAGACCAGCCTTGCATTTTGTACATTGCATAAAAGTACCTCAACATTTCATTCTTGTTTCCAGTGATATGCATATTCATGAGACTGATATTGCAGTACAGTACTTACAGATAAGCATTTCACATTGCTGTGAAATGCATTTATGCAGAACTTTGTAATATTACATTCTAATTATGTAATACGGTTAGTGTTTCCACCCAGTCCAAACATCGGAGCTGGGTACCCGTCTACTATAGTCGGTCAGGTACCCGAAAGTTTCAAGTTTTAAGTTGTTTGTACCATTATCACATACACAACAGCAGATCAGCCTCAAATATAATTAAGTGAAAGTCAATAGTACATATGCAGAAGAACAAACAGATCCACAAGAAAATGATGATAGAGTACCGTACTTTGTAGCTGAATTAATCAGATAATACAAGATCACTAAAATGTGATAGGGTAGATTAACCAGAATAAGCAGTGCTTTTCGAATATGATCCCTTATAAGAAAAAAATAAACAAACACGTATTTCTCTTAGTATAACAACAAAGCAAAACACAAAAAAAGAAACGGAATAGGTACAGAGGGAAAATAGATGACTTGCGGAACAAATTATGCACAAAATATAGACTCACTTCTGTGTCTCTGTGAAATATATACACACTTTACAAAATACATGTATGAAACTACGTAATTATTTCCTCATGAAGAATATGTGCGTTGGGCCAAAATATGGTTGAAGTCACTAGCTGAGTTTGATTAATGAAATTTGAATATAATGCCTAGGTGATGCTTTAGAATGATAATCCAATAGGCTATGAGTTTGTTGTGAAATTGTAAAGGGACCCTTTTTCTTTTTTCTTCTGTTAAGGTAAGACCATGTATTTTACATGTGGGTCATGACAATAAAGTGCTTTTAGTTGCATGCAAGCTAATTTTTTAGTAAAACTACAATGAATCTTTGCATCAGTGAAACTTTGGATGTAGGTAGCAATTTCATAATTAGCTCTAATTGACACTATCAGTTGGGAACCTGTGATCATGCAAACACTAATTTGTACACTGTTAAACATAATACACCACAGTATCCATTAATGGGTTGTTGTTCTGACTGAGAGTTGGAGAACAAAAAAGAAAAAAGATGTCAAGTACAAAACAAAAACCTGTAAACAGTTTCATAAACTTGCTATGGGTTTTTGGATGTTCCCTTCTTGCCAAATTGTTAGACAAAAACAAATATGTGTATTGGGAATAATTTCTGTCTTTTAAGATGAGTCTGAGAAACCATATGAAATTTCAGTTCGTCATTTGATATCACTATACTTGAAACATTTGATCCATTACTAGGAACCCTGTACAATAATTCTTGCACACAATCATACAATGTTGAGACTAATTTTAAAGTGACAATTTGAATGAATTTTTATATGATGATATGTTCAATGCCTATGGTCTATTTTATATTCTTGTCTCTTAGGCTTTACTATGTAAGGTTAAGAGAACAGGTTTTGTATGAAATCATGAATTATTACAGTATATTATGGCTTTGAGTCATTTCCTGGACATGAACAATACAGTTCCATTTTGCTATCATATTTTGTGGTTATTCTGCCAACCTAGCCTAACATATTGCAATTCTTTGTTTCACTCAGCAAACATTAGAGGAGTTTGTGTATTCAGTTGCAAGAAACACTTTACCTCACTTGTCTGCAGTCATCTCCCAAGTGACCCATGAACATTCAATATGCAAAACCCTTCAGTGACAATTCAATTAAGTCAATATCAATATACTTGTAAGTATTGTGAAGGATTCAGCTACATGACAATCTTTATAATTTACATAATTAGTCCAGCACTACATCCAGTAGTTATGAAAACTGTCAAACTTTTTTACCGTAGCTTGTGCAGGAGTGTGTGCATATGAATCAGTACTAATGTGAAAAATGTCTGGTCACTAAATTTTTAAAAACTCAATTGAATTGTTAATTGCTCAGTCAGTTCATTTGTATGTGATTCATGAGGATCATCTTAGTTTGATTAGTTGTCACTAGCATGTGAAGGAAACTGATTTGATAGAAAAATGAGTGAAGTTTCACAAAACAACTCAATGTGCTTGTCAACACTAGTAACCTTCGCAAATACCCCTCTTGTTTGAACAAAATCACATGTTAAGTTCAATTTTATCTTTGTTGTCCATTTCATTCTAACGTTAATACTAATTTTAAGAAACAATTCCTATCAATTGATAATGCTTGGTCAAAACATTTTAGCTGTGTTTCAAAATTATACTTGTAATCTGTTTGGGAAATGATTTTTCATTTTGATGGAGACTGCTCAGAGTTGTAAAGTTTTCTCACAACTTCCTAGATCATACTTTAATCCAGTTGGCAATTATTTAACAAGTTAAGTGGACTTGAAATATGCTTATATTGAATGGACACAATTGCCCCCTAGGCAACTTCCTACAAAATTGTCTGTTATGGCATTTTTAATATTTACCACAGCTTTTGGAGCAAAGGTAGGTGAGTCTGCCATATCATATGAATTATTATAATTTATAAGGCTTGAGAAGTCTGAAGTGAACTACTGCAAAAAAGGTATTTTTTCCCTGAACAAAGAATCTTTGCATTGCTTCGCTTCTGCTTTCTCGACTAAGACTTTTTTATTTGTGTAAAATGTTTATGTTAGTTTTCACAGGTTTTAACCCAAGTGCCCAGGTACCCACATGGCATTTATAACCCAGATCCAAAATTGCCACTTGATGTCTTCATGAAGTGGAAAAAATTGACACAACTACCGTATGAACGCACAGTGTCAGATTGCCAAATTTCACCTACCATACATAGAAAAAAGCTCATAATGTAAATTTCTTCTTCTGAAGGAAAATAGGTGATCCATTTCATTAGACGGTGTGGGCAAGTGCATGTATTGTACTAGTAAGATTCCCCCACACAAATGTGATGTATGGCACTGTGGAAGTACATTAACAATGTAATTAATACAGCCGCCATTTTGGTCGGATACCCAGCTATCCGACGGGAACAGAAAAAAATTCCCCCATTCCTAGTTTTATGAATCAATGAAAACACTAAGTTATGTTCAAAGAAGTGATCTTATTTTCATATTATGATAACCTGTATTTACTGTTCAAAGCCTTTTTGGTGTAAATAATTATCATTTGTGGTCAGCAAAGATGAAATGTTGACAATTTTGCAAATAGAGCAGCTGAAAATATGAAACATCAAATCTAAAATACAGCATGCTGATTAATGACTCTTTCTGTTAGGGGATTGGGTTTTTTTTTTGTAAAGACAGCTTGAAAAGTTGGGTGTGGTACCCTGTTTGATGATCAGGGCACCACAAATCAATAAAATGCACAACAGAATGTCCAGATGGGCACTTATCATCCACAATACAAATTGTGATACAGAATGTGACACTGTCCATATTTTATCCTGCCTAGCACTGAAATGAGACAAATTTACTATCACAGTCTTTATTTTATAATCCGTCACTTATTGTCAGGTACCCACAAATGTCACTGGACAAAAAAGATGAATATCCTCCAAAAACAGGAGCAAATTTTTTCAACCTCACTAGCTGGTGACCTCATCATAAATGACCTCAATGTTTCACAGTGGTCATTATTGTTTTCTAGGGTGCAAATTTGATGTAAATGTCTTAAGGGCCAGTAACCACAAATGATTTCATTTGTTTGTTTGGTTTTCTTGAATTTTTGTCACATTGTTGGCTTACAGGGTAGTTGGTTGGTCTGTAAGATTGCTTCTATCTGTCTGTGTGTGTCTCTATTAAATTTGTTTTTTGGCAGAATCTCAGTGCTGCGGTTCTCTTCAGTATGATACTGAGATAATGTCTCAATTTAGGTCAAATATTGGCCCTTAAGTTATCCTGCACTCTGCAGTAAGTATACTGTACCTTCTGTATTCACTACCTTGAAAGTATTGGTATGAACGAATGAACCACACTGTTTTTCGATTGAAACAGTGATTCTGCTATTTATGGATGCAATGATGCACCTCTCCTGAGATGTTTCTTTTTAACCATAGGAAGGGGTGTAAAGGTTACATTGCAGAACCTTGAAATGCTTTACAAATTGAGCTGGTTGCATGACAAATGTATTAAAAAAAAACTGTCCCAGCGGCGGCATTCTATAATTGCCTGCAGTCAGTGGTCTGCACAGATTTTCAAGAGAAGGTTCAGCCGGTCTTTGACGGGAAGTTTTCGGAAAATTTATGGTAATTGAGATGCTAAATGCAAAATGATGGTATTTAGAGACAATTTTTTGCTTTCATTTCAGATAGCAGTATCCTACTGTCAGCTTTTTGGGGAGAGTAAGGGGAGATTTAGAAGGGAACGATTTTTGTAGGGGGTCGCTATTGCATGGGGCAGCAATTTTCACTTAGGGAGAATATGGCAAGCCACTAGCATAGATCAGCAGAACAGTCTTTCTCAGTGTCAATGGAAGGACCCTCTGCTACATTTTTTATTTACATTTTTATGATAAGATCCAATTCTGGCACATCAAAGTGTTTGTGAAATGGCAAACAAATTGAGCCAGCATCTGTTATATATATCTCTAGTCTGATTTATCTGTGATTTCATAGTTTGACTTGATGAAGTCTTTCAACTTTCACATGGTGGAACTTCATTCATTATGAATGTTTGATTCTTAGGTTAGATAAGCATTGTTAGGGAGGGGCTGAGAGTGTGAAGGACTATTTGGGGATTTGCCTTTCATGAACTTATTGTTTCTTTTGTCATAAAATCAGGATGCTTAATTTTTTCAAGTGACCTTACTTTATTGGTGTTTGCATGGCAGCATAAGTTGGGCCTGTAAATCAATGCCAGGTCTCTAACTGATATTTGTGGACCTACAGTATGTTAAGTGGCTAAGTAAAAATTTCTTTTTTATATGCACTTTTATTCAATTCATTCCACTGAGTAGTAACGAGAGTCTATATGCTGTCGTGACCGAACAATTACCCAATGGGCAATTTCTCCCTGCGAAATTCACCCTTGCACAACCTCCCTCGGACAATTCTCAGCCGAGCGATTCCCAACTCAGAGAGTTCCACCTGGGACAACTCCCTCCTGAAAATTCCTTTAGGAAAAAATTGAAGGGTTATGGAAACGGGGGATTTGTTGGGGGGGTTGGCAGGGAATTGTCTGAGGGAAATTGTCCAGGGAAAATTGTCCAAGGGAAATCGTCTGGGGAACATGTGTCATATCAATTGAAATCCTATGACGTTATTGGGTCTTACTTTTGTACAGAGGTACTAATATCCAAGGATCTTTACCCTGTAATGACACCTGGTGGGTGCAGTGTTCTTACCGATGTTGTCATTTCGTGTCACAACTTCAGTTGTCAACTTCAGGGAAAAATGTTAAACCCAAAGGCAAAAATATAGAGATACATACATAACAAAAGCAACAGTAATGACATTTAATTCTTTCAGGTATGATGATGATCATTTTTGTACACTGTACTATTTTAAAACAATGTTTAAAATAATTTAATATCTCAAAATCTTGAAATAAGTTAGATTGTTTGATCAAATACATCTGTGATGTTGGATCAATTGATTCCTTGCAGTAAACAGAAACACAGTTGAAAAAGTGCTTTTGATGAAAATAAATTTTTACATGACCTAATGAGTAATAGTAACAGAATGCTAAAAATTTTATGTTAGTACTTTCATGAAGAGATTTATGTGCTGAAATAATAAATTATTTAATTTAAATATATGGTGGTGATGTTCTGTTTTAAAGGGTCAATAAACTCAGAACCTATCATTTGTGTCTGTCCTCCTTCTTCTTTTGAGTTTGAGCATAACAGCATAATTTGTAACACTGGCATTTGAATGGCTTGTTAAATGAAAGAGGATAATTTTTCTCTGCAAGCATTGCGAACTAACTTCATGTCAGTATCTTTCTTCCTAACTCAAGATACTGCTATTTGGAAAGGGAAAAAGACTACTCTGGTCAAGGAAGATGTGGCAAATAATTCTCAAAGAAGTCCCTGTGTTTCATTTGAAATTGGACTATTGTTGCCACTGATTAAAATAAGCATTTGGTCATCTTTCTTCAATGGCATATTGTTGATTGTTAAATGACTGCACAAAACTGCACTGAAAACTGTCCTTCACATTGTCTTCCCCACTAACCAGCCTACATCCAATCAAACTCATACCTGTACTACCATACTATCTTCCAGCATGTACATGTATGTAGTGTACATGTATGTAGCTGATAACTAAGTCATCAGCTACATACATGTATAACTCAGTATAATGAACGAAACTCGTCCTCAGAACAGTTCGCTGCCCCACAGTTGCCATTCGTGTGACGCATTGTTATTGGGGAGACTCATTTTATTTATCTGCCATGTACAAGTAAATATCTTGTTCACTGCGTACATGGATAACATGGCTTTTCTTGTGTAGTATGTACCGAACCATAAGGTTGTTACAACAACTCCCTGACAATACTATCAGGTTGTACATTTGGTAAGACCTAGGGGTGACTGCGCTACATTCCAACACCCGTATCAGTTCATATCATATGGTATCATATGGGTATTTGTTGTTTGAGCTCTCTCCGGCCATTACTTAATGCACACCTTTACAAATCAACAAATTACAGTATGTAGGTCACTATGCGATAGTATTCTATGCTGTTTAGTGACGCTGCTATCTCAGTCTTATTAACCATGTGCGGAAACTAAAGTAAGCAATGGATAATTTGATCAATAAATCAATAACTACGGAGATCACCGTAGTCGGGCCATAAGATGGTGTCTGATGTAATGGATGTGTGACAACATAATAGGCCTAGTGTTGGAATAGGGGTGTCAGAACAAAAGGGCTGTTTAACCGACCTGAGAGATGTTGGATGGCAACTCCTCAAAAGAAAAAAAAATGTGGAAACATTAAGGCTGTTGACATTTCAAAGCGTTACTGGACTTACGATATCACCCTCCCTCGAGGCGGCCCCTACACCAGTGGCGGCGCCAGAATGTCAGACTTGGGGGGCAAACTGAGGGCAGAGGAAAATGTTGGGGGGCAAAGATTTTCGCGCGCAGCGCGAAACCGAGCGCGAAGCGGGAGGCCTTGCGGGTGGGGTCCAGGGACCCGCCTTAGGGCCCACGGTGGGGTCCAGGGGCAAAGCCCCGGTTGGGGTCCAGGGGGCGAAGCCCCCGGAAGCTCTGAGGTTTAGCATATCTCTGGGTGGAAAATTAAGTCCCAAGAGAGGTATGTTATTTACTTTTATATTATTCATTTTTTCGGTTGACCGTACTCCAAGGTTCCCAACTTTTTTCTTTGGGGGTACTATTTCACATTTTACGCGGTGCCACCGAGTACATACATACACACACACACACACACATAGGCTACATACATTTCCATTCCATTCCTATGTTTAGGAAAACAACGACATTCCTATATTTAGGAAAACAACCACCTACCCGCCCTTCCCTTATGCAGGACGGTAAACATTCCACAGAAAATTGGTCTGACCAGGCTGGCCTACTGTTGAAGTGGCTATGGGCATGATATTAAAGTGGCAGCCTGTGTAACATAAATTAGTCATTTATCAATCATGGTTCCCCAGAAGCTGTTCTTATTCAGTCCAATGCCAATACATAGTTTTGTGATTAAATTAATTTTGGATGAGTACAAGATCTTATTAGGAAGGGTGAGAGCAACTGGGGGGGGGGGGCAAGGAAAAATCTGGGGGGCAATTTCCCCCTCATGCCCCCCGTAGCGCCGCCACTGCCCTACACCCCCCCCCCCCCCCATGTGTCTTTGTTCAAGTCCTGTTTTCGACTTAGGTCTTGTCCGCCCTATGTTGCTCGATAGAGCTGATGGACTGCTGAACTGGGCAGGTTCTCCACCCCTTCCAGCCTCTGGGAAAGTAGCAAAAGATTGTGGGGATACTTTCTCATCTGTCAGGTCATTGGGAACATTAAGTGGTGGTTCCGGGAGCAGGGTTAGGTTTGCACAGGCGATTGTCTGGTTTCACCCCTGCATCTCTACTTTCTGGACACTGATCGAAATGAGTGAGTGAATGTCGCCGATGTTCATTCTCGATCAACATGTTGTAGGGTCTTTGATGAAACTGCTAAAAACAGACGAACTGCTCTTCTTCATGTAGTAGGATGCGGAAGAAACGTAAACACTTCGCGCCACCGTCGTGGTAAAAGTATCCTACTGTATGCGCGAAACGTATGTTTACAGAGAACGCCTTTATTTTGAAACAGTTGTGATTGGACACAGATCTGTCCATCTAGTTGGCTAAGTTGCTCGCTGCTGTCTCTTGGTGTCGCAACATGGCCGACATGGAACGCCGAAAGGTCAAACCGAATCGTAATTTCCTGGGTTAGATGTCATGGTCATAACATCAGTACACAAACAGTATTTTTTTCCTTCGAAGCTAAGATCAGTTGCCATGATTTGCACTTTTGCTCCTAAAAGACTATTGATTATGTTTGCTTTGTTTTTTTTTCCATGTCGGCCATGTTGTGACGTCCAAAGGACTTGCTACCGTTGGCTTCACTGGAGACAACCTATTTAGTGTTGACACGCTATTGAAGGGAGACGCTTACCCAATCCAGTTAATGTACAGTTCTGTGTTTGGCAGCTATTATGTCAGTGCACAGTGTACTAGACTCATATGAGTTGCACTTGTAGTTCAACGTACACTGTCATTCGGCTTTGCGCAGGGTGATCCTGCCACAATCTGGTACCAACTACAACAAACTGCAACAAAGGACAATATCAAGTGACATGATCTGACTTTGTAGTTGTTCCCTCATCTGTATGTGTCAACTGGTCAAATTGATCGTTTCCCCTTTTATACCGGTGCTTTTGGCTTATTTGAATCCGCAGGTCCCGGCGTAACCACAGGTCTTTCATTATTTTTCGCATAATTGGTGCACACCAAATTGGCTAACGTTACCTTGGCATTAGTCGTACTGTAGCTAAAGCCTAAGTTAGGCCATAGAGTGGTATATTAAAGAATATGAGTATGAAATATTACTCCTAAGACTTAGGTCTAGTATGGATTCTGTGTAAATAGTAAGACTCAACAGTGGTTACTGGCTTAGCCTAGAATTTTCAAAGGCTCTAACAAGTTGCCATTGGAATTCAGCATGTTAGAAGTTAGTATCGTAATTTGTATTATAAGTACCAACTCATATCCATGTTGACCTGTTACTGCGCATGCTAGGCTAGAGCTAGGCCAATTTGTGTGAAGATTGGTTCAGCCCAAGGATTTGGGAAAGCAGGAAAAGCCCAGTAGTATGTTATAGCCAGATAAACAAGAGTGATATCATTGAACAACTTTGTGAAGCAGAACCTCTGCATGGCAAACAGCGTTTTCATAAAACGTCATTCAACGCACAATGGAAACGTTGGCATAATATATGACTAGCAAAGAGCTAAATTTTGGGATGTAATTTTCATTGCGTATTATCCAGGTTATCCAAAAAATTCAAACAGTTGCATTTAATTTTGACTTCACCCAAAGATGTAGTTGGATATCAAACGAACAAATTCTCAGCCCGTACAGGGATTACATGAATCATGATCTGAACAGACGTTGTCGGCCATTGGCCATTTCACTGCATGAGGAAACAAGATGAGAAGTCAGCTCCATAGTTAAGGTAACGTAGACGGCAAATGGTGAAGACAGATCTCTTTTGCCTCACAACATAAGACAAAATTATTATTGTTCAGCTTCATTTCAGTGTTCAGTATGTGAGTAGATAGAGTGACGTCATTCTAGTTGATCTATTTCTGGTTTAACCAATAGCTGCGGCAGACTTTCAGAGCTAGGGCAACTCCAGTGCCACTATAGATCTTTTCCTGTGTGGTACTTTGACATGCAAAGTTGAATTTGAACATTCCCTGAGATTTTTTGACCCAACAAACAAAGACAAGAGAAGTGCAGATAAAATATGAAACCAATTGTAATTGCATATAAGGTTTCCTGAAATCTCACGTATGAAGGAAAATAACAGTTAGACTTATGTTGAGACTTTTCAACATTAATGCTTTGACTATTAGGTGAGTTTTTTCAACATTAAAAACTTAATAGTATTGCGATTTTAAGATTAAGACTGCATATGTCTTTGTTGAGCCTTGAGACTTAAAAATTAGATTGAAACTTTAAAACTTTGGAACAACTGCACTGTTTTCCACTGTTTTCTGATTGGTCAAAGCGCTTTTCCTTGGCTCGATGCTTTCGGACCAGCCACAGGCCCCGGAGATGATCCCACCTCAACTGTAGAACCAAAAAGGAAACTTCAAGAAAGGTGGCAGGCTGCAAAGAAAACAGTCTAACACCATCTAGTATTTTTTTACGATTACTATTTAACCATAATCTATGAATCTTGCTGCCTTTATGCAATATTACAAAAAGAAACAGGTGATTGACTAAAACAACATAAATATGTCCTTATGCAAATATGCCTTACCAATCATTTTCTTTGATTTTTACATACAATACACCCCTGGTTTTTACATTCTGAAGGATTCACTTGTACAGCACTAAAACAGGTTGTTTCTCATAACTCATCTTGAGATAACTCATCTTTCAACATTTAATTTTATTGGTTGCGCATTACAATGATGGTGAATATCCCACACCTTAGATAGGAAATGTAAAAATTAACTTACATGGAACCAGGTGTGGATTGGCAACGCCCGTCGCCGAGTGTACTTGACACCCCCGTCCAGTTGATCAAGGAGACACCCTCTCACAAGAACTTTACTGAGAAGATTGCATCCTTACTCTCTAAGTTTTCTGGAGGTCTACCCACACAATAGTCTATGCCCAACCACAGCTATGAAAAGGCTCTGCATGACTCTGTTACAGCCCTGACAACATGGCTACCAGTGCTGGCCTTGTGATTAGTGAGCCTAATTTATACCTGGCCCTGGATCCTCCAAGAGTACTGTTACGTAACTCACTCTAGTTAATCGCTATTTCCTGACTCAGTGATAGTCTGTTAATTACAAATCCTGCAAAAGCTGATTATGTAACCGCCTGACGCTGTCTACTGGGAATTTTCCACCCCGATACGTAATTGCTTCCGCTACAACAAAAAACCAGCTGCCCTGCCTGCTGCTTATAGCGGAACATTGATCCCATTATGTAATGGCATTGACAAAACACAGCTGTCCGGCCTGACCCACTTTCTAACCAGGATTTTCCATCATTGCAACAAAGTAACAAGCTCTCCAAAGGAAAAAAAACACTATTTTCCGCCATGAAATGTACGTTTCGCTAAAGTACGCGGAGCCTAAGGCCAGATTGGAAATTTCTAGGGGAAGAAGTCCCCACATAGAAATAAAAGCAAGATGATAGAACTATCTGCACAAATTAAAAAAATGATGACCATTTGCACAAATTCACCAAATGTCTGAGTTACTTTATTCACTCATCCCACTTCTAAAGAGCATTTCTTCTGTATATTATGTGAAGTAGTCCTACTGATGATAGATTTCAAACATTATTGACAATAATTCACCCCAGGCAAAGTCATGAAATTGGGAACATTTATGTGCATACTCTTGAACTTCCAGAAAATATCCATAGTGCAGTTTGCAAACTTTCCAGTCTGGCAGCCTGGGGGTAGGCAATGTATCTTTTAATTTTACCCATGACCATGACTATTTTCTGGAATCATGCACCATACAAATCTTCATGAAAACATGGCAGATACACTGGTTTGACCTGCACATAATGCTCGTGAAAGACTGAGACTGTCATTAGGGGAGGGGGAAAGTGATTTCTGAGGTGTGTACTGTGTCATTCTCTGATATTGCCTGGGAGTGTAGGGTTACTCCAATTTCAAGTGATACTAGTTGCAACAGAAATGTTGTTGCAATTAGATCAATTGTGATTCCTGAATAGGAATTCATATTGGCATAGAGGTCTGCTACCTCATAGTGACACAGGTCTTGACATGTACAATCTCTCTTTTGTGCAGACAGGTGCTGGATTCCAGTCTTGGTCTTGACTTGCAGTCCAGATTAGGCCTGACTGAATATGACTCATGAGGTTTACAGTAACTTGAGGTACAAATACAGGCTAAGACTAAACTGAGGTCTAGCACACTTTCAATGCCTGGTATAGATCCACATTAAAGTACAGTATAAACAAGAAACCTCTTGGTTACAAACTATACTATCTACTGTTCAAATTTGTTGTAGGCTAAGGTACTGTAGATCTTGGTTGATGAATGAAGGAAGGTGGCAGACTTAGTGCATTGCATTTGCAGTGGTGTAGTTATTATTGATTTGCATGAGAAATTCCTCCAATACTAAATGTTAGCATTTTTATGCATTAGAATTGATTGAAATGCAGGAACCAATCAGTGCCTGAGTGATGACAACCCATAATTGTCTATGGACATTAATTTTCACAACCATATCAACATGTGTACTGTATATGTCAGAAATTATTGTACGGCCTTTTAGGAGTGAAAATTAGGTCCTTGAGGGAATGTTAAAAAACTTATCCTGAAAGTTAGCTACTGTACACGGTTGTGCATGTGACACAAAGCATGCATGAACTCTGCTTAAATAACAAGATCTGGTCTTTTTCTTTTTTAATACAGTGCACGTTACAGGTTTGAAGGGTTGGTGCACAGAATTACCTTTTTGGAGCACAGAGATGGTGGCTGTTGAAGAGATACAGTATGTCCTTGTTGGGGCAAATCATATTGCTTCCTGATGCACACATTTTCTTCAAAAACCATGGCAATAACCATTGACAGAAACGCTTTTTTTCTGTCGCTGACATTGTTTGGACATGGTCTCATGAAGTGTGTGTTTCGTTTCTACTATGTTAAGCTATTCTTGGATGTGTATTACATCTCCCAACCATGGTTTCAGATTGCCCAAGTGGTCTACCTGATTTGGAATGCTCTTAACGACCCTCTGTTTGCATACTGGCAGGATAACTCAAACTTGATTGCATTTAGGAGTAGAAGACATTCAATTCTGTATGGAGCTCCGCTATATGCACTGAGCTTTCTACTCTTTTGGTTTCCATGGAGACAGTATACCAACCACGATTGGCTGACGGGAATCCATTTAATGGTCTCTCTTTGTTTCTATGATTCTTTGTTGACCTTTGTCCTTCTCGCATACTGCTCACTTTTCGCTGAAATATCAAAGGACCTGGATTACCGGCTGAAACTGACCCAGTATGGAAAGGTTGCAGGCATCATTGCATCTTTTTCACTGACAGCCGTGCAGTTTTTGTCAGATGGATTGGAAGATTTCCACGCCTTTCAAATGTGTTGTGTCTGTATAGCATTCTTAGCTTGGATTTCCATGCATTTCACAGGGAAGCATGTAAGGACAAATCCCAGCTACAGCTATGAGAGTCTCATGTCAAGTACAACCATAGAAACAGCAGAGAAGAACAGAACAAAAGACAGCGAGGGAACATTCAGACAGCCGTTTCGTCAACTAAGGCAGATTCTCACAAAAGACTTTTTAGCCTTCGTAGCAACAAATTTCTTACAGATCCTTCACATGGAATACGGAGCCAGTTTTATGGTCATATTTGGTGACCAGCTGATTCCCAACAGCGACATATCAGACTTTACGAGGAAGCTCATCTACGGTTCTTCGGCTATTCTGCCCACCGTGAGTACATTTAGTGTGACGCAAATGCTACTTTACTGTTAACACGTCGATAGCATGTTTAATCGAATGGAACTTACTAGATTTCTTCTTTTACATGATGTTTGATTGATATACTGCAGAGATGTAATCAGACTCAAGTCATGACTTGTGACTCGAGTTGCTAAAGTGAGTGCAGTTGACTTGCCAGAAAAAAAGAGTGACTTGGATACAACTCTGATATACTGTACAGGTCCGAGATATTTTTTTTTCTTCTTTTGTGTTTCGCTACATAACATCTTTTTCATAGTCTTTACCATTGAAATATTGAAACTGAAATTGTTTTCTGAGATAAGCAACAATGATACATAGCTACAGTGTAGTAGTCTGCAATGAAGACAGTGATCTACACTCATTAGCATGATGTATTTTGCATGGTACTGTACACTACTATACAATAAGTTCTGTATACAGTAGTCATAATCAGTATAAAGATGATGTCTTTAAATTTCTGTAACTGACCTTGTGTTTGGATAAAAACTTTAACAATATGAAGTTAAAATTTTTGCCATATAGCTCAACATTTTGTTGTCATTTATTAAACCTAACTATAATTCCTATTCTTTGTATCTTAGTCAAAACTCCTTTTTTGTTTGGTGCTCTTTCTCCTGCAGATTGTGGTGTTTGCTCTAAGCCCTGTCATATCCAGACATGGATACTTTAGAGTGATCTCATGGACCAATTACATCAACATTCTGTTAGCTGTAGCTATGTATGTTACAGGCCCTTCACACACTTGGATTCTGATTGCCTATATGTTACTGGACCGGTAAGTCCTATGTTGTACATATCTATTATAGGGCCGGGGGAACCTGGGTGACTCTCTTACAACAGTGGTGGATCTAGGGGCGGGGGTTCTGTGGGTGTGCATGCACCCCATAAAATCTCCAAAATTGACCAATTGTGCCTTTCATATTATACCCCAGTCATTTCACTGTACATCGCTCTTCTCATCCCTTTGTTGATATAGAAACTGGTACACCATATTGAAACCACCATTTGTATACATATCCTTCAGACGATGAGTGAATCTAATGCACACCACAAACAAAAATCCTGAATCTGTCCCAGTGCAGTTCAGGGGTAAATATCTAAAAGGGCACAACCATATTACTGTGCATGGTAAATATCCAAACGGGCATCTTATTAAAGGTAATAAAATATTGATTAAGCAGTTTTAGTTAAAATCAGGATCATATCTAGAAATTGGGGAGGTTAAACCAAACTGGAAATCTGCCTCGTGTTGATGTAATTGAAAACTATTGTTTTATCTAGAGAAGAGTTACAGAATTGCCTATGATCTGAAGTGAACATGATATAACCGGTATCCATCCAAATAGAATTAGCAACCTCTCTTTTTGGTTTTACAGGTGTCTGTCATCTTTTGTGTTTTCCTTCTTCAACCTTGCTCTCTCAGATATCATCGACATAGATCAAGAGAGACACAACAGGAAGTAAGCCCATTAATCGTTACGAAACATTTTACCTTAATGTAAAGAAACATAGGAGTTACTGGTTTGAAGTGGTTGCATGTATAAGACAAAGTATGTCTTTAAATTGCACCTTTCAGACAATTAAGGAAAGTTAATAGGTTTCAGATGATAAATTCTGCCGTATGATTTCAAATTCTATCAAGATGATGACAAAAAGTGTACAATAAAGTAAAGCAGTGGTTGACAGTTTTCATGTAACTTTACGGTGTGCTTCATTGAACAAGCCAGTGGCAAGGATATTAGTAGTGAATATTACATTGGTGGTCAAAATAGCCGATCACTGATGCCATGATAGGGTGATCAGTTTGTAGGTTATTTGTGAATACAGTGCTTTGTGTCACTAAACCCTACAATTCCCGATACTGACCAAGGAGCCAGTACTTTAGTATGTGTTTGATATATACCAGTGAGACCTGCACAGTTGCATACATTCATTATGTACAGTAGGTGCTCATCATAAGAACCATTAGTATTCAAGTCTAATGTCTTGTTTTTTAATGTCTTTATACCATTCCTGTTGCCTTTTAAAATTGTTACTGTCATTTTTGAATATTAAATGACACATTCCATCTGTGAACAACCTAGAGTACTGGTATGTACTTTTAAAAAAGAAAAAGTTAAGATGGAACATAAACTTACCGTATCCTTCTGGTTTTTCCATACACCTACAGTCACTCTTTTCAAGACAGTATCAGCCCTACAGGTATTCTAAATTATTTGTTTTTATTTCCCATAGAGATTCTCTAGAGAAAATAAAAAAGAAAACTTGCTGTCACCGTAAGATTATTTTGTTGGATTTTCAGAACTTTTATAGCTATGCAGCAATGGCTATAGTGTTGGAATAACAGAAAATATTCCTTTACTGCATTTTGGAGCGGTTAGATCAGGATTCCTGCAATTAAATGTGATGAAATTTGGAGAGTTAGCTCGGTGATTGGAATGGCTGTCTTTCAACCTTTGGGCTTCCTTATCAAATTCCGGGAGAACCACTAAGGAATTTTCTGGTGTCTAGTGTGTACAGTGGTTCTGAGATGTTATGTTAGTTCCTGACTACTGTTAGATCTAGTTCACTTTAGGTTACTTGGTACAGCTTATGGGCTGCTGAGCTGGGTAAGTCCTCCACCCAGTGGAGGCCCTTGAGGTCTGTCAGATGGGCATGTTAAGTGGCAGCCCTATGAACAGGCTTTGGAGTGCATTGCCATTGTCTGGTTTCACTTCTGCGGAGACACTTAGCGAAAAGTTTTGTTCAGTCAGCATCATTTTTTATTCTTTGTGACAAAGTGGCACTATTTTTAAGTGATTATCTGAATTACAGTACTCTCATTTTCTTGAACAGATTGAGTAAAAGAAAAAAAAACACTAATAAAAGCATTAAACAAAAGCAGAATCAAGCATAATTGCATATATGTCTTACTCCCTTGAACAGTTATAACAAATTATATATATTATTATTATTATGATATATCCTGGATACAAAAATATAAATGACATGTATTCTTGAAAAAGGAAAGAAAAAACTACATGATTAGTTTAAGTGACATGAACAGTGAAAGTGAGCTGTAAAAAGTAAAAAAGTTAACTCATCTGTAATAGTAGAATTCTTCCTTTGATAAGTATACTCTTTGACATTTGGATGAAAGGAGGAGGCACAACTCTCCCCACAACAACTGTTTCAGGATCTGGGGTGACCAAGTCAGCATGTTTAGCAATTGTGTAAATAACGAGCTTGTCTGATCTAATGTTATAGGTCAATTGTAGGTCAATATGCTCAACTGACTGGAGATACTCAAGTAGACAGACTTACTCGACTTGACTCGAGTGTAGTTGGGGACTTGACTCCAGTTCAGTTGATGACTTGACTCGACATGACCAGTGAAAGACTCGACTCTGACTTGACTACTGGAAGACTGAACTCAAAACTCGAGCTATAGTTACAACACTGTCACAGTGTCACACTGTCACAGTGTCACACTGGATAATCATGATGATGTATTAATGCATCACAGATTTTCACCCCTGTGGAGGGTAATAAGGGGGTGTCCCCTCCCCTCCCCCATACCCTGTTGAATTTGTGAGTGTGTGTTTCAAAAGAAGCTTAGATACAAAATGGTGCAACGTTGTTTGCTTTGAACAGCCAAATTCCTCCACAAACTTTGTAGAATGTTTTGGTAAAATTATATAAAATTTGGGGAAGTTTTCAAAGTAAGTTTTTCAATATTCTTTGTGGTCCACTCTAAACCTTATTGTGGACCACATGTGCATGCTGTTACCATTTGAGGACGCCTGTGTTAGATTACTTGTGGTCAAACTTTGGCCCTGCATTGTCACTGTAGTCGTGCCCGTGTTTGTTTTCAAAGTCCACTTAGTATCACTAACTTCACTTGAAGTAGCACAGCTATCACTATACATTCATTTATTCCTCCAGAACTCCATTGTCCAGCACCGTTTTTGGCTACAATGCCCTTTTCACCAAACCGGCAGTGTCCATCTCTCCCATGTTGGTGGTGGCCATTTTGAACGTCTACGGGTACGAATCTCTGAAGACTGGCAGCCTCAGTGCGTTGGAGCACGTCTCCCTGAGGAATGCCATGTTCAACGTTACTTGCTTCCTGCCACTGACGTTGAGCATTTGCAGAATTTACTCCTGGAGCAAATACCAGATTCGTTCATCTCACTCCCAGCTTCTTCCTCGACATAGCGAAGCATGATTGGTCTTCAGGGTCTCACCAGAGCTCATTGTAAATGAAATATGAATCAATGTTATTGGAGTAAACAAATGGGGAGATTTAACCAGGGTTTTCTTCACATGAATTTGTATACATTTATCTTGCTTTTGTTGTTATGGCAACATATCTCCACCTTGCCACTTTTAACTCAGGGTTATAACAACAGTATTTTTGTTTATTGTCTTTAAGCCTTTCACTTGTATGTGTATTTATTGAGGTCCACAAAAGTGTCATTCATACTTGTTGATAAGACAATGCCAAACCATAAGAAGGATTTCCTGGTCGAAGGTTTGATAACTTCATGTTTGTTGTGGTTGGTGAATTATGTCAACTCCCAGTTGAATGAAAAGTCAACACAATCACCTGAACTTGAGGTACATGGATTTTTATTTCAATGATAATTGTAACCTTTGTAGTCAGGATTGCGTGAGTGTATGTGTTTGATCGTGATGCTGCGCTTTATAAACATGTTATCTCATATTGAGTAGCAAAACCCCATTTTTGGTGGAGGTCAAAGGTCGTCTGAGGTCACCAGAGGTCAAACACTGATAACATTGTTAACATACAGTAATACCTAAAGATAGGAATCATGGAAATTTTGGGACACTTGACATGTTAATGCTTTTAAGTATAAGAATCCTGTCGTGTTTGATGGAGATGGAAAGTTCATCAGAGTTTATCAAAAGTCAAACACTGACTACTTTATTAAACCAACATCTCAAGATAGGAATCATGGAAGCCCTTAATATGTACCAAATTAATGCATTATATCAAGTAGAAGGACTCACCCTTTTAGTGGAGGTCAAACATCATCAGAGGTCAAACACTGATTGTCAAACATGATATCTTTAAGTGTGGAATAATGGAAACATTTGATACTTGGCATGTTTATGCATACTATAGCAAGTATAAGAACTATTGTTTCTGGTTATTCATGTGAGGTTAAGAGCAAAAGCCTTCTGAACGTGATATCTCAAGGACTTGACATTTGCAACATTCTCGTAGTATGTAGAGGTACCACACTGAGTGCAGTAATTTTGGTGGAGGTCAAAGGTCATGTGGGTTCAGTGGTGCCAACTGTGAAAATCTTGTGAATGTGGTATCCTCAAGATTTGAAGCTTACACTAGTGTTATGTTTGTTTTGTGGTGCACTGGTGTGTCACACTGAGTGCAAAGTTGTCTGCCATATTCGGTGGAAGCCATTTGATTCACAAAGGGCCAATTTGCGAAAACCATGTACACATGGAACTTCACAACAAGAGATTTAGATAAATATCTTTTTTAGTGTGAAGTTGTGCATGTTCACTTTGTGATAACTATCAATCATCATCTTACTTCAGTAAATGATTTTCTGTACTCATCACAGTTTATTACATCTCAATCAGTTGCAATAAATTACTGTAATATTTCAAACACCAAGAATGTAACACACTCTCACATTTTGTCAGAATAAAAAAAAAAATGCATAAATACATCATCAAATCCGCAATGCATTTTGTGGCTTTTCAGTGAGGTGAGAAGCCATCTGAGGTCAAGGCCAGTGTAATGATCACCATCAAATTGATCAGGGTTAGGTCTGTTGTTGTGTGAATTGATCAAAAAGGTTTCAGAAAAGTCATCCTCTTAAAATTAAACTAGAAATATATAAATTAAGGTTTGGTTATTCATTTCTATGTAGATAGAGGTTTATTATGTCTTGTACTTATCCAACCTCCTCGTTGTTCGATCCACTGTGTGCAACGGTCTTCAACGCATTCCCCAACATATCGTGCAAGTTTTTTCAACGGTAGGTTTACCCTTTCCTTGTTTGCGACATCGGGGGGGGGGGGGGGGGAGGGAGGGCGGCGCCCATGCAGTCCCTTTTCTACTAACCAACACGTTTGGATGTTACAGATCCCACTAATTTTCAGTTCTGGCTCACTGAAAAGTAGGATACCTAGTAGGTAATGGGGATAATTTGAAACGAATTTCAAGCTTTTCTAGCTTCTTTTTACATTTGCGATTTTCATAGATGGTGTTATGCAATACTCAAACAGTGTAAGTAGCATGACTTAAGTACTGCATATGAAAACCACTCCTAGTAACCCTTTTTAGTACTGCTGGAATGGATGAAACATAACTCATTTCAGTTCAAAATAAGATTTATAAACAAACTCATTTTGAATTTTACTGTACCTCTCTTCATGTTTTCCTCGTTTTTGTAAGGCACCCTCCTGGACAGCTTCTTGAAATTGCTAGTTCTTTCCTTTTATTGCCCGCCGACACATCACAATCTCATTTGCATACTTCATCCACGGAGTTGCTATGCTACAACTCCCTGGTTTATGCAGACAGAGTGGCGAGCGGGGATGAGATGCGATCTCGTTGGTGGTAGCTCACTGTAGGCCTGTACACGTTCAGTACTTGTGATTGGTTGAGACCTTACTGTAGGTTGTGTGCGGACGTATGTCTACCTTGGCTTATTTCAGAGACATTTGTGAAATTAGGAAATCGGTTGGTCGGACCCAAGTTGTAAGAGCTCAAAGTTCTTCGGGTGCGAAGTGCGGCTGCAGGAAACTAAGTTCAAAGAAAGTCTATCTTTATCGGCGGAGTGCCAGATACCTGGGCTGCCCGAGAAAGTGGGAAGTGCTCAACACCTGCGCCGTTCGATCCCTGCGCTGCGCAACCCCTGAGCCTGCCCGTCACCTGCGTAGTGCCCCCGATACCTGTGCAGTGTCCGACACCGCTCAGTGCCCGACACCTGAGCTGCCCAAGGTCTGCGGAGCTGTCCGACACATGCGCAGTGCCCGACAGTTGCGCTTCAGGTGTAATGTCACTGCTGGGATTGTTTAGGCAGAGTCCGGTAACTGTATTACGTCCCGCTTCATGTGCGCAACACCCGCCCATACGGTTTATTTTGTTTCTAAGTGTAAACGTTGAAAGAGATGCAATTGCGGCAATTTCAAACTTACGTATGGTGCCTTTTAGGTAATTTCTGAGTTCGTCTTTGTAAAATATAGCCCCCCATTTTCATCCCTTCCCCCATCTGTTCCGGGAGAGACGTGTTCTCACCTCAGACTTTGGCGGCGTTACAATATTTTTGAAAATCTTACCCAGAGAATATCGAAGTAGCTGCGATAATTTGCGATTCCACAGTCAACTCACGGGGATTACCCCTTGTTAATCACCTTGAAATTCGGCTTGGCGGCAGTTTATATGGAACCAATATTTTATGATTCAGTAACGATTGTTTTCATTATTCTTCCAAAAAGTGTGATTGCAGTACTGTTCTAATATATATTGTATTCTGAGATTATAGATTGAATATGAAACTTAAGAACTAACTTAATGATGTAGATTGTCTGCAGAAGAAAACCCCATATTATTAAAATCTAGAAGGGTAGACTCAGGCTGTATTTTCTCTGAAATTTCATATTGATAACGCAATAGAGTGTTCAGTCCCACAGATTCGTCGCTTGTTCTCGTGTTTTAACGTTATGTTATGCGTTCAACGTTATGTCTACAATATTTTTAGGCAGTCAAGGACTTTAGTGCATGCAGAGGTTTGCAATCTGTTGCCCTCTGACAAATGCGACCCACGACTTATTTCTGAGCGGCCCTCGTAACACTTATCAATTGGCCTTTGTTGCGCCTAATTTGCCTAATCAACCTCTTCTTTGTCGTTTGACAGCAACTTGAACTATACGTGTGGCTCAGAAAATCATAAAAACTAATCACACTGAGACAAATATCCCCTACTTGAACTTGAAACGAACTTGGTATTTTTGATAAAATATGATAAATTTTACGTCTTTATTTCGTTTGTTTAACTGTAAACGGCCTCGTGATAAATAGTTTAGTTACCAGAGGTCTACGGAGAATCTCGTAGTTGTAAAGATGCATCACTCACAGCACGAGTATTGCACAAGTGTTGCATGTGTTGTTGTGTAAGAATATTGTGCAACAAACTCAACCATAAGTCTCTGGTTGACTATTTCCTGATAAGTGCAGCGAGGCTGTATGACAGTGAACATCTATCGAAGAGAAAATCGCATTCTCAAATCTGAAACTCCGGCAACATATTTTTCGAAACGTCGATGGTGGTGAAACCAGACATGGGTTAGTTTCCCAAACGGATGGGTTATGTTCCAATGACCCAGATGGAAACATTCGACCGTAACATCATGGAGAGGTGGTCAAAGAGGGGATGAAGATGACAGGGCACATTATACAATCACGTTTGTTCAACCAGCAACCCCGAAGTCTGTTTACAGTGACGTGATATGCCTCGGTATTAGATATGCGGTTCAACACCGCTGTGTTACAGAAGTATATTGCATCCGGATTTTCATAAGAAACTTACGATACTTTTGGTTTTAGTTTAGATTTGGCAGGAACCTTAAAAATTTTGCGGAGATGAATTAAATCACGTCAGATAGTTCAGAACAGTTGTGGAAATATCAAGACTTGAAAGAGTTTTATGTATGTGGGAGTATTATTAGTGTCCTCCTTTCACGTTTCTCGAAGATGGTTTTACTTCAGTTGCAGATTTTGGTACCAAAACCTGGTACTGTAGGAAATGTTACGGATTTTTCATTTTTAATTTCTGATACTATCAGCCTATGGTGACCCTAGTGCTTCGTCTTCTAAAGTCTTATACCAGTATTAGATGATGCACATCCCGGGGATTTGTTGACACTCTGGAAAAGTGTTTAAATTGAACCACGGAGATCTCTTTTTCTTCATGATTTTAGTTAGTCATTTACTATAATTAACGGGGACGATAAAGAGCACCATTAAAAGTAGAGATAATGCGAATTTTACTGAAAGCGATTTAGATTGTTTTAGAAAATCGAAGTTTTTTTTTTTAGAGAAGTTTTTTTTTGTGATATCAGTTTCGGTCCTGCAGTCTTCATGTTAAGGGGCCTTGAGCATCTTTCAAAACTTTCACCCCTTCTAGCTTAAAATCTGAATAGTCGACATAGGAAGATTTTAAAATGCCATGACAGGTTAGGCCATTACCAATCACATGGAAGGTAGGGAAATTCTGATATGACTTCCTTGCATGCACTAACGACCCTCGATGGTCCAATTTTTAGTGTGTAAGTCAATGGGAGAGCTTAATGGTGTTACTGGACATACAGACTTTGCCATTTTTTGACAACTGTCTGGCTCTTTTCCTACTGCTTAAATGCTGAATAGTTCACCGCTCTCCTTCCCCACAAAAATAAAGCATATCTTTCGCTTGATACTGCTTGTGACTTCTTTCACGGTCGTGTGTGTTGGATTCCCAAGTGTAATGCGCACGCTAGTCAACTTCACCCTGGTATGTTGCATTAAACACAGGCATTTACTGCTGACATCGATCAGTTTTGAAAGGTTCAGTATGGATGGTTCTTGAGTAAATTTGTCATTGAGTTCCTCAGAGATTATAAAATATTGTCTCTCAGACATCAGTCTGGCACATTCTCTGATTTCAGACGATGCAAACTACTTCACCTGATTCCATCTTAGGCTACCTGATAGTTACAAATTCCTCGGAGGGAATGCTGGCAGCCCTTCTTATAGACCTCTCCCCCTTTAGGCCACCGGTCACCCATTTCACGTTATCTTCTGTTAAAATCGTACTTCATACATATGCGTAGTCATTTACAATAGTTATAGGTGCAATAGAAAGCCCGCTTTGTTTACGGTAGCCAGTGGCGGCACCAGGATTTTAAAAGTAGGGGGGGGGGGGGAATGAAGGGCAAAAGAAAATGTTAGGGCCCGCCTTAGGGCCCCTGGTGGGGTCCAGGGACAAAACCCCGGTGGGGGTCCAGGGGGCGAAGCCCCTGGAAGCTCTGAGGTTTTAGCAAATCTCTTGGTAAAAAATTAAGTCTCAGGATAGGTGTATGTTGGTTCCATAATGCATCATCCAAAGCAAAGATTCCAAATGATTTTAATGCAAGCTAGGCTTATTTGGCTATTACTCTTCTTAGCTGACAACATGAAAAGTTGGAAAGCGACAATATGTTTAAAAGCTACTTATTAGCAATCTCTTGACACTCTTTACACTTTTCTTAAAACAGAAAGGTGAATGCAATATGTACAGTATATTAACATTGAATAGATATATACATATGTATCTGTTACACTTTAAGTTTATATATCGAGCATACCAGGTGGTACATAATGTATTAGAGGGATCTAGTGCAGTGAAAAGTTTCAGTGACAGAAAGTTAAAGTATGTGACTTGCATAGTTTTACAGAGAGCTCTCAGGCTGGTTTTAATTACTTTGAAAAGTTTGGCAATAATTCAAACAGGGAGGAAAAGTATTTGTGAATTATTTTGCCTTAAAAACTCCTGAAAGGACACTATACATCAGGAGCTGAGTGTGTGGGGGGGGGGGGGGCAACTGGGGGCAAGAGTTCTGACTGGGGGAATTTTCACCCATCCCCCCCCCCCCCTTGGTGCCGCCCTTGATGGTAGCATTAGAAATTGTAGCATTGTAGCAAAGGTTAAAAATGTTTAACACGAAGTATTATTTTTATATTAAGGGAACTTAGGAATTTCTGCGGAAAACACACAACTTCAAAAGATACAAAACACTGCACCAGATTGCATCCAGCCCTGGTTACAAGGTATATCTGTGTAATTCCTCCACATTCGCCGACTAACCTTGGAACTTTCCATTTTTCACCATGCATTCAGAGTATTCTACTTTAATAATCATCGCAGGTGGGTATCCTTTATTGATAAAAGTGACATGAGGAAAAGTATATACTAAAAGAATCATATCACCGAAAATTAAAATTGTAACACAAAACATCTCGAAATTAGGATGCCTTAAATTTAACCTCAATGCTTTGGACATGCATTTTCCGGGCGTTCTGAACATTTTAACAAAAAGCATTTTAACAAAAAGCATTTACGCACGCCACGCGCCATCTGATGGTGGCGCTCGGTCTAGTTAATGTCCTGCACTTTATAGATTTTTATCCGCCTCTCCAAACAAATCTAGTCCTCCGTAGCAAGATCTTTTGCACGGGTCTAGTGAAAACATTACCCTTATAGGAAATCCTCGCGAGATTCTAATAAATTTTCATGACATTCTCGTAAGACTTTGGGAAATGAAAAATTCCTCAAGCCATTCTTATAAGATGTGCTAATTAATGAGTTTCTGGTGGCTTGAGTCCGATATTGGACAGCCTGGGATGAAGTTGGTGTTAAATTTCAGCTGGTGATCAATTTAAACCGACTGAACTAGTTGTTGTAAGTTCTCCGTTCTCCTTAAAAAAAAGAAGCAAATGTTTTGAGATACGAAAAATACGCTTTGGGATACATTGTCTGTATTAGTCATTAAGAACCTTAAAAAGTAGCCACAAATGTCACTAAAATCTGTAGAATATCGGAAAGTCATGCAGACACCAAATTCCTGTCTTATAACTGCATCGTAAAGGAGCATTGGCTAAGTATGCAAATACATAACGTCAAGAGAGGGGCTCCATCATATGTCTTATGTTATCTTATGTTATGAAGGATATTCTTTATGTGTGTTTTGTTTTGTCAGGGTAGCATGTGTTCCGTCATTACATGATATTGATATCACTTGAAAAATATGAAACCTTCGTAAAATATGAAACCTTTGTAAAATATGAAAATGTTCACTATAAAGAAACACTGTCGCTGAGAACTACCCCGCGTTATCATCACATTTTTTCATCAAACTTCGAAAAAGGGTATGTCAAAAACGATGACAGATATTAGCACAATTTCAACGGATTTTTGTTCTGAGTTTCACTCCGCAAATTTTCAATAAAGCGAGCTCTTTTCTAGATGCATATCAGATGGACTATAAAAACAGGGGACATATAGTTAGATACATATGTAGAATGATAAAGTTCACCCCTAATCATCACCCTCACGGAAAGGTCCTGCAACGGAGTGTGGATGAGCTACGTGTGACAATTTTTTACCTTCTTTTCTTTTTAAGGCAAAACTGTCCATTGACGGCAATGGATTAGCCCGGCAAATGAGGATTGTCTACAATCACATTGCATTCTTAAAAGCAGCTGTAACAATTCACTTGTAAGAAAATGGAAGTGAGACGAGAAAGGAATGCGGATTAAAGGGACAGGAGTTTCTGAATAATTACGATGTTATGGGGAATGCATTGTAGCGGCTTGGTACTTTAGTAGCTGGCGTTCAGATCTACTACCTACAACCGAGTTGTTGTTATCCTTGTAAAGTTTCAAATGTTAGAGTCTCTGAAGAAAAGAAGAAAAAAGCGTATATTGCGTCGTCAGGATTGTGGGTATGAGACCTACCAATGCATGTAGCCAAGGATTTTACTAGAGAGCGGATATGGGTTGCAACTTGTACGAATTCTATTAGAATTACTCATTGGGGTCAGCTATAGTGGTGAGATAAATTCTTATAAAGTAAAGGACTGGACGGATTTTTTTTTATCGCAATCTTGATATCGGACCTAACATAGGAGTAAACAGAGAGGCAATGGAGATATTGCCGTTGTGCCTATCCAGCAACGGAATGACAGATTTATTGCATTGACGTTTAAAGTTTAAGTTCGTTTCCGAAAGTGACACCGAGGAAAGCTGCACTGGGTGAGGCTATAATAAAGGCAATACAGATATTTTGAAGACAAATGCACGGTGTTTTTTAAACAAAAACCTTAAGAAAAGAAAGAGGAGAAAAGGAAAGAGTATCTTATATATAAAAAGAGAGTATATTAAGAAAAATCAATTTCGAGACGTCAGTTTCATGAAGCACCAGCCTTCAAGGTAAGAAATTGTAAATTTTGTGTGTGCGTGTGTGTGTGTGTGTTATTATTATTGTCGGCATACTGACTGAATTTGCAGTTTGTAGTATTCAGTTTGTAATATTAAAGGTTACGTAAAGGGTTGAGGGTATCGCTCGGATGAGATTGGCAGTGGATGTGGACTTCCCGGTTGGGGAGAAAGAAAGAGAAGAGTCTAGGTTGAATCTGGGCATTTTGTGCAACGCTGTATTACAAGCTTTTTTCAACATGTAGGAATAAACCAGTTGTAGAAGAATATTTGATAAGCCCAATGTGAATTCAGGAGAACCCAAAAGTCTGATTTATGTTGAATTTACCTTGGCGAAAAAAAAACTAGATGTTTTGTTCTAAGTGGGTCGTCGTGCGGTTGTTTATTATTCTTTAGATTTTTACTAGAAGTGGTGGTAGACTGTCAGAAGTTGTATTGTTAAGTACGATCTTTACTGACTCACTGATTTGAATTAATACCCTTTTGGTCGAATTCCTGAAGGGCGGTTTGAAAATAACCTATCTATGAAGTTCATTAAAAAGTAAGAATATGGGAAGACGGGG
This sequence comes from Stichopus chloronotus, assembly GCA_021234535.1. Lineage (NCBI taxonomy): Eukaryota > Metazoa > Echinodermata > Holothuroidea > Aspidochirotida > Stichopodidae > Stichopus > Stichopus chloronotus. The sequence goes on from CM037829.1 coordinate 8,026,153, forward strand.
ATAAATGTCAGGAATTTGATACATAGTATTATGTCCAGGGGAGGAGCAGGACTTAAATTTAAAGATATCAGCTTCCAATTCGTGTAAATATAGTAAAATAGTTTCATTTAAATCTCCAAAAAATGGAAGCCAAAAGGTATCATCTTTGATGCATTGATCTATAACTTGTCACTGTTTCCGTTGTGGATAGGGTTTATGAGGGCTTTCAAATTCCTCCAAAATGTTTTGGGATTTGTCGTCGTTAACAGTTCATGAGCTATTATTTTGGATGCGGGTAAAATCACCCGTTTGAGTTTATTTTATTTATTTTTTTATCAAGGTGGTTATCTCATCCCTATAGGTAGTATAATAGCGAGGAGATCCTGTACTCCTTTGAGCTGCTTTGGTGAATTGACATTTAAATGGTTGACCACCTCCATGTTATGTACTCAGCTCAACACAAAATGGCGTTAGTAGGTTTCCTTAAGATGCACAAATCACATGGATCAGGATTACCGATTGTGGTGAGGTGGCGGAAGGGGTATCTAGATGTATGTGAGTGTTTGTGTGAATGCACTCTACGTATCTAGGTATACCATCTCCTCCTACAGACGGTCAGTCGGATGAATTTGAATGGTAGATGCCAGAGTGTGGGATACAATGTCCGCCCGACCGATGATGTCATAGGTCAAAGGCCAACGGTCACCATTATTAAAACACATGATACGTGTGTCAGGGTTGCTGTTAGTGCAAGGTGTCAACATAACCTTTTACATCTTTTCTTTTCCATGAACTTGAATGTCACAGTATTTCAACCTATGCAGCCATGCTTTCAGTTGAGATATTAGACATTATGTCTGGTAACAATGTAATTTTCATGCGCTGGCTGTATGTTAGTGCACTCCTCTGTTGTACATTGGAGGAGTTGAAATGTTTACATATTTGTAGGGAACAAACTGAATAATGTAAGACGCACTTTTCAAGGGTTGTTACAAAACGCCAACAGTGACGGCGCGTGCCGATCTGTTGATTTCTTTTTCTGGGAATACTCTTGACGCGCACTGTATGCGATTTTAAGCCACACTTGCAAGAATTTGTGTCGAATGTGAGGCGCACATCAGACCATTAAATAAGTCTGAATATTCGTCATGCTCTTCTACCCATAACCTCTGAATGTGAATCATATGTATACGTTAACGCGGTTTGGGAGATAATAACATGACGTCACTGATTTGATGACAACATCAGAATATTTACAAGGTACACAAAGATTATAATGAAAACACTTAATGTCTCGGAAGGTCAACTTCCATCGTCAGGCTATTAATAAGACTAAATAAGACGAAGTGAATGACTACCAATTGGTGAGTCGTGGAGAAAAAATATTGAGGAGAAGTAACACTTAGTTGAATAGAGAAAATAATGGGGATTCCAGTTGTTTGCTCAGATTAGGCAGATTCCAGTTATAATGAAGACTTTCCTATCGTTTAAACTGCGACAAAATGATATTGATGAGAAAATTATATTGAGGAGGATTTCAACTACTCTGTGGATTGCCTACTAATTGTTTTGATAGAGGGATCACAAGAAACCATTTATATTCTGTGAATGAGGCTTCCGAGTTTACAGTATTTGCCAATAAGTTTACGCTCTGTTCTTGTTTTAAGGAGCAGTGACTTTTGTAGTACTGAAGAAAAGGTTTGGTACCCTGCTCACAATAAACGTAAATGAAATCAATTTGTTTACTGTGTTGAGGGGACTTCAGTTGCTTAGTGCAAACTTGGTTTGGTAAGATATGCAGTCTGTTTAAAAATAATTCAATTCTTTGTTTCCGTGAGCTTTAGTATCATGCTTCTAGACTAAACAGAAGAGAAGATTGTCACTGAGTAGCCAACTTTACAAAGCAAAAGCTTTAAAAAGTTTTTGTCCCTTTCAATTAGTATGAATTAAGATTTTATTACGTTAAAGTTATACTTGTTAGCTTTCCATTAAGTATAGTGTGTTGTATAGGTCGCGTACTTCAACCACCCAGCAGCTTCACTACTGGTAGGAATTGCAATCAATACAATTTACGATATAGCTGACGATTGAGTTGACTATTTATGTAACTTCCAAGTTACCATACCCATACCATGAAGTATTAAATTTAGTTGCAAGAGGTCAAATTTGTGTTCCCTTATTTACCATTTGTCTTTGGTATGTCCTTCTATAGATTCCCAAATCAGATCACAAGACGTTATGACAGGCTAACGCAAATAACTTTACGCGTTTTTATAGAAGTTTTATTGCATGATCAAGACGACGTAACCCCACCCCTTCAAACGAATGAATTTTTTGCGTGGCTTCAGTTCAGCTTCAGTGTTTTTTCAAATAAATAAATTCCCATTACAAGATCAAACTGTTTCTATGTATCATGTTGTCATCATTTGATAGGAAAGTTCTCAATAAAAAGAGAAGACTGTTTTTTATTGAGACCGAATTTATCTACCTTTAGAATGAAACGTTTGTTTTGAGAAGAGAAGCAATTTCCAATGAATATTCATGAGTTTTGTTTTCTTTAAAAAGTTTTGTTCATTTCAATTGATAGTATAAATTGAACCTTTTAAGGGGAGGGATTATTAGCTACGATCTATAAATGGCTATTATCCTCGTTTGATTGTGAACTGACTATTTGTTAGAGGATGGCAGAAGAAATAGAAGCTGCCAAACAATAGCAGCGCACAGTGGCCTTTTCTGTGAACAACTCAAAAGAACAGAAAACTAAAAGAACTAAAAAACTAAAAACTGTTGTGTAAATTCCTAAAATTAAACGAAACCTAAGTTGAAGTTTGATTGGGATTCTACCGAAACTTCTCACGAACGGAGGGAGGGAGGTAGAATGTATAATTCTGAGTAATGATTCTTGGTGGTGAATAAAGTAAAAGAAAGTACATCTAGAATAGGCTATTTTAAAATTCCTCCTAACCAAAAGGTTCATCGACCATGGTACAGAGTCATTATAAACAAATATGTCAAAGTTCTACTTAAGAGTTTTTCCCCCTTTAATTAGTGTAAATATTAAGCAGTTAACGTTATACTTGTTAGCTTTCCATTAAGTATAGTGTGTTGTATAGGTCGCGTACTTCAACCACCCGACCCTTTAGTTTATGTAATAGTTTAAACATATTCTAACACAAATGTTTCTAAGGAAAATAATTTTAAAATTCATGTTCAAGTTTTCACTCCTGGTAGGAATCTAAAATACTTCAACTCACGATATAGCTGACGATTGAGTTAAAAATTTATAACACTTCCAAGTTACCATACCATGACAATTACGTCTTCAGTTTACTTGCAAGATGTCAGTATTTTGTTCTCTTATTTACCATTTGTTTTTGTAATCATATCCTATTATTCCCTATTCAAGTCACGAGACATAACTACAGGTAAGTGCTAACGCCAAAAAAAATATATATAAATAGAAAAAACAACCTGCCTATTACAACTTCACTCGTTTTTAACAAACGTTTTCTTAGTTTACATAATCAACACGACTAAACCCAACAGCATTAAGAAGGACCATTTTCGTAAATCAAATTTGTGATTTCTAATTTGTGTCCCTCTAGCTCAAAGGTTCAACGACCATCGTGCACAGTCACTACAGAAAAGACGTTAGAGCATACTTGTTAGATTTCCAATAAGTAAGGTGTGTTGTACAGGTCGCGTGCTTCAACCACCCAATCCCTTAGATGTTGTAAAATTTTGAACATATTCAAACACACCTATCTCTAACTGAAGTGATTTGTGAATCCACATTTACGTTTTCACTACTGGTAGGAATTGCAATCATCAGATCGCACGATATGGTTGGATTGGGGTGACTCTTATGTCACTTTCAAGTTACCATACTCTGACCATTAAGTCTTCAGTTTAGTTTCAAGATGTCAATATTTTCTTATTGTAATTGTATCCTTCTATTCATTCCAAAATCAGGACACAAGATATTATTCCAGGCAAGTGCTGACAATGAATATTTTAAAAGGTGAATATCGCAACTTTACACGTTTTTATGAACGTTTTCTTAGTTTACATGATCAAGAGGACTAAACCCCACCCCCTTTAACGAGGAACTTTTTCATGGTTCCAATTTGTGTTTTTTTTTTTAAATGAATAGTTTCCCATTATACGATCAAACCGTTTCTATATTTCATGTAATCATCATTTGATAGGAAAGGTCTCAATAAAAACAGAAGCCTCGGAGACGTAAGTCTCCGAGGCTTCTGTTTTTATTGAGACCAAATTCATCTATCTTTAAAATGAAACATTTATTTGGAGAGGAGAAGCAGTTTCTAATGAATATTCATGAGTTGTTTTTTCTTTCAAAGGTTTTTTCTTCATTGACCGAATTTATAAAAGCTTTTAATGGGGGGGGGGGGGGGATTATTAGGCACGAACAATATGTGGCTATTGTCCTCGTTTCATGGTGAAATCATTGTTAAAGGTTGGCAGAATGAATAGACGCTTGCGAACAATAGCAGCACACAGTAAAGGTGGCCTTTTCCTCCAACAATGAACTCAAACGGACAGAAATCTACAAATACTGTTCTGTAAATTTATGTATCTGAGTTTTAATTCTAGGTGTTCAATGAAGTAACAGAAAAGACATCTAAAATAGGCTTTATGAACGGTCCCTCTAGCTGTAGGGTTCAACCACCATCGTGCACAGTCACTACAGGAAAGACGTTAGAGTTATACTTGTTAGCTTTCCAATAAGTAAGGTGTGTTGTACAGGTCGCGTGCTTCAACCACCCAATCCCTTAGCTGTTGCAAAATTTTGAACATATTCAAACACACCTATCTCTAAATGAAGTGATTTGTAAATCCACATTTAATTTTCACTACTGATAGGAATTGCAATCACCAGAACTCACGATATAGCTGGATTGGGGGTGACTCTTATGTCACTTTCAAGTTACCATACTCTGACCATGAAGTCTTAAGTTCAGTTTCAACATTTCAGAGTAGGGCTCCCTTATTTACCATTTGTTTTTGTAATTTATCCTCCTATTAATTCCAAAATCAGGGCACAAGACGTTATTGCAGGCAAGTGCTGACGCTAAATATTTTAAAAGGTGAATATCGCAACTTTACACGTTTTCATAAACGTTTTCTTAGTTTACATGATCAAGAGGACTAAACCCCACCCCCTTAAACAAGGAACATTTTCATGATTCAGATTTGCTCACATTTCAAATTATTACATTGTAAAGGACAGCATGTCAAATTGCTTCTTTGTACTAAAGTTAAGTTAAACAGATCATCTTGAACACATGATAGGGAATTTCACCATTTCGCTTTCCAGCCGAAATGGATTTCAAAATGGCTACCAGGAAGCTTGTGACAAATGTGAACCAAATGTTTGATAATTCAGCATGTCAAAATGCCTATGTACCAAATTTCAGTGCCAAATATCATATGGAAGCCCAAAAAGTAAGTTCAATATTTCGTCATGGCGACCATATTGGAATTCAAAATGTCGGCCGATTCGTTTTTGAATTCAGAAATGTAGCTGATACCGCAATATATATACTTTAAACATTGTCTGCCAGTAGTGAACATCCTTTCCACAAATCTTACCCACTATAATCATGTTTACAGTTCCGTGCCGAAATTTGAATACCAATGTTCCGATTTTTGTTTACAAGTGATACCATGATGTAGTGAGTAGTGCTATGCCAATGGCATATCCTGATAAGGACACACAAATAGTTCACCAGACCTCGTAGGTATATGTGGAACTCGTACAAAGGACCGATAAGGAATATGTCTCGGTAAGGCAGTGAATGTTCGTATGTGTGTGTGTGTGCGTTGGGGTATGTGTGTGTATGTGTGTATTGCGTGCATGCGGGTGTGTGATGCCTACCTTCTAAACGTGATATTTCAATGACGGAAGCTTGTACAGATTCACACTTGGTATGTGGGTAGACCTATTTAGTACAAGAAGCCTATTGTTTTTGGTGAAGGTCAAAGGACATTTGGGATCAACAGGGTTCATTTAGTGAAAACCTTGCCAACACTATCTCAAGTAGAGAAACCTGTATATGCCTTATATTTAGTATGTAGGTGATCCTATTGAGTAAGAGAAGCCTTCTGTTTTATCGAGGTCAACAGTCATTTCGGGGTCAAAAGTGGTCAAATAGTTAAAAAAAAGTTTTATCTCTCAAGAAGTGAAACTTGAACAGCTCTCATACTTGGTATGTGGATCAACTATTCACTAGAAGAAGCCTAATTTTTGGTAGAGGTCAAAGGTCATTTGGGGTCAATGTATAGGGTCAAATAGTGAAACTCTGTAAACAAGTATCTAAGCAGGGGAATCTTGCACGTATGTCATATTTGATAAGTGGGTGCACCTTATAGAGCACAGGTAGCCTTCTGTTTTTGATGAAGATCAGAGATTATTTTGGGGTAAAAAGTGCTCAAATAATGAAAACATTTTAAACATAATACCTCAAGATGGGAAACTTGTACAGATCTCATTTTTAGTTTGTGAGTGTATGTCTTAATGAGTACAAGAAGTCTAACCTAGCATTATTTTTTGCTGGAGGTCAAGAAGAGAAATTTGTACTGTATGTCATATTTGATATACACGGGAGAAGGCAGTGCTAGCATTAGTTTCGAAGAAATTTAAAGCAAGGTCAAATGTATGCATTAGTGAAGCAAGGGGTAAGTTTAGTCACTCGAGAATACCCACACCAGGGAGTTGTGGAGTGTGTATCATATTTGATAAGAAGGTGTGCCTCATTGAGGGCAAAGTACCTATTTTTATTTTACTTTATTTCAACATTGTTTTAAGAGGTTAGCTCGGTTAGCCATGGCTAATCTTACCCGAGGCCCTCTATACCATTACACAAATGTAAAACAGTAGAAAGTATACAATAAAAGAAAGAAAAGGTGTAAAACTCATTACAAATTGATAAACTTCAAAATGTGAGACAGAAACATGGAGAAAAATTAAGAACTGGGAACTTCAAATAAAATATACATTCAAACAAATATATACAAATGAATATAAATGAATTAAGATCTAAGAACAAACATGTACAACAAATAAAAACAAAATAAGATGAGGTTGTATGAAATCTTTGATTCGGCGCTTAAAAGTAATATATGATGGTGCATTCTTAAGATTGATTGGCAATTCGTTCCATTCTTTAACTCAAATAATAAAAATTTTCTTTTGGGAATTTTGGTATTTCCCCTTGGCAAGAATAGATTTACGGTTGACGTAGACCTCAAGTTATGACTATGAGCATTACTAATATAATTGGACAAATTTTTCATATAAGCTGGACTAAGGTCATTTAACTATTTTTAAATCAAGCACAGCCGTTTACTTTTAATTCTTTGCTCAAATGAATGCCATCCAAGTCTATTGAAAAGATCGACCGATCGATCCTCATACGAAGCATTGAGTATAATTCTGGCAGCACTCTTCAAAAGTTTTTCTATCCTCTCTATGTTTCCTTTGGTACTTGAGCTTCATATAAGACTGCAGTAATCGATATAAGGTAAAATATATCCATTAAAATACAAAGAACAAGCTTGGTATGTCAATAAACGGCTTGGTTCTTCTTAAAAGTCCTACTCTTGAGCTAACGGTCCTACAGACATGATTAACTTGTTCGTCCCATGTGAGATTCGAATCAATCCAGACTCCCAGTAGTTTTTCAGTGTTAGTATTGTCTAATCTTTGTTCACCCATATATACATGTAAAATATCATCATCTGAAAGAGTAATTTGTCATTGTTTTGAGCATACTAACATACTTTTTGTTTTATCGGTATTAATGACCACTTTATTGTCAACACACCATCGATGAATATTCTTAGACTCTTTATCTAATTTAATCGAAAGTTCCTTTGTCGTCTTGACATAAACATGAAAAGTGGTATCGTCGGCATACATATCAGAAGAGGCAGTGAGTAAGACATAAATCAAAATCCTTAATATATATGGGAAACAATAATGGGCCAGTGATTGATCCTTGGGGCATTCCACATGATACCGACATAGAGTTTGACAAAGTTTCATTTACATAAACACATAGCTTCCTACTTGATAAATAAGAAGTAAACCATTTGAGTGATTGCTCAGAGCATTGATATACCGTTAACTTTTGTAATATAAGCTCATGATCAACAAGATCAAACGCTTTCCTTAAGTCTGAGAAGATTGATCCTATATTGATCCTGTTACCATTATCTATGTTCTTGTACCAATCTTCCATTGGTTTTAATAGTGCTGTTTCACAAGAATGATTGGCCCTAAAACCAGATTGTGCCACTCTTGGCAATTTGAATTTCTGCATATAGTCATATAGTGCATTGTGAACATGCTTTTTTACAATTTTGGAGACTACAGGTAACACAGTGATGGGTATATAGTTATTTACATCCATGCTAGAACCACTTTTAAAAATGGGGATAACTTTTGCATTTTTCCAAGAAGACGGAAATTTATTATTTCTAATGCTAAGGTTTATTATATGGGTAAGACTTTCAATTACAATAGGTGCACTCTTTTTTAGAATATATGTACTTATTTCATCGGTGCAAGTAGCCTTTGTGGTATCAAGGTTAATTCAAATAATTAAATACGAATTTGTTAGAAACTTTGGGTATATCAAAAGTGTTTTCACGAGTAGTTAGCTTAGAAGATAAATACATTTGGAAGTACTTTAAACTATCATTTCTATTTCCATGTGACTGTGTATTGGAAAATATTCCTACTTCCATCGAGAAATATGATGGTATCGTCAGCGTATTGCATTATTTTTACTTCATGATTACTTATATTAATACCTCTAATGTTATAATTTCCCTGGATTTTTAACGCCAACATCTCAGCAACTAGAATAAACAGATACGGACTGAGGGGGCAGCCTTGACGGACACCTCTTTGCAAAGCAAAACAAAAAAACAGTAGAGTAACCATTATTACAAACACAGGTACTGCTGTTACGATAAAAAACCTTAATCCACGTTTTAAAACTTAATTCAAAATTAAAGTAAGACAGAGTTCTATGAATAAAAGCCCATTCAATTTTATCAAAGGCTTTCTCAAAGTCAATCAGGAAGATAAAGCCAGGTACTTTATAATAATTGGAATAATCAATTAAATCTAAAAGAAGATGGTTTTTCGATATTTCGTTTTTGAATTATTTCGTTTCGCTTGTCGTTTGAGTTGTTTTATTTCTCCAGAACCTGTAAATGTCGGCCTCGTTAACCTTAGCTCTGTCCCGATTTTGTATTGCCTCTTTTATCTCTTGATTGTACCATTTTGGTTGTAACTTTCTTTTGTGCCTCTTTTCTTTGTTCGGAGCATGTTTGTCAACAACATTTCATAACATATTTTCCCAAGAGGTTAGTGCTGCATCTTGGTCATTTTGTAAGGTAATTTTTCCCCCGCTACATTTGCTTAGATCATTCAGAAAAACTTAGTCGTTTAATTTACTTATATCTCTATACTCAATCGTTGTATGAGCATTTTTGCGATTGTGCTACCTTTATACATCCAGGTAAAGTACACTGGGTAATGGTCACTCAGTCGGATTTCTGGTACTTCAGCATTTGCAACTAGATTTTCATTTGAAGTGTAAAGATGGTCAATCAGACTGGTTGTATAGTCGGTAACTCCAGTCGCTTTTGTAACCATTTGCTTGAGGTCAAGATGCTATAATACATTCTCCCATTTCTCGCTGACTGTCTGCAGCACATTTAAATTAAAATCACCAACGATCACTATATCATGGAGAGATGTATATGGAGCATTTAAAATATTATGGAAGCAATGGATCCACTCTGCTTTGGAATTTGGTGGACGGTATATTAAACATAACAGTAAATTCTTTGTGTACGTAAACTTTATCTCTATCTAAACTACTTCAATATTGTCTACTTCATACGCTCTTCTCCTTACAAATGGTGTGTTTTCATCTATATAGATAACAAGACCTCCTCCATTTCCATCTCTATCCTTACGTAGAGCTTTATAACCTGGTATTGAGATTTCATGATCATAGTGATATGCATTGAGGAAAGACTCGGTTATGCCTAGTATACGTAAGCGTCTGTCGCCATGTTTGAGAACAGTTTGGAGTTGATCAATTTTTGGATATAGGTATATTTAGAAAACCTATATGAAGGCCATTGACAATTGGTTTGGTGTTTTCAAAATGTGAATGGAATGTTTTTACTTGCTTAATATCTTCATAAGAATAGCAGCTGTCGGCCCACTCTTCTTGACCAATTGCCTAATGTGAAAACTTAACAAAATTTTTCTTTGTGCCCTTGGCGGCCACACATTCTGGATAACACTGGTATATCGTGCCTACATCCGACTGAGGTATGGTTGTGCTCACCACAGTTGTAGCATCCTCTGTAAGACTTTCTAGAATCATAATAAACCATTGGATGATCATGGGGGCGATATGGGAATCGGTGGTGGTTGTCGTTGTCTCTCCGCGGAGTAGTGACGACGATCACCCCGTTGGTGATATCTCTGCTCACGGTATCGGTCGCTTCTATATTCGCGATACTGAGTTGGTCTTATGTTCAAAATGAGACCTTTTTGAGGACGGAAGGCTTCTCTGCGATTTTCTTGAAGACATATTGGTGGGACTGAAGTGAACTTTTCACGGAGGTATTGTGTCCCTTTTTCACTCAGGTGTAAACCTACCGGTTTTGGTGGAGGTCACATGTCATTTGGGATCAACAGGGGTCCAATTGTGAAACTTTGTAAACGATATCTCATGAGGGGAAAATTGCAAGTGCCATATTTCGTAAGTGGGTGTATCTTATTGAGTCTATTGTGTTTTGTATTTTATAATGTCAAAGGTCATTTGGGGTCAGCAGATGTCAAAATGGGAAAACTTTGTAAGCGTATCTCAAGAAATGAAGCTTGTACAGATCTCATTTTGTCATGTAGAGATACCTTATTGATTACGAATAACCTATTGTTTTTAGGTCAAAGGTCATTTGGGATCAACAGGGTCCAAGTTAAGACAACCTTGTAAACACGATAGTGAAGCTTGCACAGATTTGATATTTGGTATGTGATGAAGTTCTTGGATATATGTCTGCGCTATGCTGTTGCTCATGTTCAAATGGATACTTACAGTATCAGTCATCAGTTTAGGTCAGCAGGTGTCAGTGTACACCTTAATTGGTGCTATGATACATTCATGATTGTAACATCACAATCGCCAAGTATATTACCCTTACTGTAATATTACAATAACCAAGTATATTACACTGACTCGCCTTCCGCAATATGCCAGATTCATGAAATAAAAATTCTCGTAATGAATTTATTGAGATCGCAATTGTACATTCTTCTTTAGTTATAGTAGGTATGCTAAAGGAGAGCACGTTTTTGTTTTGACTTTTCGTTCCTCCTTTTTTAGTAACTTAATCACAGTTGTTGCATATAAGCCTACATACGCAGAAAAGTTTGCTTGAAATAATCAGTACAAATAAAGCCACGTCATAGCCTATTACTCTTTTTTCAACTAAGGACAATTAATAAAAATTTAATGCCCCCTCTAATACATTTCCAATGTTTCATCCAATCTATCTCCTTGTCCACTAATTTCATTCAGATGGAAAAGACATGTCACCAATGTTTTGCATTCTTTACATACAAAGAATGTCTTTTTGAACGTCCGAAAATCTTTTGTGCGTTCGAAAACATTTTCGTGCGTTCTAAAAACTTTTTGGCTTCGAAAATCTATTTTGCCCTTCAAAAATCTCTTCACATGTTCCAAAAATAGTTTTGTATGTTTAAAAATCTTTTCGTATGTTTGGAAAAAAATATTTCGTGTGCGTTCCAAAAACATTTTCTTAAATTTCCTTTGAAAATCAAGCACGTTCGAAAATATTTTCGTGCCTTCCAAAAAACTTTTCGCACGTTCGGAAATCCTCGTAATTTCATTTCGTTGTTCAACTCATTTTATTCATCAACATTGTGATTAGTATTCTCATTTTTTCAGTCCGCCATTGGTATTATTGTATTGTTCAGTATTCTCATCCGTGTTCATATCCCGGTTGAAATTATTTAAAATCTATTCAAAGTCAGGGGCGTAGGTTGGTCTGAGCCTTGGGGGGGGGGGGGAAGAAATTGGAGAACACGGAACTCAATTTCAAGAAGCAAGCGTATGTGTAAGCGACATGGATATGGGGGAGGTATTGACCGTAATCAAAGTGTTTGGAGAAAGATGGCATCTGTGCACAACAGTGGTATTGACAAGTAAACACCGCTGGAAACAACACTTGTTCAAATTTTCGTTTTCCTTTGCCTCAAAAATTATTGAGCCGTTTGACCTGAGGTTTTTATGTGTATGATTCATGTGAAATACTCTTTCCGTCCATCAGTCCGAAAGACAATTTCGCATTTTTCAGGTTTTAACCAACTTATATTCAGGCTTTCATTTTATTGGTATGCTTGTTTTCTAATAACGTACAAGTCCTACCGTAGGTGAATATGGTCGTTTCAATATTAAAAAACGTTCTTTACAGAGGTGACGTCAATGTAGTTTATCTTCCCTTATAATACCTGTTCGTGATTTCTTCTTCTTAAAAAAAATCCGTCTAAAGTAGATCATATCTGAAAGTTTCGATCATAAACCTCACAAATGCGTTACAGGTGTGGGTGCATGGTGCATTTATCGTTTTTTTTTTTTTTTTTTGCTTAATGTAGTTCTCGGGGTTGTGTTTTCAGGTCCGGCTAAGTTGGATTTGTGATGTTCGTTCTATAGCACACCCAGTGGATACTTTTTTGATTGAGCACACCCATTAATTTTGACGTAAATCATTAAATTATGGGAATGATGTCTATGAGCAAAAATGTTCTTTTCACCCAAATTTATATAAATTAAAGGATTTATACTTCTAGCCACAAGTATATCGAAATGGCTAAACGCGTTTCTGGTAGCTAGAAATTTTGAAATCGTCAAAAATCATGTATTTCGAATGGAAATCGTCGTTACATGGATTGCTTCCACCTAGACATATCATTTTGAAGCATAACCGATTAGAACAATTTAGAAATTTCGGTGTAAAATGAGCAAATGCTCGTTTTTGTACAAAACTTCTCGTTATGCATTGTTTTAACGCCATTTCAAATCTTTCTTCCTCTGTTCTGCACGACCCATCTTGCTTGAAAGCTTACCACCCAGTTAAATCCTAAGAAAATATGCACAGGGAGCATCGTTGTTAATGCTGTTTATAGAGAATGGGGTATTTTGAGTTGAACCAAGAGCGGATTCCATGTAATGCCTTTTCTCAACACATGTTCATGGGACTCCGAATTGTTGATGGTATATTGGATTTCTAATTTGACTTAGAGGTTCACCAGGTGTCTAAAGGCACATCAAGGAACCCTGACCATCTGATCGTAGGTGGACACTAGCGATAACTGGCCTACTCTTTTCGCCAAGTGTCCTGAGCCTAAACAAGACAATTGTATAACTCACCTGACCCAGCTTAGATATACATATATCCGACTGACGTTAATGAAAAATTTTTAAGATTCTTTTCCCGAAAGGATGGAAGGGTCTAAGAAACCTGTCTCTCACAGCTGCCATGCAGTATACAAAAAAGTACTATGCGTAAGGCTCAAAATTGATAAACCCGAAAAACTGAATCTCCTTAACAACACATCACGGAGGGAACCAAAACTTTGCCACGCAGAATAACTGGGGAACAGCTTTTCACGAACCAGGCGTAGATTGGGACTTAGGCAGAGTTATAGTTATGCCTATACAAGACTTTATTTCTAACGGCACACCAAACTACTACCTTGGTGGGCGTTCAACCAGCTAAGCCACTGCCTCCCTTATAACAAGCTGAAAGGTTCAGTAAGACTGAGGACTACTTCACTTCACTAGCACTGAAATAAGTGCCTAGCCTATTTAGGTCCTATGTATGCCGGTTGTGATATCAGCGGATATTTACAGCAGCTATTACTTTGTGCTACCTCATGGATGCTAAACGTCTTCATTATCATGTGACTGCGATAGTTTCAAATGTGACTAGGAATTAGTTTATGACAGTAAAATACCGGACATATTGCAGGATGTAAATCGTAATATCCTTTTAGGATCGTTCCCTTTCTATTTTTTTTTCCGTTAGCTGTAGTAGTAAAAGCGTCTCTCCTACACTTCTTTGCACATAGGCCTACATATGGGCCTATATGCATAATAGGCCTAATAATAATATCGTAAACGGAAAAAAAAATATGTTTACTCCACGAAACTGATACATGTAATAATCAGACAGCCCCGCTCCAGGTGTTTTATCCACGAAAAGGAAAAACGATGAATGAAACTGAGAAAAAGTAAACACACTACGCATAAGCGATTCTCAGTAAAAATATTCGTTGTTAATTCCAGTGTTACCAGCTGAGTACATATACCTCCACTTCGTCTCTGAAATCTGGTTCGTCTCACAGAGGTTGCATCAAGTGTTAGTTCCAAACAGTTTGCGACAGGGTCAGAGCTGAAGGGTGCATAATCCTTGAGAACAAAGCTCAATTGGTCGATATTCCTCCAATGCACATTACTAGATATTCTCTCCTCATATCTCTCCTAAGTAAACACAAGTATGTCGTTGCGTATAGGTTAGATTAGATGGAGTTTTACGGCCGTTTCCAACCTGTTGGTTCACGTCGAGCCGGCCGTTTTTCCATTTGTGGCTCACTGGCTTGTTTTCCTTACTCCATTGCTTATCGTTGCATGTAGGAGAACTCAGAGAAATTCACATTTTGCCGACTTGAATGCTCTTTTAATAAATTAAATGATGTTGTGGTGGTAGGTCACTGTAGGTTGATGACCTCTATCATTTTTCATGGAGGCTTAAAGGTCATTTGAGGTCACCAGAGGTTAAAGTATATGAAAACTTTTACTACGTTAATGATGATCTCTCAGCAACTGAATGAACTAGCACTTCAAACTATCAAAATTTGTAGCAGTTAATATGCAGATGATCTCTGTTATTTGAATTGTCCCATGGGAGACTGAGAAAATCATGTTTGCATAGTTAGTCACATTTTAAAATTGCAAAGTTAATGATCTTAGATAGTTGTACTTATAGTAAAAGCCGACATTTGTAGACCCTCTTGTAGGATAACAATTGTGTAGTATTTTAGGGGAAGTCAAGTGTCACATCTTGTCATCACTGAAATGCAATAGACTGGATCGTTCCCATCCTCCCCCCCCCCTTCCCTTGTTCCTTGCCAAAGAGTAGCGATTTAATGGCATTTAAATGTCTCTAAATAGAAGTTGGTCTCATTTTCTTCAACACGCTATTTGTAACCCTCCACAAACAATCCTTTCACATCACTTAACATAGCTTTTTAGATTCATCAGCTACTTATTTGCCAGCAAATCCCTGTCAAGATAACAAAGTACTTTGTGTGAGTCACCTTTTTCAAGGGAACTAAAAAAAAGAGATATTGGCAAGGAATCACAGTCTTTTGACTTTCCGGTTAAGAATAATGGAGGATTAAGCCATATTGCAAGACAATTCTAACGTAAATAAAAAGAAATCTATCACGATGTAAAGACGTAATGTGAATAACGGTATAAAAAATATATCGAATGGTGGGTAAGGTTCGCTGTTGCATGATGAAAGAAAAATCAATTTTATTTTTCTATTTTGCCTTTTCTGGGCGTGTGATGACCGATATACCATTATCTCACACTTCTGGACATATGGCACCGCCATATTCACGTTGGTGTGTATCGATCGAGATATAATTAGGCCTTTTCACACGGTGTTAACTTGAACCTTCGACAATTCAAATTATACGTATACTGTACAAGCGGGAGGTTCACACAACCGGGGGGGGAGGATACTGGGATTCGTGGATTTCATTGGCAGATTCACGCGAGTGTACATCTCCAGCTTTATAACAGAGATAAACGATAGCTTTTGACAAGATGTGGAAATAATATACTGAAATCTGGATTTGCAAAAAGTTATCTTGCATAGTTCAATCTTGACGTTATATAGTTTCACTCTTATCTTTTGATATGTTTGTCACAAGGCGATTTGCAGTTTTTTCCGTGATATTTCTTGCGATATGTTTAGTTCTCTTAAAGAACACCAAACCTCTAAATCAGCGTTTGCGGTAAGTGTGTTACTTTAGTCAGTGGTGCGAATGTACATGGTGCTAGAATACTCATTGTTAGACTGTAGCCTAAGTTATGAGCTCGGTTGACTGTCGCAGAACGTTGAATGCACGAGCAGCACGATCGAAGTGTCAGTTAATTCAAAACGTCTATAATTTTCACTTTTTCCTTCAGTTTGAATGAACTGCATTGGTATTAGAGCAGTGGTTCTCAAAGTGGGCCACTGCCTGATAAGAGGGGAGTGGGCGTTGGAAAGTCTCGTGTGGTTGGCACTGTAGAGTACAAGTGGAATAGGGGGGGTAGGCATTTATTTGAGGGTCCCTGACGATTACTACACATCACTGGAGGGATTAAGGCCAGCGTTACGCCAATCTTGCCGGCCCTTCACAGGGACTGAGCGGCGTGGTAGTTAGATGAAAAATCAGTTTCACATCTCCCCTCTTCAGGAACTGTTGTTCTTGCAAATAGGAAAAGGTTACTTGAGACAAAAATATTGTTGGGCTTGTCACTATGAATGACAGGACTGGGAGAGATGGAGCGATTGGTGGAGGGGAGGGAATGGGAATTACTCCTCAAACCACTTTCCATAGACGTATTTTTTTATACTTGTTGGAAACTGCCTCTAAGTTATAGGTATATTTCTGTAGGAATTGCGTGATCAAACATTTTCTCGAAACGAGTGTATAGTAGGTAACGTGATAAATTAATTCGGTCGAAGACAAGTTATTTCTGTATCCACTTTAATCTCTCTCTGTCTCCTCTTTTTTCTCTCTTTTTTTTTTTTTTGGCATATTTCAGGTTTAGCGAAAGACAACATCCTCTCAAGACTATTCGGCCCTATTCAGCAGATGAAAGCTGTTCACCACTCACGAGCATCGTCCTCGCGAAAACCCACAAAACAGGAGGATCCACCCTCAGCACAATCATTGCCCGTTATGGACACGATAGGAACTTATCATTCGCCTTACCAGCCAATGGGTTTATTCTCGGTTACAGTCTGTTCTCGACGAAAATGCTACTGAGGCAGCCATCCGAAGATGGATTTAACATCCTCGTCAACCACGTTCCCTTCTATAAGGCAGAAATGAGGAAAGTAATGAATCTGAACACTAAGTATGTCACTATTTTGAGAGAACCAGTCTCGAGGTGGTATTCGGCCGTGGCATATTATTCCCTCCGGAACCTTGTACGTTTAACCAAAGCGAAACAAAAATCTCTAGGGGATAATTTACCCATCGAGTTACCCTCTGCGATAGCCGATTGTGACGCTTTTTCATGTAGGCTAGGTTACAACGGACAGCTATTTGATTTAGGATTGACCTCCAAGACAGATTTAAAAAGTAAAACGGCGATTGAAACAAAAATAAAAGGAATAGAGAATGATTTTGATTTAGTTCTAATCACTGAATATTTCGACGAATCCTTGCTGTTGCTGAGGAAACTAATGTGCTGGACCTTCGATGATATTTTGTATATTAAGAAGAAACAACGTTTGAACATAAATCGTCAAGAACGGTCGGATAAAGCGATGGCCGACGAGATTCGAAAATGGAACGAAGGAGACGTAAAGTTGTACGAGCACTTCAATCAAACATTGTGGAAGAAAATAAATGATTATGGTCGAAATTTTCAAAGGGATCTAAATTACTTCCGGGGAATGAACGATAAAATCGCCAAGTCGTGCGTCGACATCTCGTCATTTAATAACGTGGGCAATCACGTACTTAGGAACAAGACTGTACTTTGTGAAAATTTAAACAGAGATATAAAACCATACACACAGATGCTGGTCCGCAAGGTGAAGATGCGTGAAGCTTGATTCCAGATCAAAAGCATAATGGCATATCCAGTATCGTCCAGTTGTGGCTGCCTTTAAAAAAAAACACTGACAAGATGTATCTCGTCATTGTTAGACTCGGTTTGAAGGGCCATTGGCGGATCCAAGGTGGAGGTAGGGGTCAATGGCTTCACCCCCCCCCCCCCCCTTCTTGAGTTGTGATTTTTTTAAATAGTCTTTTTTTCCTAATAATGTTATTTGGCTATAATAGGCTATCCTATTTGAAGTCCCTAAATCTGAAGAGTGAAGGATTAGTACCCATTTTCGTAGGTTCAAAAGTTTGGATTCCATGGTGGCCAATTTTCATTTACAGATTCGATATCACAGCAGAGTGACAGCAAACCGGAGGCTTCGAATTGTATGCACGGTATATGTGTGTAACGCTCCTGCTGTCTGTATCTTTGCGCAAAAAATGTTTGTGTGCGTGTGTGGGGGGGGGGGGGGTGCATCCACTCTGAAGCCTATGGAGAACAGGATTCTGCAGCGGAAATTGAGCCAATTATAGATAGCCTTCATACAACTTCCCCGCACCTGCCCTCTTTTTCTTAATTCCTGTGGGGAATCCGGGGAAGTTTAAGGGTCCCTGAGTTCTTCTGAATTTCTTTTTCTAAATACGCTCTCCTTTTTATCTCATCGCCCTATAGGGGCAGGGACTAAGATGAGATATAGTAGTCACTTGGCTAGTGGAGCTATATATTGTACTGTGCTTCCACGGGAGAATGGTTGCAATGGAAACGCTTGGAGTGAGTGAGTAGCGACACCCCAGGGGTGTCTCATGGTAGAGTGACCACAGGTACAGCCATGTCCTGTTGGGTGGTATAAATGAAAATGTGTCTGTGTCGATGTGTGTGCGTGTGTGTGTGCTTCCGCAAAGTTCCAAATCATGATTTTTCCAGAATACCTTGAAAAGTGTCTGAGCGACTAAGTTTGAACTTGGTCAGGTTGTGCATGATGCCAAAATGTTCAATATGTATTGATTGTATGGTAAATTCAGTTAAAATTGCTGATTTTTAAGAAAAAAAAAAGCCAATTTTTCCCCAAGATTGGTATTTCCAGCACATCTTGATGTATTTGAGCATTTAATGAAAATTTTGCAAGGATTTACCTTAGAATGTAATATTCAAGTATATCACTTTTGTAGTGAAGAGAGTAAAATTTGCTGATTTTTTAGAAAAAAAAGTCAATTTTGCCCCAAAATTCGGATTTCTGCCATATCTTGAAAGATATTTAAACACTTCATGTAACATTTTGCAAGGACTTACCTTTGAACATAATAATCAGATAGATTACTTTTATAATAAATAGAGTGAAATTTGCTGATTTTTTTTTTAGAAAAAATTACCAAA
The DNA here is from genome assembly GCA_021234535.1 of Stichopus chloronotus. NCBI lineage: Eukaryota > Metazoa > Echinodermata > Holothuroidea > Aspidochirotida > Stichopodidae > Stichopus > Stichopus chloronotus. Next base: position 8,045,484 of record CM037829.1, read on the forward strand.
TTTACATCAAAGTTAGGGTTTCCAGCATATCTTGAGAACTATTAGACCAATTAAATTAAGATGTTGTAAGGACCGACGTGAGAACACATTGTTCAACGTGATATTTCTGCAGTGGTAAATCCAGTGAAGTATGCTGGGTTTTTTTTTTTTGTTTTTGGGGGGTTTTTTTTGTTTTTTGTTTAAAAGGCCAATTTTGCCCCAAAATTTGGATTTCCACCATATCTTGAGAGCTATTTGAGCATTATAGACAAAAGTTTGCAAGAACTTATCTATGAACATATTCGACATAAATGATCAAGATATGTCACTTTTATAGCAAACTGAGTAAAATTTGAGGATGATTTAGAAAAAAAAAAAAACGCCAATTTTCGGCAAATTTGGATTTCCAGCATATCTTGAGAACTGTTAGACCTATAACATCAAACTTACTAAAGACTTACCCCGATAACTTGTGCAGAAGGGAAAAATTGAGCTCAGTCTGCTACTTTTTGAGAAAACAAGCCTGTGTTATACTTAGGGCCAAAATTTTCACTTCCAGTATATCTTGAAAACAGAAAACTTGAACCAGTTTTGCATTTTCAGCACATCTTCAGAACTGTAAGCATTTAATTTTGCAAGCACTTACTGGTAAACGCATTCTCCGAGGTGTAACTCGACTTAGAAGCTGCTTGTGAATGTGCTGAGCTGTGTTTAAAAAAAGGAAGCATAATGGTAAACACTAAATTGGGCTAATGACTACTGATGCAGCGTATGGTTTTGGATCCACACTATCTTATATAAGCAAAAAGAAAAAAAAAACATGATTTAACCTTATACACCATTGCGATTCATATATACATATTCGTTAGGGCCAAGAATTACACCATGGAATCTTATGTAGGTGCAATCAATACGGTTTACACATGAGGGAAACCCCTCACAGCCATGAAGATCCTCTTCTTGAGTACGTTGCAGTTCTTCGAGGGTTGTTGTGAATTTGACAAATTACGACTGTGGCCTGCATAGTGCTCTTGCCTGTCTCCTGACGGCTCTACAAACCGTCGGCACACTTGCACCGTCCATGTCGTTCAGCTCCAGAGTCATCTGTTGGAGAACGATATGCCTTATAAGAACCGAAGTGCAATAAACACTTGTAGAGATGGTGGTAGTGCATGGTTTCGACTTTTTGCATGCTGTAGTTGTTCTGTCAACAAATCTTTGATGTTCAGGCATGCAAGTCTGCTGAATCGGTACTTCGCATGCATTTGTTGGTCAGTCCAAAGATCCAGCTGGTTAGTCCTATCTTTGAATATTCTTTGCCTTCGCAAAGCACGTCGATTATCCCCTTCAAGCAGCTTCAAGAACTTTTTTAGGTCTATTGAAGATCATTCCTTAAGTTAGGAATGATTTCAGCACCACGATAGGAATGAATTCTTTCTAAGTCGTTTCATGAAATAGAAACTTAAGAATGTTCCTAAAGTTAGGAACATTCTTGTACATTATGAAATAGAGCCCCGGGCTGAATGTTTACGTCAGTTAGTAATGACATTTCCTGTACGCATAACTACATAGCATGGAAGCCCCGTCATTGGCGCCCTTAAGACACTCTATCGCCTGTATTTTGGAATGAAGATGTCAAAACACTCACCTACAAGCTTTTTTCACATGCTCTGTGCCTCAAAAATCCAAGGATATAAACGATTTGGCACCCAGTTTAGCATAATACGGCAAAAATGGCTGCAATTTGATGAGACTCCTTCGGCGATTTCAAGTTTGCGGAGCACCCAATATTGGCGTATTTTCCCATAGGGTCACTGTGTGTGTCCGTCCATTGACTTTGTACACAGTGTGCTTCGTGCCTTTAGTTAAATCACAGTCGAGTGAGGAAAGGTCGATGAACTTGTATTAAAGGAATAGATAGGGACTATTTGATGGTATGAAAATTTTTAAACACTGACAATACTCAGTATTATTCTTCCTGCAGACAATGGGGGCATAAAAATTTCTTATCAATTTGAATGTCTTCCTTTGTGGTTGGAACACAGAATTCTAAATGGGTCCAGTGGGTGCAGCTGTCACATTGTCCCCAGTCGACAAACTTTACTTCATTTCTCAAGACGTCCCTCAAGTTTGGTGGTGAAACCGTTGACAAACACAACAATGGTCATCTTGGTTGTAATCAGAGTCATTTTGTGATTCATCCGTTTTGTGGGTTGTTTTTCCTAATGAATTTTCAGCTTGTCCTGTGTTTTGAGGTTCTTTTAAACCTGGCTCCTTTTCAGATGTTTCCAATACTTTTCTGATTTTGATAACAATCTTATCTTCTGTTATTGCAACGCCTCCGGGTCTGTATTTGTATTTTCGTTCAGTAGTTTTTGAAGGTTTAGGGACTGAAATTTTTTCTCTGAGAAAATCATCTAGAGTATAATTAACTTTATCACTTGTGGTTGGTGTTCTTCCCTCATTGTTCTTATCTGTCACAGCAGTGGCCACTTTGAGATGATCAGCTGGAATAAAATGCAGGCTGTCAATAGCACCAGGGTTAATTGGATGAATGCCTGTCTTTCTGAAGGAGGTTACAAGATTAAGTGGCGTGAAAGATTTCATAAAGGCTTTCGAAATGAGTTCGCAAATTTCATATCTGGTAATGACCTCTCCAGGATGTTCTCTCATGAACCTTTGGCATTCCTGGTGATAGTACGTTTTCAGAGGTCCAAATAGAGTGACGTCCATTGATTGAAGAATGTGACTTGGATGAGGTGGTAACACAAACAAAATTATGTTTTTTGACTGTGCATACTCAATCAATTCAAGGGATATATGTGAAGCATGACCATCATATAAAAGGAGGACATGTTCTCCTTGACTGCGATGAGGTAAATGCATTGTCAGGTGATTTTCTATGTAGTCAATAAAGATTTTACTGTTACTCCAGCCTGTTGCTGACATAGCAAAACCACTCCCAGGGACACTGCCATTTTTCAAAAGATCATTCATTCGTTTCCCCTTGAAGATGAAGAAAGGGGGAATTGCATGACCAGTAGCACTTCCAGCAGCTAATACAGTGGTCATGGGACCACGGTCACTGACAATAGCATTCACTTTCATCCCCCTTGATGCTACAACCTTGTGGGGAGTATGCTCCACCTGAAATCCACTTTCGTCCACATTGAAGATTAGGTGGGGCTTTTCTTTCAGGTTGTACTTTTCCATGATGTTATTCAGCTCATCAAAATATTTGGCAACAGTCTCCTTGCTAGTTGCCTTGGCCTTGACTCAGCTTGAGCGGTTTCACACTTTGAGTTCAGGCCATCGTTTAAGAAATCGTTCCAACCAGTTTTTGGACAGTAGCTTATCATTTTGCCTTACTCCCCAAAAAATAGCATTTGTTGCCAACTTTCGGATGTCTAATCGAGACATAGGAAAACCCATCTTAGCCAAATGGATGATGTGGTCTTTGAGTTTTTCCTCATGATGTTTAGGGATGACAGAGTTTTTCCCCATGGGAGAGTCAATTTTGTCTTCTCCTTTAGACATAATTCTCCTTAAGGAAGTTTCCGGGACACCACAAATCTTTGCTGCTTTTCTGAGGGACCACCTCTTTTTCCTTACTAGGTTATAGGCCCTCTTCATCATTTTCTTATCGTATAAACGATATCGTTTCTCCTATGTTAAAGAAAATAAGTAACAGAAAAAAAAAATGGCTATTTAAAAAAAAGAAAAAAATGAACTAAATACAGTACGAACTCAAATTATATCTTTACAGTTTGTCTGCATATCAATGCCATCTCTGTTGTAGCCCATGTAACTCAGTCCTTTTTATCATCACCATGATCATCATTCATGAGACAAGCAGCCATTTCCAGTAAGTTGATTGAGGGACAAAATGTGAAAACAAAGACTTTAGGAGGTTACACTGAACTTTAAAACAAAAAGTCTGTAGCCCTGTACCTTTCCCATTCTCCAAATTGTCAAAAATTGAACATAAGTATGAAATCTTAATGTGCAGTAAGTTGCAGCTAAACATCGATAATCCTTACTACTACTTTAAAGTTAACTAAGAAAACTGGGGCAGTTTAGGGGACACGTAAACAGTCTGGTGACCTTTAACCTAGGTTATGCATATACATACACTACATACACGATGGTGCACCGGGTGCAACGACACCGGGAAGGACGAGTGCTCATGCGGCGGTAATTTCAGATAAATTTTGGGAATCTCATTCACAAAATCTTACAATTCTTGCAGTATTATGATGGGCTTTTAAAACGTGCCTGACAGAGTCATAATTTAGATGGAACGTACCTGAAAGGGATTCATAATGGCGAAAAACGTAACTGTGGTTAGGCTCTAGTAGGTTAGGCTTGCTTTAGTATTGTTGCCACGGTGATAGTTCGTGATTTTTGTAGGTGCGCCAATATTGGGTACCCGCCAATTTCGGGGGCTGTACTATATATAGATCTACTGCCCAATTGACCACGAACTCAAGATGTTCACGCACTGTGAAGTAAATACTGAGCCATGCATAACGCGCTTTTCATGGCACTCAAAGGATCCACAGTGACGGGGCGTGCGGATATGAGGAATCCCCTGACGCGCACGCGTTTCCTGGGAATACTTTGGACGCACGCTCGATATCTAGGCACATGTACGCATGCAGGTATTTGTGAAGTTCGACGCTTACATCAACCAGTAACTTGAATATTCAGCACTTGGCACGACAAGCACACGAATGTTATGCTAACTTGTTTTCTTTCTTTTTTTTGTTGGACTGTATAACAACTACACAGGACAATTTTTTTCTTTCTTTTTTTTTTTTTGAGGGGGGACGCATAGTACTTTATTTCATACCGTTTATTCCGTCTAAGATTTCAGCGCGTTAATTCTGAGACTATCAAACAGTCGCCAAGAAGGTAGTTTGACAAAAGTGGTAGGCTGTGACACAAGTTGTTGATTGTGACAACAACAAAAAAGAGGGCAATCCACGGAGTTGCGTATCTCATCGCCAACATGCACATTGATTTCAATACAGGGCCTGCACATGAGAATTTGTAATAGTCTATTGCTAAGTATTTACAAAACTTGAAGTTAATTGGTTTAACAGTTCTCAAGATATGCTGGAGATACAAATTTTGGCGCAAAATTGGTCTTTTACTAAAAAAAATCAGCAAATTTCACTCTCTTTACTACAAAAGTGATATACCTTGAATATTTCATTCCATGTAAGTTTTTGCAAAATTTTGCATTAAATGCTCAAATACGTCTCACGATATGCTGGAAATAGCAATTTTGGGGTAAAATAGACTTTTTTTCCTCACAAATCAGCAAATTTGACTCGATTTACCATTATAGTAATACTATGTTGAACAATGTGTTCTCAGGTAAGTACTTACAAAACTGTAAGTTAATTGATGTAATAGTTCTCAAAATATGCTGGACATACAAATTTTGGGGCAAAATTGGCTTTTTTTCTCAAAAATCTGTAAATTTCACTCTCTTTACTACAAAAGTGATATACCTTGAAATTTTTCATTCCCAGGTAAGTTTTTGCAAAATTTTGCATTAAATGCTCAAATACTTCTCAATATATGCTGGAAATAGCAATTTTGGGGCAAAATAGACATTTTAAAAAAAAAAAATCAGCAAATTTGACTCGATTTACCATACGACTAATACATCTTGCACGTATTGGCATCATGCACAACCTTACCAAGTTTCAACTTAATCGCTCATATGCTTTTCAAACTATTCTGAAAAAAAAAACCACAATTTGGACAGGTCCGGACGCACACACACACACACCACGCACACGCGCACACACATTGGCACTGACACGTTTTCATTTATACCACTCAACAGGACCCCACTGTACCCATGGTCACTCTACCATGGAGTACCCCTGGGGTGTCGCTACTCATCCACTCCAAGCGTTTCCATGGCAACCTTTCTCCCATGGGTGCACAGTACAATACATAGCTTCACTAGCCAAGTGACTACAATATCTCATCTAGTCCCTATAGGGGATGAGATAAAAAGGTTGCATATCTGAGTCCCTACTCATACTTCCATAATTATATGCATGTATTTACGAAGTATTTGCTGACTAGCCACAATTAATCATACGTGCATATATCGGTTTTACTGAAGAGCAGCAGCGTAGGTCAACGCATCAAACTTTTTTTTTCAATTGCGGCAAATCTGCCTAACTGTCGTGTACCGTACCAACCTAATTAGATCATATCGTCAGGAAGTCTGAATTCTCTCGATTACAGAGTTGTTTTTCTATTATTTGTAGTCTAGGATAACCAGACAACGGATCAACACAACTGCAGCAAGATTATAAATTTAGTCAAGTTAATTTCACTTTTTTTTTCATAATACTGCATTTAATAACATTTGTCGGGAGGTTGCTAATTGGGGCTGTAAAACTTTGGAGGGACTCCAACTTCCATTCCTCCACCCCCGCCCCAATCATTCCCCGTAGCTAGGCCACTGTGTGGCGACTTTAACTTAAATAGGCTACCTGGAATTGGTTTCATTGCGGTGCTTCCTCCCTATTATTATTGTAGTGCGCCGCACTACAATCTTGTCATTACTGGTCGACCAGCAATTTCTTTTGTTGAGCCTTGTATGGCTCATAACGCCTCACCTGCGCGTAATGTAACTTAGTTCATACAAATAGGCCTATGCATGCGCGACCTTTTAGTAGTAGCAGCAAGTGCGCGCTATGGCCGTCTTCAAACCAAAATCTACTAAGAAAAAGCAAATGTCACGACTACAAGAACGATTTAAGGGGTTAAAGTGATGAGAGAGCCCTGCGGATAAATTTCCAGAAAACGTGATGAAATGTGGTTCGGCCTTTTTCCAATGAGGTGATAAACGTAGAGTGTCAATGTTGTTTCCAAATTGGTGTACAATACAGCGCCATTGTGTTTAAATATGATGTCACAGAATCGTGTACTGCTTCACTGCGTTTGGGTGGTTACTACATGACGTCCTTCTACAGAATCACGTACTGCTCTCATGTTTTATTTCAGTAGGTGAAACAGAAAGACAGTTTTGACATATATACAGCTAGTACTAGAGTACTCAGAGCAGTACAGGCTTGTACGACATACGGTATATAGTAACGATAAACGGCGGCAACTTTACAACATATGAGAGAGATCCAATGTAATTTTTGTTTCGTCCAGCGTGAAATATAAAAAAGAATGGATTGGGAAAGGGTTCGACAGGAAACGGCACTGCCTTACGCAAAAAATGCTAACTCCTATGAGGAGTGGGTCCACAGAGACTGGCTTATTCCCAACAACAAGGACTTAGCCTACCGGGCACTACAATTCTGCGTATTTGTGGGCAAATGCAGTTCTAGTTAACATTTATTATTTGCTTCTTTTTATCTCTTTCATTGAAACACAGGGGCTCAATGATTCGAAACCCGAGAATTGAAATGTCGAAGTTTTAGAAATGGTATTGAATGTTGCCATCGCAGTTGTCTACACCAATTTGCTCTGTTTGTCAAAGCATTAGTGTTGAATACCGGAGGTCATGCCAGGGTGACACACAAATCCAATGAACAAGCCTGCGGACCTAGTGTCGCACGTCATGAACTTGGTGCATGCCGCCCTCTTTCCAATTTCAATTAGACCAGAAAAACTATGCGTATGCAAAAGATAAACAAATCGATCGTCAACGAGTGTACTTTTGTGTGGTATAGATGTTTTGTGTAATCTTCGTACCATTTACGTTGGTAGGTGGTTTAGAGTTTTATATACAAAATGTTGCACTTTGTATTGCTTGTTATTCACATATTTGCTACACCTGTTTTTGTTTTGTGTGTGTTTGTGTGTGTGTTGAGCACATTAAACGTACAAAGGCTTTCTTAGTGTGTGTTGAGCACATTAAACGTATAAAGGCGGAAAGATAGAGGATGTGAACACCAACGGAAGTCTCCAAAGTTTAGATGATTTTGTAACTCTTCACAGGCCGGTCAGGCCCCCAATATTAATTGCTTGTCGCAACGCTAACACTATCATTCTGTTTGGTCCTCTTGTGCTTTCAGTCAGTCAATAAAACAAGATAAAAAAATAAAAAGTCAAAAGAGTTCATGTTATTCAGAACATGGCATGTATTTAAAAGAAACCTTATAATACCTTGACCATTATAACATCTTTATCACTTCTATTCTCAAATATATTACTCCAAAATTACAAAGACTTCTGGAGCAGCAAAATAGTGACGTCACTTTACTGTTTGTCATGATTACAACACAATGCTTTTCAAATATTAAAATCATAAGGTAGTCCCTTGTTAACGCATACATTGCAATATAAGATTTTTTTTTCTTTGCATGTAACTTGAAAATCAGAGCCAAGTAACTAGTGGACTTTAGAAGGTACCAGGTTAAAATTTGCACATCATATAAATGCATTCATAAATGTGACAAATTTATAGGCTTTACCCAGTCGTTACAAAAACTTGCTCAAATGCGTCAAAAAAGATTAATGTTTTGCATGCTTCGGGAGAAGGGCAGTAATTGTTCAGGCCTACGTCAAGACATATACCAATGATGGTCATTTTGGTACTTTTTTCAAAGGTTTTATTATCTTTGGTATCAACATGGATGGTTTGCCAGAATATCCACCACAATTGCTCCAAAGCAATTAAAGCGTTTAAGATATCACAGCAAAATACTCCCTATTTAACATGATACTTCTGACCAAAACATTTTGTAATTTTGTCCATACAGCAATGCTTTGAGAGTTGAGACCATGTATTATGCTTCTAATCTTTGAATTTAATATACGTTTTTTTATACCACAGCTCATGAATAAAAACAAAACAATATCATGAATATGCAACAGAGGACAAAACTGGTCAAGAACTTTTTCTTCAAAATTCATGCACTTGTGGGCAGACTTGACAAGGGTAGAATTGGTAATATGGTTTGCCAGTTAACGTATTAATGTGTTGATTTGGACCTTCAACACACATACTAGGTGCACCTTGAGTCGATCAGTATTTTGAGTCGATCAATGCATTCTTACCTCCAGCGAGGCATTGTGGACAAAAAGGGATTTCAAAGTAAGCACCGCCTACATGGTATTTACTTCAAACCACATCAGAAATAAGTATTTGCTGAGTTATTTTTCATTATCATTAAATCTTTTTACTCACAGCCAAATTTTCAAGTTTCAGCATTATTGCTAACTATCATCTTTTAAATCGCACCAAACTATCGACCAGAACCCCTTTGATGAAACTCTCATTCAAACTTTTGATAGCAGAGAAAATATTTTTATCGTATTTTTTTTTTACATTGGTATGTACTAATTTGATAATAAATGGCATTTTGATACATCTTATTCCGGAGTGCTTGACTCGGGTTCCCTCATAAGCCTTGTGTTAAATACGGCCTCCTTAAATTCAAAACCTGTATCCAAGGAATTACTCATTTTTAACACAACCAAAGTATAGCAGAATAATAAAGGCAAGTAATGAATATTTCCTTTAAAGTTACAGCACATATATTTTAATCATGTTTCCATATACTTAGGATCATTCTGTTTGTTAGGTGATCGACTCAAGATACCCCCAGTCTATACGACACCTCTACACAACATAGCATATAATATTGTGTACCGCATGCCCTGAAATTAGCAATTAAGCAAAGTGTAGAACTGATTTGGCATGTCATTACATTATCATCAACTATGTGCTGGTTCCTGTTTCTTCCATTTCGTGGCTGTTACAAATTGAAACTATTGGCAAAATCTGAAAGAATTCCAGTTCCTAAGATCATTCTAATTTGTGCAATCTTCTGAAGGAAGACATTGAAAATGAAGAACAACATGCACTTACATGGACGTTTTAGTTGTAATGATGTGAAATATCTTTTTCCTCATTAATCTATGGGTCACGTAACCCCAATTTGGTTAACCTAAAAGACACTGATGTTTTGAACCACATACACTTACATGGACCACCACTGTTTGGGTCATTTATTTTGGGTCATATTCTTTTCGAAACAACGATGTAAAACACCACTTTTTTCTGTCCTTTTTTCTCATTAATTTTAAAAAGTCATGTTAACCCAGTTTTGGTTAGCCTGAATGGATACTTTAATACTATTTCTTATCAGGCTAGGTTTGTACGTCCAGGCTTTGAGTTGCTGTTTGACTTCAGCAACTATAGCAGCTACAGTGTTGTTTCACAGCCTGTAACTTGTCTCCTGTAATTCTGTTTCCACAAGAATGTTTGGTGAATTGGTCATATCATAATGTACTTAAGACTGCTTTTACAATGTACCACCAGTTAGATACATCAAGATACACACAATGTATCCACTGGAGATTTTTGAGATCAATTTCTGGACAGGGATAAAGCATCGCCCTCACACTGTCTTGCTGATTAATACATTCAAACAGCCACTAAAATTTGTAATACACAAAAAATATTAACATATTCCAAAACACAAAGAGACAAAATTTGTGCATTATTCGCAAAAGAAGCAACACCTGGCACTTTCCAGAGGACGTATTACTTGGAACAAATCCCATATTTTGATTACTTCACAGAAAAAGAGAGAAATTTCCATTTCTTTCACGGCATTGTGTGAATCATATTCAAGTATTCGTGCCAACCTTTTTAATAACAAAGATGTGGGATTATTCACTAAACATCTTCATCAGTGGTACATACAGCACCAATCCATGGAGAGGGGGACGTGAGTATTGTATATTGAGGTCAGTTCACAACATCAAAGAATACATTGTAACCTTTCCCAGTTTGTACTGTAAGTAGTTGATCTCAATATGGGGGGCAAACTAAAAGGTGTTAGATGATATCTTTGATAAATACAGAGTGATCATTAAGAAAGATAGAGAGCCTGTGTGAGGGAAAGGAAAACTGGTGGATGGGAGTTGAAATGCTGAACAATTCAAATTAATTAGTGGCACTAATTGAACATGAAGGGGATAGAAGGGGAATAATAAAACAATATGTTGGATAAAAATACACCCACTCATCTCTGCATAGACAATTTTCATTTAACTCTCGTTTGACAAAAGAGTGGCTTTTGAATTCTGATGTACAACGATGAAATCATTTTGTCATCTTTGGCAGCGCAGAAAAACTGCCCAATTTTCCACTCGATACCAATGCGGGAATTCTGAGGGGTACATATTTCCATCAATGTAGATCGACGACAAGTTACCTCATACAGGAGTCAATTGGGTTTAACACCGGTGCAGCAAAAGATGCAATATCAGAAACAAATCTGACAATCATATCGTAACAGTGGTAAGCTCAGCTTCTTGCAGCTTAAGGAGAATAAAACTTCCTGACTATTCCATGACTTTTCCATGACCTGTTTCATGATTAATCATGATCAAACTGATAAAAAAAACCTAGTGCGGTGCAAGGATAGTGATAGAAAGTAAATTTTTGTCAACCTTTAAAATATTGGCAGTCTCTTCTAAATTCCATGACAGTTCCATGACCTCTGTCATTTTCACAAAATTTCACAACTTTTCCCCAGACTGGAAAGTGAAAATAAAATTTAATGACTTTTCCAGGCCCTGAGAACCCTGTTACTTACTTTTTTTGACATACATTTATCCCTACCAAACAAAAAGTGACAATATCTCCCATTTTGATAAATCCATCTTAAAGTGATCTGATCTGATATGTTTACTGGTACTTGAGAGCATTTTTATCAGGCAATGGGGACTTCCTCAACCGTTGAACATCAACAATGATTTGAAGTACAAATGTCACCTTTATCCTTGCTGAGGAATGAAAAAACTGATTTACTTTTTCCACTTCAAGCTTGATAACAGAGGCAAGGTGAGGCGCTGGTATGCTTTCTAGGTATCCATGCTGAGGTGAGCGTAGAAATGAAAAGGTAACTGATCAAACTAAAGAGAATAAATAATCCATGCCTAAATCCTCAATTTAACTCTCCTCTCCATCTTGAACGGAGACCGGTGTGCAGACTCCACAAAGGGGCTCCTTGGACAAAACAAATATGTGAGCTGCAGACAGCAGTTCAACAAGAGAGAGTGGTTGGCAACAAAACATAATGCTTTTATCATCATCACATCAGATGGAGTAACTTCCAAAGAAGCTATTGCAAATCAGACAAACAGTACGATCCAGTCATCTAATTGGTCGACATTGTAGGTCAAAGGTCGGACTTTGTACCGGACCTGCTGACTAGCCTGTATGCTACGTAAGCACCGAGGGCGGACACGACGACCCCCACTCCGACCAGCAGCCAGAGGTTTCTGCTCTCTTCCGGCATTCCCTTGAGATGGCTGGAGCGAGAAGAGAAGACAAAGTAAATCCATAACTATACATTTCAATTTCGGTAGAACATTACTGGTAAGAAACAGCAGGACAATGGTGATGTACTGCAGGCATGACTGAATGAAAACTTCATCTGGGTATTAAAGTTAACTTTGCCATGGCACAAGCCAACGGTGTCATGAATGTCAAAGATTCTTCTCTTGGTTTTCAGATGACACAAACGTACGGCTAGAGCTGTAATGTTTCATGATGTTTGCATCTCTGCATACCAAAGAATGCTTTGTAAGACAGACATACAATCATGAACTTAATTTTCAATGTAAATTCACCATATTTACTCAAATAAATGCCCCAGGGGCATGGAATTTTTGTACAGGGGGAGAGGGGAAGGGGCATTTATTAGAGTCAAATTTACCATTGAGGAATCTTTAATACCTCAATATTAGCATTAGAGAAGCTTCCACAGTCACTGGGTAAAAGTAAATAACACACAGTATGTGATTGACATTAACAAGAATTGTATGGACACATTCTTTTGCAACAGGATATGAGTCTTAATGAGATGCCATACCACTGAGGAAGGACTAAATATTTGATTTTAATTTTACTCTGCTCTCTGTGGAAGTTTTCCACTGCGTACAATGTGACCCAAAAAAAAAAAAAAATCAAAGGCGCCTTTTTTCAGAGAGGGGGCATTTATGAGAGTAAATATGTTACGGTAATTAAATGTATGATACATTATCAAACTATGCACCTCTTGTAACTTTAATAAAAGCAATAGCTATTAATATCACCATACTTGAAGGTTTTAAAAGGAACATATGTCTTCATACTTTAAACAATGGATCTCAAAAAATTTCAAAATGCTTTCAAACAAGTAGCAGATTCTGCAGTTGGTTTAGTTGGGGAAACACTAACGAAGCAAAAATAGGAGTAAAACGAGCGAAAATCAGAAAGGAACATATGGACAACTAAAATGAACCAGAAGCACAACATTAGACTGAAAAAGCAATTACATTAATGTTTGCCAAGGTTTCAGAAGCATACTCTGAGTTAAACCTTTACATGCTGCAATTTTCTGTTAATAATACTACCATTCAGTTGCTATGTATGCGCTCTCAGCACCAACGTAATCACATGCAAAGTCTGCCCAGCATCACAGATTGCACCTAATCCTCACAAAACACACACAATGAGCTAGAATAATGTCTCAAGAAGACCTTTTCTGCATGACAGAATATGACGTGATATCCAGATATACCATAATGGTTAGGGTAACTTCCTCTCGAGACGGCATAAAACATGTATGATATCATGTGAGGATTGGCGGCAGGTTGGGTGGTCCTTCATGATTATTTCAAGCATTTAACAGAAAAGTGAATACTTTTTTCGCTATAGTAAAGTCACTGAATAAATCAACATCAAGCATTAACTTTGCATTAGGGCAGAATAACCAACAGATAGTGCAAATAGATTTTATATGAGCCTGACAAAATTGTGTATGATAATATTGAACGACAAATGAGGGCAGATAATAAAATTGTAAAGATACAATTTATGGCATCACATCAGGTGTACTTACAAAGGGGAGACTGGCAAATTGTATTGAAAAATTGAACTTTTGTATTACAGATGCAGTGATGTCATTTAGAACCCTTTTGACTAGCATGTTATGAATGCAGTAATCTGACGTACAGCATATTAATATACTGAATGTTTTACAATAAAAGACACAAAACTACTGCACCCTCACACAGTGCCATTAACTGCACTGTTTTTAAGTACCGCAAGCTATGGACAGGACACATGGTAGTGTGTACACATGTGCTTCAAATGAGTGTAATGTTGAAGCATGTTTCTTTTTTTTTTTGTACATTGTGTGAGTTTGAAACTTTTAAAGGAAAAACGTTAAAACCACACACAGAGCACATAGAGAGTACCAACATGTTCATTCTAAAGTTAGTATCTTTCATATCAGACAAGTCCTATCATTCTTTTGCCCACGGCTGGCACACATTCCCCTTCCTATCTAGTCACCCCTGAGCCCCAAAACCGTCTTACACCACAACTCTGTTGTAAGTCCAAGATGCCTAAACTATAACCAACGACCAAATTCTGATGAAATATTTCTGTTACTTAATAATAGAATCTACTCATACTCTTAGCAATTGTGCATGTTTTGAACTTTTTGGAAGAAGACCGAACAGGGAGTTCTGTAAATTAATTGTCCTAACATTCAGCAGTTTACATCCCGGTCACATATTCATACAATGCTAAGTTTCCTTTAATTAGCATATATATTTAAGTTTCAATTTATTAATCATAGCCAACTGATCGCAGCGTTCTTTTTCTAGTTTAACATGTAACTGGTTAAAACTCTTGGTTTCTCTTTAACTCGTTCAGTACAGTATGGAACCAGGAATCTCTTCTAGTGACGTATAACCAGCAATACTGTAACTTTTTTTGGCATAAATAACATGTAACACTCCTCATCTCTTTCAGCCGGTAGAGCCAATAAAGCTCATTTCACTTTTTGGAACACATAACCAGTAACATTCTTAGCTTCTTTTCTGGTCACATATACCCAGTAACATTCTCAGTTTTTTTCTTGTCACGGTCAACAAGGAATACTCTTAATTTCTTTTCTATTCACATATATTGTAGCAAGTAGTACTTTCAGTTTCTCTTCTAGTCATATGCAACCAGGAATACTATAAGTTTCTCTTCAAGTTGCTCTTCATATCTCTCCTTGCTATCAATACCCACCCCTCTAGTGCTCTACGTATGCCACTTTGATGAGCTTTCATACATGATACATACATAATATATGCCATGGTACTACATTTGTACCAGGCTACAGTGTTAAGTTGATCACACAGTATCACAGGTTGCACTTTGTTTACATTCACCATAGATTGGTGCTCTTTTTTTTTTTTTCGCTCTTGAGAATTTCTAGTCACAGTATGGATGAACAAAAACATACTGCAATGAAACATTATCACATCACACAAAAATCAAAGCTTACTTTCCACCAAATATTCACTTTTTATCGTGTTATTTGTTCTGACATGCCAAGCAGTACACTGGAAAGCTTTTACAGCTACTCCTTCCTGGGTTCACCAAAAGTTTGCGACACAGCAATTCAATAAATCGGCAAGCTAGTACACTCTACACTGGACGGTATTCTATACCGTTATACTGTAGAAAGATGGTTCAAATTGTGTGTTATATTTAGCATGTAACACATATTGTACATGATGTTTATGTCCTAGGACCCTACAAGTATTACTTGTTTATTGTTTAATATTTTATAACAATCAAATGATTTTTTGCTGCTTTTTATGTTCATGATGCAACGTGAAGTTGTGAACTATTCACATGAAAGAGAAAGACAAAAGAGGATCACATGGTTTCTCCTTGGGTAATCAGAAACATGAAAACATTTGCAATCAAATAAATAAGAGAAAAATAGATGGTCTTGGTACATATGTGTGTGTACCTTCCAAAAAGATTGAAAGCAAAATGAGCCTAACATACAGCCTACCAACATATATCTGCAACAATCCACATTTGGGCTGTACCAGAGCAAGTTCCATTTAAGGCTCGTGGTCATACTATGGTATGTGTGGTCAGTGTTTAGGATGAATTATTATGTTGGAAGTTTGCAGTCACTTGACCCTACCAATTCACCTGCAGTTCACAGTGATACCTCAACCTAGGGCAGGCAGAGGCTGTGTAGGTCACACAGAGCTCATGGACCATCTAGACATTAGGTCACATAGAGGTCACCGACCATCTACACACAACTATCGACCTGCTGCTGCTGCCATAGAGCTATTGCTGACAATTACTATAGCAATGCAAGTATGTACTATAAATAATACTCCATATCAGCTGAAGGTTTCTTTCCAGCTGAGCCAAAGCACCCAGATCTGACCCAGGACAATCACAACTCCCACTTCAGACTGAAAGAGAGTACTATGGAGATTTTTTTTCTACTTATGCATCCATAAACTAAATTATTCCATCTTAGAATGACCACGGTGGTTGAGCAGAGATGAGGGTGTGAAACGGTGTGGGGGAGCGGGAGCGGGAGCGGGAGGGGAAGGAGACGAGGGATATCTTAAAATGCATCCGAGCATAAAAACAGCTACACAAACACAAACACATTGCCAGAGACACAGTTACTCCACTAAATTCATGCAAATTGTAAACCAAGTCACTGGTAGCACAAAAAGAAAACTACTCGTCTTCAGGGAGGGCATGCAAAGACATCAAGCCAGCTAGCTGACAGTAAAAGATCTAAAACCTGAAGGCTGGAGAAGATGCCAGGAGCCTGTCTCTGACCCAGACAGCAGCAGGGTGGTCCACCAGTACCCCCTTAGCTACACTGCACATGAGAACAGAGATTCAACTAATGAGATATATTCATACGGATTATACGGCTCAATCATATCCCAGGTGGTTTACATCACCACCTTCTTTCCCCCCTTCAACTGCAGCAAGCATATCACAATAACATATACCTGTGATGTTGGGCTGCCAATAGAAACAGCAATTCAATACGACATTATGTTCATCACAAGCTTACTTTGGCTACTGATGAGGCAAGGATGTGTTAAGTCTCAATTGCTTCACAATAAAAGCCTTTAAAATTTCAAGCATGTTAGCAGGCATACATGTCTTGCTAGGTAACAATGATGGAAACATTAATTCTGCATAGCTTTTCATGTTTTATGATATGCATTTGTTGGGAGTCATGTTGTCTATTTTTTTTTATTGTTTTAATAGCACTGTATTGCTGTACAGTTGACTGTACTGTGATTAACACTACACTAAGTTTTTACATTATATGACATTGCTATGCTTGTTACATTATGCAAAAATCATTAAAAAAGTGGAAGATATTTTAAGGTACAATTTCATATTCAAAGGCCAACAACAGTATGATTAGCTATATATTCTACATTTGGCACAAACTCGAATCATTTCTGTAATGTAAAATTTGCAAGAATACCTACTCTTTTGCTTTCCTAGAAAAAAGTTTTTTTTCTTAGAATGAATTATCTTTTCTGCACTAACAAGCTAAGGTACCATGAAGTTTTTGATCATCAATTGGAAGACGTTTTCTTTAAAATTTAATAAACTTCTAATAAATAAAACCATCCACATTAGATGGATCTACTTTGCAAATGAAAGAAGTGAGCGGCAAATGTCAGCTGAAAGGATAGAAGCAAAGAAACAAGAAATGCAAAGCACTGTATAGTAAGCCTAAAAGGTTTCATATCACTGGCAGACCAAAATTCAGTGAGATAATAATAGGAAAATATTTTTAAATGACAATTGGGCACCTGGTTTCATTGCAGAACCCAGCAGAATATATTTAAAGAATATACTTAATATACAACAGCCGAGCACCTCAACAATAAAATATTAAATGTAACATTTTCAGTCATTGGTAAGTGGACAAAACTGCTGAGTTCTAGTATTTTTAACGGCAAAACACATCATAATCTACCACACTCTACGGAACACACAGCGACAACAGTATCTGCCAAACATTTCCTACAAAAGCCTTGGCACAGTAAAAACATCAATTCAAATTTACCTACTACAAACAATAAATTTGTGTCATAGAACCCTCACTTACATTGATGTAAAACAGATTTAATACATTCGTCTAATGTGGTTCTGTATAATTTAATGTCTATTTTTATACCTCAGAGGAGCACATATGAGTCTTCAAGTTAAGATGTTTAGCAATACACACTGTCTCACAATACACATCTCAGTCTGACAGCTATGGTGCCCTAAAAAATATTTGCAATGTTTTGCTGTTCTTTTGCCTATGACTTTTATCTCAACATGAGAGACATAAATGAAGGGTGAAATCCACAAGCTGGCTTACATCATCTTGTCGAGGAAGGCAAGCAAGCAACCATAGAGGGTGCAACAGAATTATATTAATGACTGAATAAAACAATAGCGATAAAATCATGAGGCACAAATAAAGAGTGACTTATGTCCACATGTGCAACAACAGCTGGACTCAAATGTGCACAATGCAGAAGAAATAAAAAGAAAAACAGATAAAATGTACTTCCATGGGGTAAGACATGCAGAGCATAATGTGTGCAGCAATCAATATTGACAAAGGAGGATTTCAGTATGTTACAAGCATCTACATTTTGATAAATGTTATTTATGGATAATAGCCCTTCGGCCATACTAACGTGTACTGTAAAAGCCAACGTGATCGGTGAATACAATGCAGTGCATCCACTTTTCGTAACAGTGAAGACATCTATTTTTGAAACCTTTGCCACTATCTCCTTTATTCAGTATTATGTAACATGTTTTAACATTTTTTCTTTTCGTCATTTTTGATGTGAAAATCGGGGTCTTTTTCAAGGTGAAAATAATTGATCAGCTGATAGTTCAAAGCCACTCACAAAACAGGGAGTTGGGTGTCTGCACTACTTGTATGGCCTGCATTGCTAGTGATATGGTTCGTTAATTGTAACCTGGCAAAACATTGACAGGACGTGACTTTCAGCAGTGTCCATATTTTCACCCATGGTAATGATGTGGAATACTAAACTCCTTAATTGGTCAGACATTTAATGCTTCCTGCACTACTGGGAATGATTTGTTTTTTTCCAAGCCCTGAAGGGATTTTCAGAGTAATCCCACTGACGATACCAGTTTATTGACATGTTGTCAGTATGTTTACATATCCTTGCGGTGAAACAAACAACTGAAGTGAATTGTAGTTGGACTAATCTATCATGTCTCAAGTTCCTGTTAATAAATGCAACATCACTTCCATTCTACCCAGTGGACACAAAAGGGTTGTGCTGAGTTTACAGCTCAGGTACAGAAGGTATTTCATATTAGTTGTTGTAGGGTTGTTTCAACACATGTTCTACACAGGTTTAAAAGCTTGAGAGGGACTGTTTACATCTGAGAGGAATGAAGATCAATAGCCTGAAATTTGAGAGTGTTTTTTCATAACAGGATTAGATTCTTGTTATTTGAGGATAAATTTACATCACAGCAGTCTGGATGATCTCCTTCCGGGGGCAAGCCACAACCGATGGCAGTTTGCTGATGTGATGACTGCAGTAATTGCCACTTTAAATTCAACATTCACAAAATAGGAAAGCCTGCGGTGTCAATCAATTAATTGTGATGTTAATAACAATCAAACCCAAACCACAAAGTGGACTCAGAATTGAGCCAATGGATTAAGAACCCATTGACTTCAATCGAGACAATTAAGAAAGTATCTTGCTAAGAACTAAACTGTGACAGAAGTTGACCATGTGAAGCCCAATGTTTCCATCTAATGATATCCATTAGTTCAATGCATTGTTTGAGTGATGCAGTTCACTTATTCTGGTAAACAGTAACATACCGCTTCATATTTTGCATCATCACATCGAATGAATGGTGACAATTGCATTGACCTACTCAATGGACAGGAATTAGCTGCTGTTCTCTGTGAGGATATCGGAGAGACACAGTGACAACCGGTAGAAACATGAGAGAAACATGGTGATATGTGTGTACTTACGGATAAGCTGCAAGAGTGGCTAACTTCATGTAAATGTCTCTGCTAGGTCTCCCTTCGCTTGTGAAGGTCTGGGGAGGCGGCAAGCGATATTGGGTGCAGAAGGCGGCCGGTTGGACCATGTAATCTTGCTTTGCTGGATGCTTGTCACTTTTGCCAGCTACCAGGAGGCAAGGGGTGTTGCTCTTTTCAAAATGAAGCTGATAGGAGGCCACAACAGTAGAGAATGAAAGAGGTAAAACAAACTTAATTGCTGGAAATTGGTTAATCTTGTTTGCATCGATAACAGGTACAACTGAAACATACTGGTTTATCATCAGTTGTCAACGGTATCAGTAACTTTAATGACAATGCACAGGTCAGCTCAATATCCCCCAAGAGTATATACATACATAATAACATAAATGATGAGACTAGACTCATAGTTGACATTGGAATACTGTTTTCCACCTGGAACCTTCTTCAGCCAAAACCATAGGCAAAATGCAACAGAGTACAAAAGGAACTACAGGGCAAAGAGAAGGTACAGAGGCTTACAAAGCTACTATTTACAACAAAAGAGACAAGGAAAAAAGTATAGCAATACTTACAAAGCGACTTTTTAGAATACATAGTTTTCAATACTTATATTTCTTCAACATATATCTCGAAACAGGACATTATTAGAACTCCATGTCAGGACACTTTGAGTTCAGTCGAAATGTTTGATCAATTCACTCTTATTCACTCTTATTCCAATATTCCAGCATTCAATAGCGAATGGTGCATAATCCTACAATTGAATATGTGGTGTATGATCCCACTATCTAAACAATGGTGTATGTTCCTTCTATTAAAACAAGGGTATATGTCCCTAGTGCTAAAAGTAGCACATTATCTTAATACAGAAACAGTGGAAGTGGTGTATGATCCTACCATTCAAGTAGTGGTGTATGATGATACTATTGAAACAATGGTGTATGATCCTACTATTGAAACAGTGGTGTATGATCCTACTATTGAAACAGTGGTGTATGATCCTACTACTAAAACAGTGGTGTATGATCCTACTGGTATGAAGCAATGGTGCATGATCCTACCACTGATGAAACAGTGCATGATCCCACTATCAAATGTGTGAAGCTTTGTCCTGCAAGTTTTAATGACTGGAAATATACCAGTCCTTGGATTTATGGATAAATGTTGAACTGGCCACAAGATTGGAAAACTTTCAAATAATCCTCTTTGAGGGATACCTTTGACAGATCTAGAATAGTTGTTTTCATATAGCACTCTCAAGGAAGGACTGGTTTGTTAACATTATGGGCATCACTAAGCGACGACTGTTTCTATTTTGCTTGAGCGACAATGAAAACTCTATCTCACATCGATTGATTGACAGAGAACAACTTGTACAAACCTTATACATCCTTGCGCAGTATTCAAATGTTCTGGGATCTGAAATGTCGTACATGAGACAGACGACATCGCACTCGAGGTCTTCTGACGTGAGCTCATCCGTCAAACCGACGTCGATCTCGTGAAGCTTATGGGAAGAATAGATCAACATGTGGTATTACTCGGGGCAGTGAGTAATTTAAAGGAGGGAAATACACAACACCACATACCAAGGTACATATCAGGTCCTGGTCAGCTCAAGGTTTTAATCCTTGATTAAAGCAATCAATTAAGCAGAGAACTAACAAGATAATCACTAGCCAACAAGAGATAGGTGGGCACTTAATGGTGGCTACCAGTTGCATCCTACAAACAATGGGAAGTCTCAGAGTGAAAAGTGCCTTTAAAAAATTGATGTGAAAGAGGAAGCAAGTTTTCTGTCAAAAAACAATGCAAAAAAAAAATTGCTGATGCAAAGGAAGGGAAACCTGCTGCAATTCTAATACACTCAGAGGTACCTTGTGCGAATTAAGTTTGGGCAAGGATCACATGGAAGTGGTTGTAGTGGGTATCTAAAATATGTATGGCTTGCTTTCCCTCCTTACCAATAGATATTTTTCTTGTCCATACACCTGGACAGTATTAACAGCATACATGGATAGGTTGTCGAGGTTGATCGTGGGGTTGTCTGGCATCCGGTCCACAAACGCCTGGAGGAACGCTGTCTTCCCAGCCCCACGGGGGCCAATCACATTACACTGGAAGACATTTCTGGACGTCTGCCGCTTCTGCAGATCAATCTTTTTATCTCTTGTTACTGTCAGCAGAAAAACAGGAAACAAAGGACAGTAATCTATATGAAATGGACTGTCCAGTTCTTCACTTCTGGTGTTGTATCTACATAAATGTGATACTTAATGTTTTCCACTGTGCAACTTGAACATTTGAAGGACCTTGATGGCTGCCTCTGAAACAGCCTTAATCAAACTGACATTGCTTGCTGGCCCTGATGCTATGAGCCCCTTGATGCTTCTATTCCACTTCAATTGATACTACTGGGGTTAGGTAACTTATTGATAATCTAATTACCGTATTGATCATAGATATTAATGTGGTTTATCACAGAAACACTGTCATTCAACTGCTCTTGTTTGCTGATAGTCCTATATGGAGAGTTCCATAATTCCACTGCAAATAAAATCCAAATTTTTGATGATTACGGCAGATCACTGATGATCCCAAAAGTTAGCTAATCACATAATCTAGTTTCTGATCATGTCCCTTGTCATTAACTATGAGGTCCGATCACTCTCATGAGCTGACTGTGCAACTGCCACACAACTGAATGTGAAGAACGAAGGAAGCTCATGCAAATTTTGCTTGGTACAATGAAACGGGTATCTCTGAGACTCAGCTATGATACCATCCAAAGCAACTACCAAACAAAATATCGTAACACCGTAACCTCACGAGAGATCCACTGCTGCAACAACGAAAGAAAAGAGAGATACCAGGGCAGTGTAACAGCGGTGGGCGATTCATCCCTAATAGAGGTGAAGTGGCAAAATAATTATTGAAACTGCCAATCCTATGAAGGGTTATGGTTCCATGATTCACAGGAATACTGATATGAGCATTGAGATGTAATGTTGAAAGCAACAAAGATAATGAAACAGTGTCTGGTTCCTAAGTCTTGACACAAGTTCAATACTCCATTTTCATCTACAGACTTTTGGGGTTACCACCCCAGAGATGGAAATATCGGTCTAGGCAACCCAATGAATCAGATGAGGAGAACCCACCTATTATTGCAGACAACTGGTTTTCATGGTCAGCCATGACATATCTGTAGCCAAAGTAAGCTAAGAGTTCCAGTGTACGAGAGACATCCAGAAGTGTTGTTAATCTGGGAAAGTAAAGAAAATATAATCAAATGAATGCACCTACCTCATCATTCACAGAAGAAACTTCATTCGGCCAAGTGTTGAGTGTAATGAACAATGCAACAAACAAATACAGAATGTTTATTGTGACCGATTCCAGTGGCAAGGCATTGATATGTATGAAAATTTCTCAGAATCAAAAAAGAGTAAGCGAGAAACATTACAAAGATAACTGAATATATAAATATGCATTGACAGCAAAAAAAGTTTAGGCCAAATTGTACTACTTGGGTAAATGAAGAATGAGGTCACTGAGCACAAAAAGACAAAAACAAAGTAGCACATTACAATTGTCACAATGGACCCTAACTTATCATGAAATAGCCATATAAACAATGCAAATATATGGCATGGGATGTGCATGTAACTAAGAATATGCACTTGTTTCATTTTTACACTTCTTTTTTTTTTTTAAAAACTAATTTAATATAAGCAAGGTGAACAAAGCATGCTAGCAGTACATTGCTTTGCTTAATCCTACATCATTCTGTTGTAAACATCAAACAGGCAAGCTTTGACTTGCAATGAATATATTAGCATGAGTAATGATGTACATCAGACCATTTACCTCAAAAGACAGAGACTCTTGAATAGATTAAAACTCTCCATCAAGTTATGAATTGTTCAACGAAATGTGCAACCTCAGTACCGTGTCCGCAAAAAGATAATGTACACACCACTCAAGAAAAATAAAATCATCATTGTCACTACTGAACATGTTACAGTGAACAAACAACAAAACAGGTTAGACTAGGTCTGAAAAAGGGTAGGGTTGCAAAACATTGAGTGGCTTCCAAGAACATACCAAAAACATAGACTTCAGCTATAAGGGAAGGGAAAGCTTCCCTAATATCCAGGCCCAATGAGTCTACTTCCAGATATTAAATATATTCAAAGTGAGAGAGCTGGATATATCCATATCAGTCTCAATTACTGGGAGGTGCTTACGTCCACTGAGCAAGGTAACCCTGCAGGGTAATCCATCCTCTCTCATTAGTAACCACAGTCATGTTGACATCTGGACCCCAAGGCATCATGGGACAAGTCTGAAAAAGGTTCTGTAATTCTGCTGGGGAAAGAGCTCCATCTTTATCCTGTGAAGATTTGAAGAGGTGACAATGTATGAGGTCTAAGAAAAAAAAAAAAACAGTACTGGAAGTTACCGGATGATGGTGAAATGATGTCATTTAGTTAACATGATCTCATCTCCATCTTGTAAGTGACTTCAAATGAACAGCTTTTACCTGACAAACACATCAAGTGCTGCGTTCTGATCACAGATTAATTTTGTAACCGAAATTGCCTCAGGCTCACTTACTCTCATAAGAATGTCACGGTGAAAGGGGATGGATACGAAAGGGTGACCGATAAGAAGAGAGGAAGGGGTATGTCAGGGGTGGGAGATTACGAAGGGATCGGGTAAGGGAGTGATGGGTATGGTAGGGCAATTTTCAAGATACACCTCTTTGATACAGGATGTGGAGACAGGGCTTTAAATTCCTACTCCAATGTAGCAACATAGCATAAGATCTAAAATACTTTTGTGAGGATATTAAAAAAGGAAGCTCCACAAAATCCTCAAAGGCTTCAATCAAATGAAGTCAGAGCTGATGCAATCTTCAGAGGTTATTGCTCTCCAGTTGAAGTATCATCTGAAAAATCCATGACTCTTTCCCGTACAATAGACAGATCAAAATTTGAAAGTAACAAGAGGTTCTCACCTTAATAATATAACTTGCACATTTGACATAATTAAATTTGTTCTGGTCTGAGACAATTTTTGTTGTTGTAGAAACAATTTTCAAAAATGTCACGAGGCGAATGCTTGAAACTATTCAGTTGATTTGGAGCATGATAAAATGATGTTGATGTTGTTTACAATTAGGCAATTTCTCAGCTTTAAAAAATTGTGCCTCCCATACCAAAACTAAGTACCTGAACGAGAAATGTATCAAATGCATAAATCATGACACTGTACACTAAATTCAGGGGTACATGGACAGACAGACAGACCTGATCATATTTTTCGAAGTGCGATGTCAGGAACTGATAACCTAGATGGCTCAGTTCTGTCGAGCATCCTCTGCCGACCCTCAACCTTGGCCTCAGGTAATCGGCTGTGAGCTTCAAATTATCGTTGTAACCAAACTTTCTAAGAACGGTCCAGGTGGTCTCATGTCGGCCCCTCTGGATGAATAATGTATGAAGAAATAAGAAACCTGAGGGACAAAGAAGCAACAAAAAAAAAACACATAAGTTCGTGGTCATAATGAGCTACTTTAGCATCAGCTTTCATTCACAAAGGTCAACAGGGTAAATGAAAGGGGAATATTGTGTTTGTTTTACAGAAAAAAAAATCATATCTGAAGTTCAATGAATATTTATGGACACAGAATGCTGGATTATTCAAAATAAGGGAGGACGGATGCCTTCTTTTCATGAAATAACTTTAACATGGATAGAACTTTGTCCATCCATACTATTAAAACTTTAATTATGCATTTTCCATAACTCATGTATGCTTTGAGGAGATGGAGCAATTACTGATGTTTATGGGTGAAACTGAAGGGTTTAACCAGAAAGCCAAAAGGCTTTGTGATTCCTTGCCTTATGGTAATATTACAACAAACATGAATTATCCACATGACAAGCATGAGATCAACTACAGTCATTGTTCTTTAAACACCATATTAAGAAGACTTTAACTCAAAATGACCTTTAACCTCCTCTTCAAACATAAAGGTGCAAAAATTGATATAAACCATCTATTGAACATGGACAATACACACACTAAGTATGTATCCCTCACAATTAACCTACTTGAGATAAGGTGTTTACAAAACTGCTAAATACTGAACCACTGAATATGAGCAATACACATGCAAAGTGTGCGATCAGTTACAGTATCTCTTTTTGAAATACAGGAGTCAACATGATTTTGATCCTTTAACCTCTGGTGACTCCAAATGACCTTTGACCTCCACCAAATCAGAGGATGTTATCTATCTACTCAATACCTGCAATTCACATGCAAAATATGAGAGACCCCCACTGTTACCCTTCCCAATATATAGTGTTTGCAAGTGTTTTGTTTAATGACCACATCACAATTTACAGGTCTGTAACTGCTATCAACCACAACATCTCCCCTTGCCCATTAAAGTTGTGCAAAATCAACAATATAGCGTTATTCGTTTCTTTTTTTTTAATTTCAATTATTAATTTTGTCCTGGGATCAAATTTGGAAATGATGGTACGGACATGATGCTCGAGGAACGAGAGTTTATCGAGCTAGTGCCCATGAAAAAAAAAAATACAAATTAGAAAAAAAAGCAAAAACAATTTCAACAAGAATTTCATGCGGCTTAACTTTAACCAGGACTTTTTCAGAAAATGATCTCATCATAGTTCATTAGTTCTTGATGATAGGTAGATTAAAATCCTTAAGTTCAATATTCTCCAAACTGTTTAAAAGGTTTGCAATGATTGACCAACTTTTGTATTATTACTAAAAAAGTGAGATATCATTTGCTATATCATTGAAACACTAAACAAAGGTAGTGCAGTTTGCTGGTGTATAAGACATACATGTGGTACACATAAGATCCCTCAAACTTTTAATGGGTTACCAGACTTTGTGGTTCAGGATAAGTACATTATGTCACAGAATTGAGATTTTATTGATGACTCTGGAACATACTAATGGAATATTTTAAGCAATTTATACGCACTGCAAGCAACCAATTAGACCAGGGTTTAATGAACTACCATTCTTTCTATCATTGATGTGATTAGTTTTGGTAGAATAACTACAACCTGACACTCGACAAGGTCGACCACAGTTCTGCATGTGAGGTTTCCAGTTGGATAACTAGCTAACGGTGCTTAAATTTAAATACTATCAAAGTGAATGCGGTTTTCAAACAAATCACCACGATTTTGGGTGAAAGCATAGACACACCTAGTTGACGTCTCATCTCACTATGTTTCTGGGCTCAAGCTCTGAAACTAACCAAACATTCAGGAACGAGCATGTAATCTACCAACCATCGATGAAAGAACTGATGTTGGTGTAGCGCCATCATTTACCCCTGCGGTTTCCATGGTTCCACATTTTGTGGTGTTAAGAAACTTTGTCAGTTGATACTCACCAATTTGTGTGAGCCCATTATTCATGACACCCTCTGGTATATTTTTGCGCACGACTGCTTTGACGTCATCTAGAGCCTGAGTTTGTAGCGGTGCATTGAAACATCTTCGCTGTTGTATCAAGAAAGAAAAAGAACATTCATCAACTCCTCCCTCAACCACCTTTGCAAATTCTCTCATTACTCGCTCTGCAACTTCTTCACTTTCTGCTTTAGCAACTGTTTCTCTTTCTTCATTTGCACCTTCAGGGCAATGGGTGACAATACTTTAGTGTATTAAGGCACTAATCAAGATTTATTTGCAATGACTACATCAGCACTTTACTTTAATCACAATTCATACACAGTGACGGTGTATGCAAGATTCATAAACTTGCAACAAAATTGGACCGATATTCTTCAATAGCAAAAAGTGAAACAGCTTAAGGTATATTGCTACGACAAAACAGAATATTAAATACCATTCTGACCCCCTCCCTTCTCTGACCCAACAGACTCCCAAATGGACCCAGACAGCCTCATCCATGACAAAAGATTCAGGAATTTGCATTATCATAACGAGCAACCCAAAAAGCATTTCTGAATTTACGTATCCGTTGTGAACATTAACATATTTCATCAGTGATACCGTGTAAGATAATAATCACCTGGAAGAGGTTGAGTTCATAATCATTCAACGTGCCATCGTTGTCTAAATCGCAGATGGTGAATATCCTACAGAGCGCCCTCTTACACTCGGGCTTCAGTTCCTTGTCCTCTGCTGAATACAGCGGGCCTGTCGGATGGAGGACTGCCTTCTGGGCGTAGTAGAAAACTTCTGAGATGTTCTTTAAATTACGAGCCGAACACTGTGAGAGAGGAGGTCCGAAGTCAGTGTCATCACCAAAAGGAAAAGTTTCATTACATAACAGTCCTTCAAGTTTTAGTAAAGTTTTACGATTGAACCTGTACTTTATCCCACGTTCTGTAAATTTTGTGCCGGCAGGTAGACTAACAATTCGCTCTTCACACCGGTCTACATGCATCAGTGCAGGCTACGGCCGGCAATCACGGACCGATCTGGTTAGAACCCTGCTCACCTCTGACCATAATTTCTTACTAATCTAACTCACTTCTGATACAAATTTGACAACATATCTGTCGATCCAGTCGGACTTACCTCTACACAAGTTTCAATCTCTGCATAGTCATTCATAATAGGCACTACAGTCTCCAGGCTGTTGGCGTCTGCCTGATCCGATTTGTTCCCCACCAGGATGATCGGCGTGGTGTGATCAGCGCTCAGGGTATTCCTGATCAGGGGCAGCCAATACTCTGTGATGTTGTCAATGGTTTCCTTGTCATTGACGGCATACACCACACATATCACATCAGCCTAGAAGAACAACAAAATTATGCACTAGTAATAATAATAATAATAGCAATATAATGGACAAGACTGAATTAATCTGATTTGGAGGAGGAGCAATAGATAACACATCAGCAAAATGCATTCAATAAATGAGAACAATGCAACTATTGCAGTCATAACCTAACCTATGGTGTGCCCTGTTCTAGCACCAAAGTTTCAGTGTTCCCACACCAGTACTTCTGACACGGATGAATTGGAAGACTACACATGGCAGTCTCCTCCAAAGATTTCAAATGAGTGGGGTGGACACACGTAAAGTGAGTACAGTATCGCCAAGCAAAGGCCGGGGAGGTGCGTGAGCGAGGGGGTTAACATTTACCTCCGGAAATTTCTCACAATGGTGCCACTAAGAGATGATTTCTTGCCCTTTTGGAAATGGCAGTAGCTTTTTGTCACCACTGTTTTTTTTTAACCAAGAGTTTAAGGGGACCACAGTTTTTTAGAGGCACGGTCACTATTCAAGGGAGAGACGATTTTCACTTGGTGGTGGGCCACCCCCCTCGCCGGGAGGACACTGCATCAAAACATTTTGATAAGAAAAATCATGCCTTGCTTCCATTAGAGGAAACTTAAAGGTTTGCAAATGTAAGGTTTGATCTACCACTGTTGTGGAAAAGTATCTAAAGATCACGAAACTGGTGGATGAGTAATTTGGGCCATCTCAGGGAGAGATCCTGCTGGAATCGAAATACAACTCCAGCTTGTTATGACATGCTTTA
Source organism: Stichopus chloronotus (assembly GCA_021234535.1). Taxonomy (NCBI): domain Eukaryota; kingdom Metazoa; phylum Echinodermata; class Holothuroidea; order Aspidochirotida; family Stichopodidae; genus Stichopus; species Stichopus chloronotus. The sequence continues at coordinate 8,074,944 of CM037829.1, forward strand.
CTGAATCTTTTGAAGATAAGCTTTATTCGCTTGTTTTTGTTTTCAATTTTGACTGACCATCGAACTCACCCTTTCAATTTCTTCTAAAAGAATTTCATCACTTTGATCTCTAGCTGCAAAGAAACAGATAAATCAGCGACAAAATGTGAAAAAATTTACTGTAACTGCTGAGTTTTCACACATGATGATACTAACAAGGATTTGCACCATGGGTGTCCATCATCCTTAGTGCCCAGATACACAAAGTATGATTTCTGTTAGGCTACAAGTTTCTTGTGAAGTAATTATACAACATTTGGCTTTGCATTTTAACATAACTGTAAAACACCATGTATCTCACATACGAGGGATAACAACAAAGTGTTCTTAAGCATATATGCTAAATTCTGTGAAGCAAAACTTTGGATACAGGGAGCAATTTCAGAACCAGATCCGGATATCGTCACTCGTGTCACCGGGGTGCAAAAACTAGTACTAAAATATCCTTCATCAGAAGATACAGAGAAAAAACACAGTGACTACTAATCTAAAGAGAGCAATTGTTTCCAGCCTCTTGACAATACTATCTATTGAAAGACTGGGTACAACCTCACTGCTCCAAGGAGAATTCCATGACGTAGACTGAAATCAAATATCAAATCAGCAAATTCTTTAAGCCAAAAGTCAAATTCAGGCCACAAATAATAACAACAATAAATTGGATTTGTAAAGGGCCATTCCAGCTACACAGGGGCAGCTGCTCACGGTGCTTCGCAGACAAGGGTAACGATATTTTAAGAGGAACAAAAAAAGTGAGTCTTAAGTAAACGTTTAAAACATGATAAGTCAGAACAATTTCAAATATGAGGAGGGAACTGTTTACAGAGACTTGCAGCAGAGTAGGTAAAGGAACAGAAGCTAAAGGCTTCGAGACAAGGTCTCGGGACACAAGTGAAAAGTATCGTTTCATGATATACTTGGAAAGATAAAAGCTTGAGAAAAAATCCAACATAACGCTCTAAGTCGTATTATTCTGGACAATGTCATTTGAAAACCGCCACAAATTCATTTCGGAATCTTCTCTTGGATATACCATCCCCCTCTTGTTTTGTTTTTATCCTAACAAGCATATTTTATAGTTAACTTACACATTTGCATTACATACAGTACAACAAAGGAAAGCTAGGTGACAATTGGATGTCACGAGTGCTGGCCACATAAGCTACTAAAAATCTATCTAAGAGATCAAATTTAAACTATTCCAGAATCAAACCCACAAAGTAATGTAAGCTTTAACTCAACAACGTACCTTTCGAAAACAAATCAGTGGTGCATCTACCGTAAGCTTTTAGCAATATCTGACATCTTCTTGTCAGGTGTGGAAATCTGTGACAGTGCTTTGGAAAGCTGTCACAATGTAGGTGCATGTGACAATGAGTATGTGACAGGAGGACAACCTCATTACAATGCAAAGACACTGACCTGAATAGTCTACGATGTGAGTTGGAACCTTCTCCGGAGTCACATCAGGAGGAATCGTTATTTCTTCAGCTCTAGCTGGAACCTGACAGAAGAAAACGATCAAAGGCAAGAGGATTATCTGAAACAGCATCGCAAGACGGTGAACTGAAATGATTACATGTACAGCAGGCCTTCCATTTCAGACTTTCCATATGTCTTAAAATTTACACTTCCCCAGAAAATTTAGGAGTGTTGTAGGTATGCTGCTTCACTAAATTTAAATGATTTAGAGTCCCCATTTCTTATCCAGGTGCGCACAAATCACACTCCACAAAGCGATTTGAGGTGAGTGGTGGTGTGTGATCTCACTCGCATGCCTCAAATTTGAGGGCCTGGTAGAGTATAACTGTATGTCAGCTGCCATAATATGAAGTTCAATCAAAATCTTTCTACTATCACTTCAACACACTGTGATATGAGAGTAACAATGCTCAAGTGCAAAGGGGAAGTTTGCTAGGCTGGATTCCTGTAGAAAGCACTTGGTAATTCAGTGAGAGGGAATCCTGTGAGGAAGGGGTGAAGAGGAAAAGTCTTCAAACCTTTTTCAAAAATGCGAACAAAAAGATTCATTTTGGAACAATTTTCAGCCAGCATGCTAATACACCCCAAGAGGCACGGGGGGTATGAACTGCAGCACTCCCCAACAGTAACCCTAACTACAGCTCTTCTAACAGTTTCAACCAATTGTTAGAGATTGGTGACAAGTAACAATAGAAGTGTAAATACTAAAAAATACATCAATTGACAAAGAAACTCTCTGAAAATGCTTGAGTCAATGACAATATTTTAAACAACTCCATTTGATCTTGAACTGAAACCCAAAATTAAACTTTAATAACACTATTAGCACTGGGAGTAACAGGTCAACAAGTCAACATTTGCAGTTGTCATGTGATTTTACCATCAACATCAGGAGTAGTCTTCCTCACAAAAAAGTCACAGGACTTTCTGATTCCTTGCCACTATTCCTCAGGGAATAATTAAGTTTTCAAAATTTGCAGAGCAGTTTTCAGTATTCTTGGATATTTTGTTGCAAAAATCTGTGAAAGCCCTTCAGTTGCATATGCCAAAACTGTTACACAATATTCCATTTGTGTACCGATTTGACCATTTTGTGAGATGAGATGCGACACTGGATAAATGCTTCACCAAAAACAACAGGAATCACCTACTCGCCATGCCCAACCCACATACTAAGGACGACATTAGTCAAGATTACCCTTCTTGTGATATTGTGTTCACAAGATTTTCACATTTTGACCTCTGGTGAAAACAACCTTGGCTGCTACCAAATATGGGAAACATATTCTTAACATGATTAACCCACACACCAAGTTTGAGATTAGTCACAGTTGCCCTTCATTAGACATCGTGTTTACAAGCAAAGCATGACATACACAAACACACATGAATACACACACACGCCACCACCATCAAACTGATTCCTTTTGCCATTGGCAAGGAACCAAAAAGGGACAAGACATAAACTACTCTATACAGAAAGAGAAAATTTATAACCATAGATGGCCAATCCATGACTCACAAGAAACATACTGTAGGGTCCACAAGCAGCATAATAGTCCACAAAAGATGGCCCATGCCATCTGCAAAGCCAATCAATAAGAACAATTTGTTAAGTTAATACAACCTTCATACAACATGTATGAAGGTTGCATTAACTTGAAGACGTAACACTAACATCTTCATAAATACGAAAGCCCAGTACTCAGCTTTGTTACTGATTAACAATCGACTTCCTTTCAAGTATCTCATTGGCCTACAAAGACCAATTTCTGCACTTCCCACCATGAGAATATCTAATAAAATTACAGCTTCAGGATCTAAAAAGATTGGCCCTCCCCTAATGTAGTATAGACAGATAAACAGCACTGTATCTTAGAGTACAGGAAGTTTCATCATCACATAGGTCACAAAACACCAACTTACATCTTCATCCGGAAACTCATCACTGACAAGGGTGAGAATAAGAGATGTCTTTCCAACATCAGCTGCAAAGGAAAACATTTTACATGGGTTAGATTCAGTTAACAATAATATGCTCTTAACATCTTGAATAACTCTATGTTTGAGAAATCCCTTACCAAATGAAAAAAAAAAAACTTGCGAAATAGAAAAGTACACAGCAATTTGCCTCATGTAAGATTTTGAGCAAAAGGTCTTACTTTGTTCATCTTCAATGCACTTTCTAATACATTTGACTTCCCTTTGGAAATGCCTCAATCTAGCAGAAGGAAAACAATTGCACCACAATTTCATTATCACTTCATCACTTCCATATTTTTCACTCAAATAAGATAGGTCAGTTGTCAAACTTGCCTTTCTTAGATGAGGGACAAAAAATGAATGATGATCGCATTACCAAGATAGTAAAATACTGTAGTGATGAACGCATACCGAAGAGATCTGTGAAAACAAAAGCTGGGAGTGACTTGACCGGGAACACTGATCATTAAAAGTTTTGACACTGGAAACTCACATCCATTTCCATCAGCAATCAACTTTGGGGAACCATTAACATTCTCCTTTCAATTAAAAAGGGAGGAAGAGCAGTTTTGCACGACATTCTAAACATTAACTGTGGGACTTACCATCACCTAACAGGAGAATGCGGACATCTCTGTGGCCATACATTATGTGGATACCTGTAGATAGATTAAGAAAATACCTAGTCTGATCTGGTCTGTCCAGTCTGATGAGAAACATTAGTTCAAGCTGGAATATGAGTTGAAAATTTGTCAGTAAAAGTCAAATTCTGCAGAGCATATCATAGCCACTACAAAAAAAGTTTGTTTAAACCTCATTTTTCCATCAAATGAACATTCATATCCATTCCCATTGGTCTCATTTATTTCAAGTAACGGTGATTAATTGCTATGCTTTCTTGGAGAGTCTGAATTTCGTATGACCAACAAGAATGTTGGGACAATTTTTGTATTCAAGTATCTGGAAGATGAGTGCATAGTTCCATTTCAGATTTGTTACAGGTGATCTTTTTCGTCTACTTTCTCTTCCCTAAAACACTGAGAAAGTGCCAATGTAGATAACCAGGCGATTTCCAGCACAACCCATATTTCAGCTTTAAGGCACTTCACTGTATAGTATAGAGCACATTTCCTGTGCAAAATAAGAGCTAAAATCCAGAACACTAAACTTTCAACAGTTTTTAGTTTCTTTAATGAAATTTTGAGGTACAGTCTACAGTATAGTTCATGAGGGACGGAGGGCCTCGTAATCTGGGAAACTGATAAAATCGCAAATGTGTTGTGTCCAAAGACATGCTTTTAAGCAATGGCCCTAACGCAAAATTTATTAACTTTTTGATGACAATAAATTTCGCACATCATTGTTTGCATTTTACAAGGGAAAATAGAACTATATGAAGTATCCTGATGGCTTTCCAACGGGAATCAGACAATGAAATCTGCACTTCACCTCGGTGATGATATATTACATGCTAAATGAGATTCAAGAAGAGGAATTACTCTGTATCCTGAAGTTTATCTGGAGACATATAACTACAGGCCACTATGGATCAATGGAACTGCATTGTGTAAACAAAGGAGAAATTTTGTTACAAGAGCCAAAAGTCGACTTAGAGGCGATCTGTTGCGTGATATTCTACAATTGTACTGCCTACATTCTTGAACTAGGCCCAATTTCCAACTATCCCTGTCTCAATTTAGGTTCTACCAATGCTAGACATCTAATGTTCCAGCTTTCTAGTTCAAATACATACTAGACCTATAGCCATGCTGTAAAGTCTTAGTTGTCACATGCAAATCTACAACCATGCGACTGAAGCCACATTGTATTTGGAAACTGCAGAGGACAAATTGCCATGCAGATGACAAAGATGACCTATCCAGGCGGATCAGAAAAATGATGATCATCTACTCAAGTTTTACGATGCTGAATTCTGATGTGACCCACGTAAAGAAGATTTACCTACATACTTGTAACAAAGTTCTGTCGACTGTTACGCATTTGGCATGAGAGTCACACACTTTGGCGCAATCTCATGCTCTCACAACGAAGCATTAGCTTCTCACACAATGTCTCAATATGGTTTTAAAAATTCCATTCATAATGCAGCAATGACGTAAAACACCTGCTGCGTTACTTTTCCAACTGCAGTGTAGGCTAGGGTATACCCTATATACCCTAGGGTATACCCCTATATGTCCAAACATAGCATCTGGGCATGAGCCACCTACAGTAGAAGCACAGTGCATGTGCCACTAAGTTGTGGCACTATATTTCAACTGCAATTTGGACACTGCTGCACCCTTTTTTTTCTTTTTATAGCCTAGGCCTACACACAAACAATTGACCTACTCTACGTAACTTTGCCATTTCCATTTTCCCTATGACGCCTTTATCGGCAAGTTACTCATTAACATTTTCACTATTATTATTATGCTAAGTTTTCTCTGTAAATGTAAAACACAGTACCAGAATAACAGTAGTGGAAACATTGGCACTACACCTTGGCAACCAATTTTGGTCAGTCAGAAAATGAAGAAGGACATATTTATTTCTTGCTACTACCACTTGGACGATGGCACAGAATGTAAACAAGAATCAATCCTACGTTTACGGCTATGCAAGGTTAGGGTTGGCCAATCACAACGATGCTTCAACAAAGGACATCGTTTTGATCTGTGAGCATAAATATCCTACTGAACAAACCCTGTAGAAGGTAACCGTAGCCTATACGGACATTCGCTGCCTCCGTCACACTCCTTACTATACAACGTGCACGTATGTTGCCTGCCTGACTGCATGCTGCACTAGGACTAACGTTAATCAGGCTAATATTTTAGTATGTAGGCCTAGGCCGAAATAATAGTATGTTTGCTCAACATGGCACCTAAGCTAGATAGACACAGAAGCAACACCAAAGGACTAAAATTGTCGCAAGCCTGTTATGCAATATCGGTTACTTCTTACTCTCAGTAAGAAGTGTTTAGTAGTAGCCTCCATTGTTGCAAAGTTAGGGCCTAGCCTAAATTCATTCAACGTTCGCAGCGGTACATATACAATCCTAACCACTTTCTCCAATACATTTACATGTTAGGATGCGTTAATTTATACAGCGCAAAGTCGAATCTTTGACCAAATCAGCTGAATATTTATTAACATGTCAACTGAATTCTGATGGAATGAAAGGCGATTTAGCGGGTAACCTGCCGGACCTGATGTAGATGCTGCTTCTATCAGTTCAAATCATTTAGACAGGTTAGGTGCATAGACTTTGTGCAATGGTAAGACAATTCCGTGCATTTGCAAGTCTCGTCTTCAATCCCCGAAACTTGTATTTTAGATAACGGTCAAAGGTCAATATGATGGCTAGCAGAAAAAAAGGGCAGTTCTGGCCACGCAGTAATGCCAACATGTTACCTGGCCGTGTCTAAATATTAAGTCTTTCAATCTGAATGACGGCTTGATAATCCCACCTATAAGTATGCATCATCCAATGGAATATTCCCGTTTAACTGTCTACATCTAAGCCGCATCCCGAAACAACTAAGGTCACCGTAAATCACAGGCGGAAAAAAGAGTTAAGTTAGGCTACCAGCCCATACATAAGCTGTTCTTATTAACTTTCAAACTGTGTGATGCGCTCCGGGAGACTCAGTCATCTACCTAACCTTCCTAGCAGGTTTTTTTCCGAAACGTATTACGTATTCGTATTATGAAAGCAGTAAGAGCTGATGCAGTGAGGAATACAGGTCCGTTGTGCTGGCTTTCCTGTAACATGAAGGCCGCCAGGGCGGGGTCATACCTAAGATTTTTGTTGGTCGGGGCGGAGGGACGCTGGTGGCCAATGACCAGCGTATGGTTATGGACTTTGATCGTCCCCGTAACTAAGTGAAGAGTACATGTAAGGTACAAGGTACATAGAAATATCTAAAATGAGCCTGAAATGGCCCTTTTCAAGCCTTGTAGGCCCTAAGTTGCATCTAAGAACTTATTTCTGAGAATTTCTTTTTGATGATATCATCAAATAATTAGTGATATCATTAACTACATGAAAGATATCTTCAATTATTTTAATGATGGCTTGAATTAATTAGAGATACTTGCAATTCTTCCCAGCTGTTTGCTGATATCAATAAATCGAATTCATTTCATGATATCTGTATAAGATGAATCATATACAGATCCGAACTTAAATTATTGATATTATTAATTTAAAATAGTAGATATCATCAAATCTATTGCAGATGTCAGTAATACATCACATATCGTTAAAACTGGCTACTGTAAAGATATCTGCAATTCGAATTAGTGATATCATCAAATATGTCGTCACATATCGTTAATTTTGGCTGATTTGAAGATATCTTCAATTGGTATTTATATCATCAAACATAACGTCACATATCGTAAATTCTGGCTTAATTAAAGATATCTTCCACTGGAATTTATGATATCATCAAATATGACATCACATATCGTTAATTTACATTGAATTGAGAATACAGTTGAGTCCGTAAATACACTGCAATAATAGCCCCAATCGAAGAGCTGACGGGCAAGACAGGGCAGAAAGTCCTACTGCCACAAGGTTTCTGACTCGTTCTGCTTGAGCTGCTGTCAGATTCATTGACTGTTGTTATGTGATATCATTAAATCGAATTAAAGATACCGTTAAATAAAGTCTAACTAACGATATGTGACGTCATATTTGATGATACCATTAATGCATTTACAGATATCTTTAAATGAACTTATGATATCATTACTTCAAATAATGATATCAAGAATTCAGTTTTGATATCTTAAATGTCGTTTAATGATATCATGAATTGATTGGATGATATCTGAAATTTGTTTTACATGATATCACTTATTATTTTATGATATCATGAAATTGGGAATAAAAAGTAAAACGGCTTGTCATAGTGCCGGCCTATGTATATATCGTCTTGAGGTCGTACTTATATATACACCCAGGATCACAAGTTGTATACAAGTAAAGCAGTAGTACATTAACATGGCAACTCAACTGACTTTTAGGCATGAGCTACATGTACATGATATACACCCAGGACCGGTTCTTCAGGGGTGGGGGACTTGAGTCGCGAAAAACTTGACTAACCCCCCAAAAATGTGGCAAATGATTTATTAATGATTAACTATCATGTTCCTTTATTTTTTTGGAAGAGTAAGCTGTCAAAACACGAAATCTCTAAACAAGAAATATGTGGATGTGTGCCATTTCCTGCAACTTCTGGAAGGACTGTTTTGGCAAAGGTGCACAAGTCTTGGTGAACTTGAAACGTGCAACTAACGTCATTCTGGTGTTCTTCAAAATCAGCAAGGCGACGTAGAGACTGAGAGATGCATCTACTTTCAGTTCCTGTCATCATTTTTTGTCAAACAACTCCTCGGTATGCTACGCACCCTGCCAAACAATGTATGGTGGCGTTCCGCTTTGATGGAGCTCGTGTAGAGAAAATATATCACGTAATGGTGTCAGTTTGTTATGGAGTCAGTTTGTTTAAAGTTTGCTAACGCCAGTGGTGCCAGAACGGTGGAACCTGTATGTTCAGCCGCCAATATTGGTCAAGTGCTTCACAAATTTTGAAAGGGGATGCAAAAAGTATGATTCTGGTATAATTTCAACCCAGCAGATATATACTACTATGTAGCTTGATTTTTAATCATGACTGCAAACTGAATCGCAGACATTGTGAGATATCCTTCAGGCTACTTAAAGATAGCTAGTAGTTAGAACACTCGGGAAGAAACATTATCTACATGCAAGTGTCCCGCGTCAAGGTGACGCTCCGCTTACAGATAGTCTTCTTGGCACTCAGCCCCCACATCTCAAATACTATTTTCTTTCTCGGCTTGCAGCGCGTGCCACTTTTTGGGGGAAGATTTTTAGCCAGATGTCCCCCTCTCCACAGTTTCAATAACAAGTCGAAGCCCATGGCCCCAAAGAGGCGATGACGGGACTCTGTTTCAATGGTAAAATGTGAATCAGTCCAGCCCTCTGACCACGGTCCCTAGAACCGCGACTGTTATACACCTTGACGAAAACTTTCATTAGCACCTTTCAAAGCCTCAAGGTTGATTTGTTCAACCGTCCCTATGATGTGGGTAACATAAAATAGTCTTTATTACAACAAAAAGTCAAATCAGTTTCGAATTTTGATCGGTATACTATCATCAGGACTCTAAAATAATCGTATAAGTTTAACTGGGCCCCATCCAACTAATGCTTTCAACCGTTGAGTAAAAATTTAAGAGACCCTCGCCAGGAACACCCCAGCCTAAATTCTCCTCTGCCAACTACAGTGCCAGTTGCAATTGCATTCCCGTCGGTGACAAATCATTTCAGCATGTATATGTATATACCTTAATTTGGCATTATGCTAAATCCGTTTAATGACAACGTTATATCGATTTAATGCGAACATTATTTTCTAAATGCTAACTTTAAATGAATTTAATGTCAACATTAAATTGATTTGATATGATAGCAGTAGATCGACTCGAATTTGTCATTCCCTGTTTATTACGTCATGCGTTCAACAGAGAAGAAATGAAGGAATTGACCCACTCAGGTAGCACTTACGTTGGCCAATTGGAGTTCATTGCAATTAAGTGTATCAAAGATAAAATGGGGGCTACAGACAAGCAAGGGCAAAGGAGGGCAAAAGCCCCATAAGATGCCCTGTAATCCAGACCCCGCCCCCCCCCCCCCAAAAAAATACCCTAACCAAACTGATACCCAATATATCCCAGCATAATTAGATTCTGCCACAGTCACAATAAAACTTATGCAATGTTACTTTTGAAGCTATTTACTGAAGTGGAATTTACAACCCAATGAGGCAGACTATTCCACTCATTGACAACTCTTTGAGAGAAGCTAAACTTTCTCACATCAAGCCTAGAGAAGCATTTCACCAGCTTCTTAAAAGACCACGAACACGGGAATAAGGACAAACCTCTAAGAGCAGAAATATACCCTCCCTTCATTCTATGCATTTTCCAATGTCAGTCGAGCGACTGGCAAACGGGGTATAAACTTTGTACGCCCTACTTCATGGCTCTTGTGTCAACCCCCACCACCATGTTCATTTTTGTTGTTTAATTATTTAACTTTGCAGCGTAACACCTTACGTATGCAGTACTGGTATTCAACAACATCATGAAAAGTGCCTATAGGAGAAATGAGAGGAGAATTTGCAAGATTTGATGATTTTTCAAAATACAGCAAAGACGACGATTTATAAGCCCATAAAGTAGGCGGTGCTACCAGACGCCTGGGCGAGGCTTGAAGGCATGGAAGACTTAACGTTTAGCATGTAGCACTGCGGGTACTTTTCAATTGCAAATGAAAGCGTTCTTGACGACAGGTAGCTACTGAACGAACCAACTGATATTACCAGGTTAGGCATAGCGCAATTTATATTTTAAGACGTAGATCATCTCTAGGCTGCATTTTCTCAGTCTTTCTTTCCGTCAAAGAGCTTAATTACTCTGACAAGGAGAGGAAAACTAACATGCAGTACTCATGACATTAGTACTAGGCCTAAATTTAATGTGCCTAAGCTAGTAGGCGTAGTACTGTGTAGGCTAAATTGATAATGTTATTGTAAGTGATGACATAGGCTTAGCGTAGGCCTAAGTTAGGTCTAGCAGTTACTACTTACTAGTAGTAGTACCAGTAGTATAGTACGTCCCACTATTGTCGTGCGTCCCCCTATTTTCGTGAAATTCGTTGTAAGCTCTTCGTGTGTAACACAACGGATGTATGTAGAAGACTAGTATTAGTATATACTGACCCACAACTATTTTCCTGCAAAATGACCTAAATATGCACTGAATATCCTTCACTTGAAACCATGAAATGATAATATATGAGCGTGTCCCCTTCCTTAGTTTTGGTATCACCACAGAATAGGCCTAGCCGACTAAAGGAAATCACTGTATTTTTCTGTGAATGTCCTTCCACCGCAGTATAATGTTTCTATTAGAGCCTAGTATCAGAAAGGTTCAAGCATACTTAATGTGTGCAGTTCTGGGGTCAGTTTGCACTTTTTTAGTTAAAAAGTTTGCGCATTAGGGCTCATTAAGGCGTACAAAAATATGGGAACGAACACACTGTTGACAGGGTGATGAGACAACTTCTTTGTCCCCTCAAACGTTTTAGAATCAACTAAAATTTTCAAGCTCTAACAAGGTAAGAAAAGACATCAAAAGTGTCAGTGTACATGTGCTTTTCCATTGCATTCTATCTCCAATTAGGGAATCGCTAGTTATTTTCTAGCTCTGTTGCATGAAAATAGGGGCTTCCATGCTACTGTAGGTGTTCGGACAGCTGGACCCCTGGGAAAACTTGGCCCATTCACTAAGTCCTAAGCAACTTGGCCCCGAAACACACAATTGACAGAATAAAGAAATACAGTACGTGGCTCGAATTAAGATTCCATGACCTCACACACACAACAGACTGATTTGCTTGAATGAGCACTCATACTACTGCTAGCAATAGCATATACTATAGCCTTAGGGTTAGGGTATAGGGTAACTATAGAGTAACCCGCCTCAACGATTTTCACAGTGCATCCAGATTCCTAGTCGTAGTCAAGCCACTACAACAGGAATCCAGCCACAAATGGATTCCCCGTGACTGTCCAAGCCCTCACTATATGACTACGATTATGAATCCAGTGAAAATGGATTCCTACTCTCAATGACTGTTTAAGATCTCACTTTGACTATGAATAGGAATCCAGCTGTAAATAGAGTCCCAGTTGTGGTCAAGCCACTTCGACTATGACTAGGAATCTCGCCACAAATGGATTCCCAGTGTCTCTGAAAGACCTTACACTACAACTACAACAAGGAATCCAGCTGCAAATGGATTCCTAGTCAGGCTGCCACTTTGACTAGGAATCCAGTTAAAAAATGGATTCCAAGTGACCGATGAGGGTGGGAGAGGGGAGTACTATACGAGTACATTACTCCTAATTGAAGAAACCTGGGACCAGAGTTCGAAATAGAGGGGTTTCAAGTGCACAGATGCATGTAAAATTGGCTCTATGCATGTAAAATTTTGCCTGGGCATGCAAAAAATTAACTGTATTTTAGCCATTTATCAAGGGAAATTTCAGTAGTGCATGTAATTTTTAACTCATATTTCCGAACTCTGCCTGGGACAAGTTCATAACACAGAGCATATTTTGATAACACAAAGAATATTTTCAAAGCAACTAGGAAGGCTCTACATGACATATGCACTGTCCAGTATGTTTTTTCTGAAGATACACTAATTCATTTTAAACATCAGTGTGGTTCCCAAAAGCAAATAGGTTCTAAAATGTTATATCGACCAGGAATCCATAACCAGAATTTAGAAAAGTGTCTTTCACTGAGGCGGGGTATTCTATAATACTCCCATATATGTCATTACAGTGTTAGCGTATACATACATTTTACAGGGCTAGGGGATCGGGGATGTATAAGTTTATCTCTGAACACCCAGCAACCAAATTCACTCTCATAGCTTAGTGGGTTATGCTTAGGACTGTTGTGCAACTGTTATCTTAATATCCTAATTTCAAATCCTCTTCTAACCTCTTTCCTTTGGCAGGTTTAACTTCCCTCGTTTCTTTCCATAGGTTTTCACAATTCCTTTCCACAGAAAGTCTTTCACTTTGGGAGATTAAAAGAAAAAAAAAAGAAGCAACCAACAAAAAAAAATCAAAGATTGAAAAAGTAGACATAAACTAATATAGTAACTGTTTTATTTGTCTGATACCCTTGCTGACGTCACTTCTGGTCACGGGTTCCAAACTTGTACCAAATACATTATTAATATTATGAGATAACAGATAAAACTTGGTAAGTATGCCCTTAAAAATTAACAGGGCTGTGCATTGCATTACATGGCGTAAGCTCATTACACTCCACATCACAGCCCTTGTGCTGCTAGCACAAATTTTTAGCTCTTCCCCCGACTGACCCCAGTTTTGCTATCTCTCATGTTCACAAAGAGTTACGCGTTTTTGCCAAACTTCACACAAACGACCTCTGGCACCGCACCCACCTCTCTGCATAAGCAATTTACCAGACAGACATGAGGAAACTGATGAATTTTGACTCAAAAATCTGAGCGTAACACTCAGGAAAAAGTAAAACCTGAACATAAGTCAGTACACGGCTGTACGCCCTAAATTGCAAGGCTGTGTGTGAGTGAATGATGCTGAATTTTACTGTTTTATGCTTCAAATAGTCACCCAAGAAAGTTTTATTTGTATTCTTAGAGTTTTCCTTCTTACGTATCATTTGCCTTTAGTTGTAGTGAAAGTAGGCTACTGTATGAATCATTTTCACCAATTTTGGGGGCATTTTGTAGCAAAGTTTCTTCTAACCACTTGCTTCCCAGGGACTCACCTTTTCCTACAAATCAATTACCAACAATAAATTCTTTAAGGCCACATTTGGGCTTTTGTTCTTCTTTTACCCGATATCACTTTTGAGTTTTGCCCAAATCAGAGTGATAAATCAACAAGCCAAGTTCTAATGTTTGTTCTCTTCAAAGGTCATAGTCAAGATCAGTTACACCAGGGGTGGGAACCTTTTCCCCAGTAAGGGCCACTTTGATGATCACAGCATTGCTCACAGGCCGTATGAGGAGGCAATCTAAGCGGAGCGCTACCATGGGTTGGCGCGGAGCGTACTGAGAAAATTTTTGTTTCACAGACCCCCTCAGATCGCAGGAAGTGGCCTCTACGACTCTATTTGGACCCATTCGGAACCCTCTCAAAATGCTATTTTTCCTCAATTTGGAATGGACAGGTGGCCATTACGTTATATTTCCGTTGTTTTGAAATTAAAAATTTTATTCTGTAGCTCGCCTCGCAGGCTGCATGAATTTGGCCCCACCGCAGAGTTACACAATCTGCCCAATCATGAAACAATATTGTTACTCAGGAAAGTCTTTCCCAAACACTTTTATAGCAGTGGTACAAGGAAGTCTGTATGAAGTCGTGAGCAATTCATTCGGGGATTAAAATTGAAAGCTAAGTGTGCCAGATATTACTTGGAAAAAGAAAATACATGAATAGAAAAAACAATCACTGAAGTCCCAATGAGGGTTTTGCATTCTAAGGGTTTTTGCATTCTAAGAAAATACTGTACACTTCCATTTCCAGGAGGCTACTTACGGAGCTTGTACGGGCAATTTCCAGCGATCTAGGAGCAATGTATAGATCCGAAACTCTTCTGGAACATTCCGCGCCAACAAATGGTGGCGCTGCACATAGGTAGTCTTCCACGTTGCATTTTCAACGACCTCCCAAACCAATTTTAAATGTTAGGTCTACCAATGGAGGCACACTGTATTTCTGTATAAAACTAATTTGTTTTTAAATGATCTGTAATGATTCTTGTAGGGTCTCCTGTTCTTCTCTGGATTCCCCATAAAATCTGCTATAAAGGATTTTAGTAATGACATGCCCCTCAGTTAATCGTCTGTATCCTGCAGTTCATCCCTTTATTACAGTATTCTCGCGTATTACCAGTTATGCCCCTCGATCGATTGTCTACATCCTACTGTGCGTCTCACATGTATTATGCTGTATCGCACTGTATACACATTTTACTCCTAATACACTGTAGAAGTACGTGCCAAAATGACAGGGATCTGCATGTTACTAATAAGGATGTTCCCCCAGCCCCGTTTGTGTAATTCCAGTCACGGATAAAATTCTTGTCACTTTTGAGCAAGGGGAATCATCTAGACCCAACCATGCATACAGGTTGCAAATTTTATCTTTCTATATCAGTTCACAATTTCACATCCAACTACTGTATACAGAGTTTATATCATTTACAAGTGGTCAGATTAATGAAAATTTTCCGTAGCTGACACTTATCCTCAGGTCTGCCTCTGTGACTGCCCACAGAAGTTGATCTTAAGTCAAAGTATGTATTGCTGACATGGCATTGACTGACTCGTAAGCAGCTTAGGCATAATTTCCAGTAAAGATGTGCACCGACTGGGCAAAACTGAGTTTGACTTCAAATTGTATACCCTGATATTGAAATTGCCTATAAATGACAAAAGTAGTTATTTCATGTACAGTACTGTACATTGACATTCCTGTATGGTCACATCCTTCCAGTTCTTGAAACACAATTATGATAAATTTACTGCCATGAAACTGAAAGTGTGAACTTGTATTTCTGCCTTTAATTTTGTAACTATGCAGGAGTTACATTGTCTTCAAAGACAATGTAACTCCTGCATGTAAAGACAGGTACAGTATACTGTGGCTAAGCAACAGTATACTGTACCTGTATGGTGTTCGATATTTTGTCAGGTTGCTTTACATTCAAAATTTAGGTAACACCTACAGTAATTCTGACGTAAGGCGAGGTTTTTATGGTCCCTTGAAGAACCTTGAAAGTACTTGAATCTAAATTATCAGTTTCACTTCATTAAAATGTGTTTGAATTTTAGTGATTTGAAATATTACCCCACATTTTCGTTTAGTTATTATCTGCAATGAAGGTTTGGACCAGATTATGTTCAGAATTTTGGTGGAAATGGAATAAAACTGCATAAAATGGAATAAAAGTCATGGTGTCTGATGTCCTTGGAAAGCAAAAGGTCATCATAAAAACGTGCTTGACTTGCACCCTCAGAAAAGTATACGAATCATGAAAAGAAGATATCAGTAGGACAAAATACTTTTTGATTGTTTGATGTTTAATTCAGACAGAAATCTTGAACTGCTCCTCCCAGAGTGATGTTTGTCTGGTTCAAACAGAAGCACACCACATGATAAAGTTACCCTTTAAACCTTCTGGTCTCCAGGGGGATATATGGAGAAGAAAGCATGTCAATGTTGGATTGAAAATAATGCACTTGTGACTATCGCTGAGTAAAGTGGTGCACTAGGTATTAAACAATTCAGACTCTGAAGGACAGTTAGTTTACAACACTAAGTGACCACACAAGTGTGGGCCAGGGAAGACTTTCCCTTTTAAATTTTACAACTTCTTGTCCTGTGATTACCTGTACCGACTAAACAATTTTAGGGCCTTTTTCACAAAGAGTTGCCTGAACAAGGGCCCAGGATTAAATTTGGTATCTTTGTTTTTCACAAAGTCAGTTCAGATTTGGATACAGGTAACCTTAGAATACTCTTCTTCAAAATATCTATCTTACTACTGTGGATCAATTCTTGAACCTCCCAGTTGCTAAGCTTCATTGGGAGATATCCTGAGACTAGTCCATCAGACGTGGATACTTACAGAGATTTTGCTAAAATCTGATGACAATATAAATTCAAAAGTTCTCTAAGTGACGGTAAATGACATAGACTTGGCGGTTAAGAAGCTGAGATGGTATGTAATTCATTCCTCAACAGGGTCACAACATGGCAAGAAGAAGGCTAGAGGCTGCAATAAGAGTTGGCAAAGAAATTGATCATCAGCAGAAAGCCGAAGATGACTTTTTCAACAGTGTATGTGAGTCAGCATCAGTGTTGTTGGATGAAAAATTGATGGGAGTTTACAGCCTGCAGTTTTCTCTGGAGGGAGACAAGCTGGCAGTAGGATGTGGCAACGGTGCCATAGTTGTGAGTATCAGTGAGATGGAGACACTGTTAGTTTCTTCATCTCCATCTTCATCTCCATCTCATCGACTGCAATACTTTCAGACTTTCATGTAAAGATTTATCCCCAAATTGCTCCCAACATAGCCTGTTTGGTTCCACAAACTGTCTTGAGTTTGCCTTTTGTCAAGTTTTGTGTAGTAACTCAAATGTTCTTTTTTTTCCATGCCAGTTTCATTACAAGGGGAACTTGTTCCTTGTGATGTCTTAAATTTGTGTGTGAATTTGAAATAATTTAGGGACAGTGAAAAGGAAATTAGAAATTTTGAATCCCAGTTTTCTAACATTGCTCACATTAATGCTGTAGCATCTTTTACCAACTTCGCAGTTTCCAGTGCCTGTCATGCAGGCCCACAGTCCATTGTCACGAGTTTTGTCCCAGTGGGACAAATCCTTTGACATTCTCTTTCTAATGATATAAGAAATGTTTTGATTGGATGAAGAAAACCACTTTATGTTTGAAGAACCAGTGGCTGTTTCTGTTCAGAAATATGTCATGTCTTTCTTTAAAGGAGAGTAAAATGTATTGCAAAGTCTGTTGGACAAAGATCAAATGTTACAAATGTACAAACACTCTGCCTTCTTTGTTTGTTTAACATTCTAGTTGGGATAACAGCTGATGTTTCTTGTATAAAATCTATTTATCGCCATCTATGGCACTTTTCTAAATTCACATTTGACACCATTTTCAAGCATATGGAATTATGGATAGATGATATGAGTGGACCCTGAGGTGAAAGTGATTAAAAGTGTACTCAAACAGATCTGCGTGAATCCTCCTTTAAGGAACATTTTTGAACAAACATGTGACAAGAAACGTGAGGAATTATATTGCAAAGCAAACTTGTCAGGGAATTTGTACTCAATGTTTTCCAACTATCAAACTGAATCACTCAGTTAGGGACAAAAAAAACGTCCGAAGCATTGCAGAACCTCATTTTGGAAAGTCCTGTTGGCATTGATTCAACTCCCATGGTATACAGGGCTTTTGATTACAGTTGAGCTACGATGAGAAGATGTCAGTTAGGTTAAAAATTAAGACCAGTTTCATTTGAAGATCTTTTGTGTTTTCTGTCGTTTTCCAAAACGTGACTCTTTGATTCATCCAATGAAGATGGTTGACCTTGCAACAAACATTAAAGGAATGTGGGTTGCTATGACGAAGAAAGGAAAAGGTAGACAGCAGAACCTGCCATATTTTTGGGTTGATCGTTAATCACTTTTATACCAATTTGCCACTTTCCTGCAAGGAACAGTTTCCTGCAGGTATTACTTGTGATTGGAAAATATTTCCCTGAACAGACTCTGCACAGACACGGGCAAGTGCAAGGCCAACATGCCTTAGTGGACATACATGGAGGAATCTGTGACTGTATCACATCTACAAAAGCCATGGCGCATTTGTTGAAATGTCCCTTCCTTGACAATCTCTGCAATCAGCAACTTATCAGAGGCTAATGGGAGAAGGATGACTAAGACTGCTAAAGCTTGGCCTGATATATATGATGACAGACTTGAAAGAGAGAGCAGGTTATCATTATCAATGAAGAAAAAAAAATCAGTTTCTGTTTTAACTGAATCTTTTCAAGGGCTTCAGTTTTCATTTTCTTCATCTCAAAGTTTGCAGTAGCATAATCAAAAGAAAGTCATTTGAAAGTGAAACCAACTAAAGTGACTTAAACAGTCCTGACTAAACAAACACTCTCCAAGCAGCCTAATTTCATCATAACGCTGCTAGGTTTCCATCAACACATAAATTCCAACCCCTGTCAGAAGAAACATCAATTTATGTTTAGAGGTGTCGGAGCTTGGAGGTGTCACATTTGTTCTATAATTGTAATGCAATCTTTTGTGATAGAAGTTTAAGATAGAAGAAGACTACAGGTACGCTGAGACTTTTGTCAGAAGGGTAACCAAAGCACACCTTTCAACCTTTCAAGTTACTGCAAAGTTAGAGTAATGGTTTGTGTCTCAAGCTGTCTTTGAGACCTTTTCTACTGTATGATTAGGATATTTGATAAAATGCCATTGAACTTTTTTAGCATTTTAACAACAAATGTAGCTGGCTTTATTTCAATTGTTCATTAAATTATTTTTGCAGATGTTAAACAGCCAAACTGGTCAAGTTATCAAGAATCTCCACCAAGGGAGTCTATCAGAGCTACCTGTCCTGTCTATCGCCTTCCACCCATCGAGACCATCCACACTCTTATCGGCTGGCTCAAACGGTTGTATCTCTCTCTGGGACTTGCCATCTTCTCAAGAAATCGACACGGTCATCGGTAATGTAAAACGTAGACACGTGCTCACTCGTTCCATTG
Organism: Stichopus chloronotus; assembly: GCA_021234535.1. Classification (NCBI taxonomy): domain Eukaryota; kingdom Metazoa; phylum Echinodermata; class Holothuroidea; order Aspidochirotida; family Stichopodidae; genus Stichopus; species Stichopus chloronotus. The sequence continues at coordinate 8,094,436 of CM037829.1, forward strand.
GTTTGGTAGTCATTCATCGCTCAATATGATCACCATTTTAAAATGATCCCCTTTGGAAGATATGCTTGACTTCTCATTGGACAAGTGATACTTTATGATTTTTAATCAGGTTTGATTAGAACATTGCTGAAGCATGTTTTAAGTATAATCACCATATCAGTTTGCTCTCAGCTTCATCCAGTGTGCTAGTTATTTTCAAAGGCATGGTTGATTATGATCCTGTGTGCAGATGGTCAACAATAAGGTGCATGCATTTCTTCCCCTTGTCACTGCATCATCATTGTATTTAGCTCTCCTAGATTTAAGAATTGTGTTTATTTCCTCTGTAAACTTAAAACTCACCCTTGACAGTACGCCCAAGTAGTACCGCTGTAGACCTACAGTACAGTAGCTTTCCTGGCGTCCATTCACCGATGTCTTGCTTCTCTGTGCCCAGCTGTACTCCTGGCCACCTGCACATATAGTACCTGCAGTGGACCTACAATCTTGGACAAAATACCTTGGGACACCCAGCTCCCCTGTTCAATGTTGGCTATAGAATTGCTGTTCAAAGTGTACATTCACTCCTATAGCGCAACATTGGAAAGGGGCACAGGGTTTCATGTTATCCTTGCACCTAAAATTCAGTATTATATTTGCAACATACGACAAAGTGTCCCAACAATTTTGTCCAAGAATGTAGTTGTGCTACTCTCCATATGCCCTTGTTTTGCTAAGCACTGTGGACCTACAATCTTCAACAAAACTCGTTGGGACAATCGACTCCCCGCTTCTATGTTGGCTGCAGGATTGCAGTTGGTAGCATGCGTTCACCCCTTTTGTGTAACATTAACAAGGAGAGTGGGGTTTTATGTCATCCTCTGAGCTCAGAGTCAAGGGTATGCAGCAAATTGTCCAAACAGCTTTGCCCAAGATTGTACAGTAGCTTTGCTCCTGGCACACCGTTTGCAGTACATTTTCTTTCACTCATTGACTTTCAGAGGCACACAACGAAATCAACACTTTAGATTTTTGTTTGGATGGAGGTACATATGCAACAGCGGGGAAAGATTTGAGTGTGAGGTTATACTCAGCAGAAACAAATAAGGTTAGTACTGAATTAATTATGCTTCTTCATGCAGTAGGGCTGTTTAAATTGTTAGTTAGCAATCTTGAACTGAACATCACATAACAGTATCAGAATTCAAAGTGACCGACTGCACTTCCAGCAAAAAAAAACTGTTTGTACCCACTATGTTTGCAGAGATGCCGGGGGGAAGGGGGGGGCGGGGGGGGGGGGCAGGGGGGGAAGGGGGGAGGGAGAAATTGAAGGTGAGAAGGTTTGCTATTTCTAGGAATTAGGAACGTATCCTGTTGGTTGGCCATGTGTATGTTGCTCAAAGTCGGTGATGATAGGAGTGTAGGCCTACACAGGCTGACTGCACTGTTGTTGTGTGCTTGACTATCATTAAATTTGCGAATGACCATCTCTTGAGGAGAGCATTTGAATTACATTCAACGGAGAGAAATACAGAATATAAACCCAATTGAAGCAATATGTCCTGTAGATTACCCCAGTGACTACTCCTGCTGCTTTTAAGGTCTGATAATATCGTGATTTTGTACAGTATTGTGTACATATAGAGCATGTAGACATAGACTGAGGTTGTGTTGCTATAAAATCATACTGATATATCTCATTTAGGACGTCAGATAGTTTTTCATAATGTACAAATGCAATGCTCTGTGATGCAGGACCGACGCTAGATCCAGATCGCCCTTGAGTTTGCGTTGAACATTTTTTTTTTGTCCTCTCATTTTCAGCTCTTAAAGGTATACGAAGGAAGCAAGTCTTTACTCCTAGATAAAGAACAACTGTCAGAGTTTGGTCATGGGATGAGAATATTTGCTCTCAGATTTCATCCAGATGAAAACAGTATCTTTGTGACAGGAGGATGGGATAATCAGTTGAAGGTTTGTCTGTCTCTGGTTTGTCATATCTTTATCATCATCAATGATCAGTATATGCTGCTTTTTTACTCACTGTTTACTTATATCACTAAAGACAAAGCGTTTTGTAAATTCCGATTTACGTTGTCTCCCATGTTTTCTACATTTAGTTTGACTTCCCTTCTGTAAAAGAGAGTTTTCATGTTGCGAAACTAGAATTAAGTACCCCAGTCTGATTGAATGTAAAGATGGCGTTGACTGTTTGATTTTCAATGGGGTTATAGAGTCTTGAATCACGCTTAGACGACATGATATTTGTTAAAAAAATGGTGGGAATTGAAAATACTGAAATTGCCATGCAATTTGGACACAATCAATTTTTCACATTTTTTTATGTCTTCTGAAATTTTGTGTTTTCTGTGTTGTTCTGTGTTTTTATGATTCTTTCGGTTTTCCACAAAACTGTAGACACATGTCGGTTAGGCTATCATCCTCTGTATCACTTAGGTACCAATGGCACCATCTCAAATGTGTTGCAGATATGTTTATATGAGAGCATGATATGAAAACCTTTGCAACTGACTATTACATGTAATCTCTGTGTTAGTGTTAATTTGTAGTAATGTTAAGGTGACTCAATATTTAACAGCATCACCACTGTGTGTCATCACCCAGTAACTATTCATAAAGGATTTTTTTTTCCATCAGTGGACAGTGCCTTTTTCAAAATACTAAAATGTATGCCATAAACTTTAATTCTAAATTATTTAGTAAAGTTTATTGTCATTCTGTCCTACTAAATATAACAAATGCTTAGCAAAATAGAGAGAAGTTGTGCAAATGATGGGTTTGAACTCATTTTTCTGTATGTAAAACTTATGATAGCACTGATCTTTCACTGTCAAAAATTCTGGCCATTCTTGTTCTGTAACTTGAACTCAAAATACATCTGGTGTTGTGGTCGAGTGGATGGATGGCCGTGTGCATTTGACGCAGTGGAACTTACTGACCCGGAGGCTCTGGGTTTGATCCCTTGTTAGGTCTCAGTAGAATAATTTTTTCATTCAAGTGTAATCAACGGTTTTACCATCTGAACTGACCTTGCAGAAATAACCCAGGTTTGATTTAAAATCATTTGAGTTGGTACTGCAGCAACCCAGGATGAAGTTGTAATGAAAGCCACAGGTTTCTGCCACGTGTGTCGTTACATAGAGGCAAAAAATAAACTGAATTTTCATGCCAAGTCATTACTTTATCATTTATCAAATCTAAGATCTGCACTGTCAAAACATTCTTGCTGTTCTTGTTCTGTAAGTCTAACATGAACATAGAACTTTGCTTAAGTTATAAGGTCAGCATGAAAGGGAAATATTACATTGGAAATGCACCAACATGGTGTGCAAAGGAGAAAGCTGTAGCCATTCTTAAACCATTCTGTCTCACCAATAAATATCAGCTGTAATTCCTCCTCAGTTTAGCAATATGCATGAGTTATTGAATGTAGTGCATTATTATCAATTTTTTGGGTTCACAAATTATTCTTAAGCAACAAATAGTAAGTGAACTTCTATCTGTGAGAAACTATTTCTTGGAAGGAAGGCTACTTTCCTGGCTCATTGTGAATTATCTATCCTAATTTGTTCATAAATCTTGGTTTAAAAATAATATTTTTTTTCTGATGGACAAACCAGTATTTCCTTTAAGTTGTTGTTTTAATTATTTCAAGTTTTTTTTTTCCTTTGTTGCACCTAATGATTTTCAAAATTATCCTTGAGGCCCTTACTAAAATAATTTTGGTTTGTGGTGAAATTTTCCACAATAAATCAATGTTTCACTGTATGGATGTTATCCCAGTTTGAATGTGTGGTGTCGTCTCTTTAATCACATCAACTGCTCGAGTTCTCGCTAAAGCTCTTTGAGCTGGGGAGGGATTAATGAACGTCAGCATGTTGATTTGCTGGGGTATGCTGTAAACCTTAATTATTTATTATGTATGAAAAGTGTGTCATGGATATTTGCACCTATTTCTGTGGGTCTCTATTGCATGGTACAGTGGCATTTCAAAGTAAAGAGGAATTTTTCATAGCAAATATGAAAATATTCAGTAAACTGTACTGCTCAATGCATGCAAGTATCTCAAGTGTAACAAACACTCTATTAAAATGAAAACTGTAGATTCTATTGTGTCCAGTTAGATGATTGCCTTCAACAACCTTGCCAATCCTTTCCCTCTTATGAATATAAAACTTGACACAAAGAGGTGATTTTATTTGTGGATGGGAAAGTTTGCTCATTTTGTTTCAAGTGTAGAAATTACATTGTTTTTTTTTTTTTTGTTCATCTGATTTGTTATTCCAGTAATATCATACAAAAAGTAAATGATGGCAGCTACCATGATATTGTGTATGATCTGTAACATAATTTTGTATGGCCTCTACAGCGATTATGTATAGCCCCAAGATTGTGTGTAAAATGTGACATGGTTTTGTATGGTAGCTGATTGTGCAAAGCATGGGTGGAAAAAATTGGGAAGCCAGGAGGCTCCTTCCTGGGAAATTTTGGTATTTGGAGGGAAATCTTGGCAACTGAAGGGAAATTTCCTTTTCTGTACATGAAAATATACAGAAAGAATTGAGGGAAATTTTAATCCCTTCCTGGGAAATAAACATTTTTTCCAGCCCTGGACTGCAAAGTGTGTCATATGATTTTGTATGCCAGGTGCAGTGATTGTGTATGGTATGTCACATAATTTGTATGGCAGAGCTACTGTGATTGTGTGCAATGTGTCACATGAATTTTGTATGGTGACTGCCTCGATTGCATATGGTGTGTCACATGATTTTGTACACCAGGTGCGGTGATTGTGTATGATGTGGCAAATGGTTTTGCACAGCAGCTACCTTAATTGCGTATGGTGCACCATTTTTTCTTATTTGTGTCCAGTATGTGGTTTAACATGATTATTGTGATTGTTTAATTTTCCAGTTTCTTAGGCAATTGTGGTAGCTCATCATCTGTCGTATGTGATCATGTCTGATCATGTCTCAAGTGATTTTCTTGTCATTCAGCCATTCAGACTGAGCTTTCTAACCCATGTTCCACTCCGTCCCCTTCTTCCAGATATGGGACAGCAGAACAGCCTCTGGGGTACAGAGAAGCATTCCTGGTCCCCATATCTGTGGAAGTGGTCTGGACATCAAGGTAAAGTATCATGCAGATGTACGGTGGTGTCGTGTGTTGGACCACAGGTTGACTATGTAATTGCAAAATGTTGACTCGAAAGCAGCAAACTTTGTTCAACAATTGCCGTTCAGTATTTAATAAGTTTTTGGAATGATCCCAGCGTATATGCATGCAGAATTTCTATGACAGAAAGTGTGACGTGTGACACAGAACAAAATGTTTTATAAGGCCAGATGAAAAACTCTTGTAGCTTGCTTTGGTCTATTTCATATGAATTACGTTTACCCACAAAATATTAAATTTACTCCACTTTGAACTTACCTGTCCCCATAATAACCTTTGCACCTCTCTCCACCAGGTGCAAACATGATTGGCAAGATTTAGCACCACACCAAGTTCTTCCCCAGTACGGTCCCTAATACCACAGTTGTAAATAGTCAACTTCAGCTCTAGTCGAGTCGAGTCATCCACATTACAGATCTAGTCGACTTGAGTCAGTACTAATTGTCAAGTCGAGGTAGTGCTCCATCCGAGTCCGGTCGAGCCAAGTCAAAAATAATTGGACAATTCATTTTGTTCGAGTCAGTAGTTATCATTGATCAAGTCAGTTTCAAGGCAAAAAAACGAAGTTAGTAACTTATTGGCAACATGTTAAAGCAGGGGTGTCAAGCAGCGAAATTTCAAATTTATGTGGGCTTAGCTTGTCCAGAAAATTGTTCCATATAAGCGTGCATGAACATCTTAATGGCATTGTCTGTAGTTAAGTTTAAATCTTCTTTGCACAGGTAAGACCTGACTGGTTTTGAGATGGGTTAGGTAAGTAATTGCTAAGCTGTGATTTGTTTAAAACAGATTAAGTTTGTTCAGGAATTGGTGGTACACCTATTTTAACCCCCCCCCCCCCCCCTTCCAAGAGACAGCAGTGCCAATTGCGTACAATATTAATGGTTTTGAACCCTAATACATAATGACTGAGCAGAACATGCATATTCTTAATCTGATCTGACTGTATTACATGTTACAAATAAAGCACTTTTGACAACCAAAAAGGTATGCAAGCAACAAGTAAAAAGGAATGAATATACATATGAAACAATCTTTCATGTGAAAAACATGAAAGCATACCACAGTGATGTTCTGAGATGTTTATTTTAAGAAAATCAGAAATTTCCCCCTTTCGAAGGTAATTTTCAAAGGGAAATACGCAGTCATTCAGATCTGAATTAGTGTAGTGATCAACTACATTTCATGAATGGCTTTCAAGAATAATGTGACAATATTTTTCTCACTCAGTTACGAAAATTATGACAAACTCTCTACTTTTCCTTGGGAGCAATAGGACTATTCTATCCTGAAAACTAATGAAAAGTATTCGGAAGAAAAAAAAAGGTAAAATTAGCAATTGTTTAGGATGACTGCTCTTGCCCTCTAAGTTTTTTCATAGTGAGCTCAAAATGTTAAATACTTGTATGTCATGTCCCTTCATTCACAACCCTCACCCTTTTTACATTCAACTGTAAGATGAAGGTGTGCTATTAAGGGAACAAACAATAAACGAAGCCCCATATTTGTATTATTTGACTTCTGTGAGTAGTGCCATATGTACCACTTCTGTGGAATAAATTATCGTACAGTAGGATATATCTCAAAATGAGAGCCATTTAAAAAAGTTGTTGAGTAGATCAGACTGCATGAGATTATGGAGATGGTTTTGGCTTTGGTTTCTTCCTTTTCTCTCGAATTATTTGCGTGTCATCTGATATTAACATTAAGTGGATGAAACCATTGGTGCAACCTAGCTCTGGTGTAATCCAGGTCTGGTGCTATCACAAGAATATGGAAATATATTTCTAATATGGATGGAACTGATAGTTTACTGTACTGTACCTATGTTGCTTACTACTCTTAATGTAAAGTTTTATACGGTTCCAAACTGCGCTGAAATTACAATGCTTGAGGTTGGTAGTTTAACTTCCCAGTTACGATGGTTGAAGTCACAAAAAACGAATGGTGTAAAGAGAGAGGTGAGCTGAAATTTTTGACTTGAGCCAAATACTAAAAGTCTCAGTCAAGTCAATCTGATCACTGACTAGAGTCCAAGTCAAGTCATTGATGTTATGACTCAAGTCCAAGTTGAGTCATTTGTGCTATTGACTTGAGTCCAAGTCCAGTCATTAAAAAAGGCGACTCGAGTCTACTTGAATCCAAGTCAATGACTCGCGGCTTTTCATTGTTACATCTGCTGTAGTTGATTACGTTCTGACACGTTTCGCCATTTAAATAGTTTTTGGCATTAAAAGTCAGTAGTAGATTAAATGGGTAACTGTGATGGGTTTCTGATGTTATCATGTGAATTAAGGATGCTTTTAAAGGCCTTACTGTACTTTAATCTTTTGTTTCATTGACTTTGTTTTCAGACCTTTTGATACATTTGGAAAGTTTTCTGTGTTTCCTTAACACTTTCAGAACTTGAACTTTCTCCAAACTGTTTAACATTTTTACTCTTTTGATATTTTTGTGAAAGGCTTTTATGCCATGGATATAGTTTAAGAACACTTATTTTAAGATAATGATCTGTAAGGCATTCTGTCGAAAATTTGTCATTCTCTAATTTTGTGATGTTGACAGTGTTTGGCAGTGGAACATTTCACAGCAAAGTGAACTTGAAGCCAACTTTTTCTTTTTCATCATTGCAATCTGGAAAATACTGGTTGTTAGTCTGCACTTTGCACAGAATTTTTTGGAATTCTGAACTTTGTTAAAGCCAATGGTGTAATTCACCATAAAATAGGTTATAAGAATTTATATTCTTCATAGCAGCTTCAGGTAAAACCTGTGCTGTAAGCGAGAGAATGAAGGTTGGGTCATTTACAGCAATGACGCTTTGCTGCAAGAAGTTCGTGGGGTTTGATCCCCATCAGGGTCACAGTGAGATGGGGTTTACATCCAAGAGCAATCTAAGGTTCCCTCATCTGAATTGACCCTGTGAAAAGAAAAAAAAAAAAGATGCCAAAGATTATCTAAAATTTTTGTGTCACCTGAAAAAGAGTGAAGTTGCATATAAGTCACTATAGTCACTCACAGGCTTCTCACTTGTGTTGTTGCTTAGTGTTGTGAAACAACCATCCTCCAAAGCCATGGAGGCAAGTTAGCTGTCAAGCAAATATTAACAGGATCCAAAAACGAGATAGGTATGAGAAACTAGGTGCCAGGTGCCGTGTACATGATTGGATCACTCATACATGTTTAAAATCAGAATGACTTTAAAGTGAGCAATCACATAAATTTCAAATGCTGAAATCTAAAATATGTTCTTTTTTTCAATAATGTCCAATTTCCATTTGAACATTTTAATTTCATCCATCATTTTCTGATCCAAACAAAATTGACCTTTCTCATCCTTTTATACATGAAGATCCATAGCTATCACTTACATTTTTCTTGTTGTTAATACGCTCTATACACTTGATTCCTTGTTACAGGAAAACCAGATTGCTTTTGACTTTGTAGTACCATTGTAACCTCTTCTCTGAATTGCCCGCCTCTCTTACTATCACTTCCTCTATCTATTTATCTGTCTCTCTCTCTCTCTGCCTCTGTCTTTATCTTTTCTCTTCATCTCATATTATATTATGTTTTTGAGAGAATGAAACTACTCAATGCTATAAGTAGCTTTGCAACCTTTAAGTAATCAACCAGTTTTGCTGCGTGTCCTTAGTGAAAAGTGACTGAAGTTCTCTCAGAAGAAACAGAAGTGTAATACCAGCATCAGACATTTTGTAGGCATTGGATCTATGTTTTTATACTATGAACAGGATTTCTTTTCCCTCCTTTGGCATGAAGAAAATTAGCACGCAGTGATGTAACGTTGCCACAGTCCAAAATTTGAAACGCTCTTGAACAGTTTTGGCAATTAAGATGAACAACAAACTGCTGTGTGGGTGAAGAAATTTCCAGTGAATCTTAAAAGATGCAATCGCGATCCTATTTTTTGTGTAGTTTTACATATCTCTCTTTCTCCATGGCACTCTATTTTAAGCCATCTGCCTGCAGGCGTAGTAATCTAAAAATATACAAGAAGTTGTTACAAAGAAAGGAATATTTTGAAGTCTGCCTGTTGATTGCTTAAAGGCGGATAGGTGCTGGTTCTATTGTATATATGCAATCTGCTTTACACTTGCAGGCCTCTTGTACTGCTGTCCACTGCAGTCTGGATAGAGCTGCTTTTCATCGGATTTAGACCAGTCAGTGTTTTTGCAGTATTTTTATAAACCTGAAAGTTTAAAGAGAACTAGAAAACATTGTTGCAGGTACAAAAGGTATTAAAAAAAAAAAAAATCAATTTTAGGGGGAAAACAACTGATTGACATTTCAACGCTTTTGAGTTGATCAGATCAAAGCCTTTGCATGTTTTTCTTTTTTCTTTTTCGTTTCAAGAGAAACACTTTTAATGAATGCCCTGAGGAAATGGAGTTATTTGTTTTGCACCAGTGCTGTATTGGATGCAGTGTCATCTATTTTGACTGGTTTTTTTTGTTTTTTGTGCAGTGTTGTACAGTAGCACTGTTAACATATCAAAGAACAGATATGAAAAGAAAAGTACTCGCAGGTTCTGGTTTAGGCCTTCAAGTAAAAGTTTACCAAAATTTGGAAGCAGACTTTACGGTGACATTTGCAAACTAGTTCAGCTGAAATTTTTTAGCATGTGCTGTGTCAATGTTTGTTCACTGTACGTGTTCAGTACATGTAACCGCAGTGATTGTATACTGACCACATGAAATTGCCAGGTATGCTAAATAGTTTTATATAAATGCTGAATAGGTTTTTATATGCTTAATAGTTCAGCATTGCATTTATGTATCTGGAAAACATAACTTCAAGTTGAACCTACTAGTCAAAGACCCCCTGTTTCCCTCCTTATTAACCTGCAGAAGGACAAGATCCTCACAGCTTCTTGGGTGAACCAGGACGCCTTGCAGCTGTGGGACGTCGGGACCGGCCGCCTCGAGCAGGTGGTGCCGTTGGAGTGCGACAGCCAGACGGGCGAGTACCTGTACTGCGCACAGTTTTGCGATGGGCATGTGGTGTTGGCAGGGGGCAGCGGCACCAACGACGTACAAGCCGTCAACTGTAAGAGTTACGAGGTCAGTTGTCCGGCAGCATTGCTGCTTCAGCATCTTTGACCTACTTTGAATATAATGTCACGATTTGTGAGCACTTTTTGCCATGTTCCGTCAAGCAAAGCCAAATGTCACTGCCCTCACTTTCATAATCCTTCCAGGCTTTCTTTGCACGAATGGTTGATAATTGTCGCAGCCTCTGTGTTAATTTAGCTTCCCCAAAGGGGATTAGAGACTGAAATGTTGTAAACATGAACATTAAACAAGAATACTGCAGAAAGAGACACTCTTGCATACAGTGGGTAAGTTAATTCCTGGTTGTTGATTTGTGGGCGTATTTTCCTTGCTAAATTAATTGAGTTACTCCCTGGTATATTTCTGGCTATATATGATATGATACATGAAATCAGTTTTGGCAGTTCCTAAAATAAGGCGAATTCTTCTTTTCACTGAGAGCGCAATTGACGGGGTGAAAAGTTAAAAGAATAAAACAAAATTATACAAATTACCAAAATTATTGCATTAATTTGTACTTTGCAATCTATAATATACTAAAATTGAATCCTTATATTAAATTTCCAGAAGCCTCCTTGCTCAATATCTCAAAAAGTCAGAATGGCTCCATCCTCCTGCTAACCTAATTATTTCTTATGCTTTTAAATGATGCCACTCAACCCAGCAATACCGACCCACCACCCAAACCTCCTGAGCGTTAGCTCCAACAGTAACCTTAGTTACTAGCCTCACACACATGACAAGACACTGATCCTACCCAGTTCTCTATCTCAGTTATTTACACTAATATTGATATTTCTGATCGCATTTTGTATGTTAGATTACGTCAGTGTAGCAAGATTTTACTTTGCAGTGCCGAAATGTGCTCTTTCATTCAAGAACCTCGTAAATTTTCACTGGAATATTCCTTTAAGAAATTGTTATTTCAGAGCATTTTCTCTGGAGTGATAAAGCTATAAATACCCTCCATTTTGTCTCATCTTTTATGAGAGCAGTAAAATTTACTTTTTGTAAGAGCAAGGTTGCCAACAGGGAATAAGTAAATTTTTATTAAGTCCCACATTTGCAAGTAAACAAAATCTGCTATGTATATGTGTTTACATTTCACACAACAATGTTTTATCCCATTGGGTAGACAACTGCGACTCGATAAATGTTAAACAAGTCCTTGTGGTGTGATCAATTAGCCGAGGTCGCTTTCAGTTTTGGATTAGTGGAAAAACACATTTGCACCATGGAGTGAAGTTCTGATGGGTAATCATGAATACTTTTATCTGTTTCCTGAAATCTCATTAGCCAAAAGACCTGTTTGTACCCACTGTCCAACTGCACTTGAATGGACCATCATTTTACTTATTCACATGCTGTCTAGTGAAGCTTGTTGAAGTTGTTGTGAATGGGGTTTCCCCTTTGTCCTCTCTGCCTTTGCTGATGACTATATTAAAGACCACCTACCTTGTATTCATCCTGTTATTGTAGCATTTTGCAGATTAAGTTTCCAAAGAGCTGTTGATTTTTCTTCTCTTTTTAGAACCTGGGCTCTGTATCCCTTGGCCAAAAGTCAGTGCAAGCTCTCGACAGTACAAATGGGGGACGTTTATTTGCCGTTGGCGGGATCGGAGGTCACGTCAAGATAGCCAGCCTGCGGTAACCCACAACATGAAGAGACAGGAGGAAACAGTTTGGTGAGCATTCCATTAATTTTTTTGGGGGGGGGAGGTTAGTTTGGCATTGATCCATTCCTTCCAAGCATGCTTTGGTAGTGTATTTTATAACATGAAAGAAAATGTTAAACTAAAGGCATTCCTCAACGGCATTTGCTGTTTAATCTGGCAAATCCCTCAAGATCATTTATTCAATACCAAACTGGCCTTGCATCACAAATAAGTTAGGACTGCTTGGTTATCGAGTTGGATGTAGCTCCAAACTTACCTCTCTCCGCACTACCAATGTACCTCTCACCACCTTGTCATAATGATATAATGACTGGTAACCTTTAGCACTTTACTCACCTCCCCAGTCTGTCTAATGTGAAATGAAATAGCACCTCAGCATCAAATTTACCATCTTATTGTATTGTATAAAAGAACTGTTTTTATCATGTGCTCTTGATCACTAAAATATACATTTGTGAATCAAATCACCTCAACATTTTGAAGGAACAAACATCTATTGGAAAGAGTCAAAGTGCGAGTTACCACTTACAGTACATTAATTGTTGCAGACGTATCCTCCTGAAGTATTTCTGCTAACATATGAGGGTTTAGATCCTAAAACACACAAACAAAACTTGTCAAACAAAACGTCGTCACTGTGGACCCATGTATAAGAAAAGAGGACAGTACATTATGGAATTTTGGAAAGCCTGAATGCATATTGCATAAAGCAAAATTTGGTGGAATTGAACCTTGCAAAATGGGATTTAGTCCTTCATGATGCAGATAATCTGTAACCTGTGTAAAATAAAAATTTTATAGCACCTGTTTAGCCCAGGGTTTAACGCCACAGGATGCTGGTTCATTTTCTTTTCTGTTTGCTCAATCAGCACTCCTTTTCAATTCACTATCTTGAAAATCTCTGCATAAGTCTCCTTCTCAATGCTAGACTGTTCAAGTTTTTGTTTTGCATAATGCAAAAAGCTGTGTCAATGCTTTTTCTCCCCATACTTTAAATTTGGAAGGCGGTTGTGAATGCAAGTTTGTAGAGTAACATTTGCTAAACACAGTCTGAAGTTATCGCCATAGTAACCACACGAAAGGATGACTCGACCTTTCTAGGACGTGTCGGAGAATAACTGCTTGAGATTTTATCAAATGTTGAATTAGCCACTTGAGTGAACAAGAGCCGTAGCTATGCTGCTTGTCTATAATGTAATTCCTTCAACATCTGTAAATGCTCTATGAAAACTCAAAATGTACTTTCGAGAGTGAAAGAAAATTATGACGCTATGAAAAGGTGACGGATCAGTCAATGGAAACTGATCTTGGATCATACAGTTTGTTGATCATAGTGTAAGATACAATTTAAGTTTGAATGTAGTTAAGATCATGAAGATGTGGGCCTCTTTGATTTCATAGAGGCAATAAGCATGAGCGCCGCAACTACAGTACACGATCACAGGAATGGATCAAGAAACGTGTAACGTACGTGGAAAAATCTTACTGCCTCTGATCGTAAATCTTATTCAGTCTGAAGAAGGAGCAAATGAGACTTGAAAATGCTAGACTTTAAATTTATACAAATCCTGGATTAATTGTTCATGCTTGGGGAACCATCTAATAGGCATCTACATATACAGAAGATCACACGAGAGGAAGCTGAATTTCAGGTGTCTGGGATAAATTACAAAATAGTCATGTTGCATTGAATCCAACTATAAATCGCTTTGTAGACCATCCTTTGTTGTAGCTGCGTCTAGACATTGAACATCTGCTGACATCTTAAAAAAAGAAGATAAAATGTCCTCCACCCTACCAGTGTTATTTGTTTGTATTAGAAATGGCCAAATCATTCCAGTAGTGGCATACTTTATTGCAGCAAACAGTCATAAAAGTATTTGTGTACTTGTGCACTTTCAACTCCGTACTGTAAGTTACTTGAATGATATATTCTTTCTTTCTTCCTTAAGTAATTCTAAGTGCTTCAAGCATGGTACTTCGGTGGATTCAAGGAAAAAGCTGCGACCATTGCAAAAGATTATTATAGTATGTACAGCATTGTATACATCTAAAGCACCAGGTTACGTACTACTCAACATGTGACGCAACATGTGACTCAACATGTGACTCAACATGTGACTCAACTTTCAACAACTAAGCTACAGCAATGAGTTGATCGTAAAAGATGTTCGGAAAAGAATAGTGGCAAGATTTCTTTTAATCCTGCATGGATGTTTTGAATAGATGAATCCATTCTAATCGATATTTCTCATTAATTCATAAAGTAAACTTGACTTTGTCACTTTGTTCAAAAGTTGAATCACGTTTTGAATCGCACATGTGCTGTACCCATGTGACCTTGACATACACATCACAGCATGTTCTTTCTCCTTAAGGATTTTACGGACATAAACACCTATACACCTCTACTCTACTTTCTTGATGGATAATCGGTTGATTTGATGTGCATTCAAGAATGCAGGCAGAGAGAATTAAAGGAGAGATTAAAATGACACTGATGACCTACTTGTCTCAAACTTGTTGATTGAATGTTGTTTGCAATTCAGCGACCTACTTGAATTGGTACCAAATATTGCTAGGCTGTGGAACAATTGTCGGCAGATTCCAGGAATCTTATACCACCCATGAATGCAAGAAGCAGGTGTTTGGGCTGCAGTGTTATTAGCAGTAAATGTTGTGTCTATTAAGTCAATATTGGAGAGTAAATTGCGTTTCATTTTGGAATATGAAAATGTAATTTAGTCAATTATTACGTATTTTGCATATTTTTCATTAAGTGTTTGGTGATATCTTACATCAGGTCTGGTGGGTTGCATTTTATTTTGGAAGATTAAAATGTAATTTGGTTAATTAATTGGGATGCTGAAATGACAAAACAGGGTTATATGCAATACAGTATACTATAGATATTTTTGACATTAGCATGCAGAAAATTGTAAATTGCAGAAAGAGAAGTGGGCCAACCATGGAATAGTAGCTCCTATACAGTACAGTAGCTCTAATTCAGTAGCTCCTGGTCCCATTAAGCAAATGCTTGTGTGGACTATATACCAGGGGCTGTTTTTCAGTGTTGAGAAGCCCACTGAATACAGTCTCATATTTTGGCCTCTACCAGTATGTTCAAGAAAGGTTAGCAAGCAGTGTGACTTCTTCAAACAGATTGCAAAGCCTTAAATTCCATGAAGATGTGTAACACATGCTTTGTGCAGCTATAAAATTACTACCGAACATTTGTCAACAGTCCGCATTAACCTTCCTTTCATTGCCAACTGACGGGGTGGGGGATAATTATCACTAATTAATTCCAGCAGGAGTTTGTCTGGATGAAGAGTTAACAGATATGTGTTCTTTCTTGATTTCATTTGTGTGTATCTTGGGTCGGTGAATATGTGCTGTTGAAGTGAAATAATCTGAACTTTCTCTCTGTGATATTCTGCTAGTCTGGCTGTTGCTGCTATATAAACTAACCCACATTAAAAGTGGAATCACCTTTCACATAGATGACATACTTTGATCTAATGTAGATTACTAGGATAACATACAGGAGTTAGAAGGATACCTGGATCCCATGTAGATACGTAGTATGATATACACAGATCTCATGTAAGTGTGACTTCGGCATGACGTACACTGTATAGGTGTTACTTTAGGATCGTATACGTACTGTGGATCACATGCAAGATAACTTTGGCATGGCAAACATAGATCCCATGCATAGCTGTACCTGTGGTATAACATGCATAGGTCCCATGTGGGTGTTTTTTTTTTCTGGGGGGGGCATGACATGCACCATGTAGGTGTAACCTTAGGATCATATGTTGTACAGGTTCCATCAAGGTGTAACTGTAAGATGACATATGTAGGTCTTACCATTCCCATGTACTGTAGGTGTAACCTTAGGATTACATACTGCACCTATCTTGGCCTATGCGCCTACTGCGCCATACTAGGCCTATGTAGGTGTTACTACAGGATGACATTCATGGGTTCTGCCACTCCCATTTAGGTGTATTTTAAGGATCTGAACATAGTTCCCATGTAATGTAGTTGTTACTATAGGATGACATACGCAGGTCCATCATTCCTATGTAGGTGCAACTTAAGGATCACATACTGTACATAAGTCCCATGTACATGTTACTACAGGATGACGTACAAATCGACCCATTCCCATGTAGGTGTAACTTTGGCATCCATGACAAATATCATGTATGTGTAATGTTTACTATCACCGTACGTACAGTAGGTCCTATGTAGGATAACGTACAGTACATAGATCCCATGCAAAAGTTACCAAAACGACGTATTTCCATCACATGCTTTCAGGAATTAGAAGGTCACATAGATCTTTAAGAGACGATTCTTTTAGGGTTATAAACTTTCATTTCATGCAATAAATAACTGTGTAAGGATGTACACGTGTAGATCCCATTCAGGAGTCTAATGCAGCAGTTACAGTAAGATAGAATCCTAAAAATAACGTACTGTAATCTATCCCTCCCCAGTGCCCTCCTACCTCCTGCCTTTTCTTTCATCTCTTTCTCCAGAAGAAAAACTGAGAATGTTAAACTATGCCAACTTATGAGCCAGAATAAAAATGTTACCAGAATGCAACCTCGTGTTATTATCATGTAATTAGCCATAATTTCGTGTACTGCCCTCACTATATATTTTTAGAGGAGATCTATTGTCTCTGAAAGTGTGAAAGTAGGTACTTAATTATTAACACCTGCATTGGTTACTGCATCGGTTACTCTAATGCTGTACATGTCTCAAATTCATGTCATGAGGATTATTTGCTAAAATAACTGAATTGCGATTCTTCCACTGTACTTTATAGTCCAGAGGAATGTGAAAGAAGAGACGATGATGCTGCAACTTCTCTCTCCTTGTTGGAGGGAGAGGTAGGTTGGAGGGGGGGTAGGGAGGTGATGATGGAAAAGTTAATTGCTTCTAACTATTGGTCATCATATGGACAGGTGTCATGTTGTAGTAATATGGTGTTGCTTGCCATAGTGGGAATTGTAACATAGGTCGGAGGGGAACTTAGTTTGTAATTTGCCTGTAAATGTCAGATCACAAGCTGTGCTGTGCTGTGTGTCATTTTTATTGCACTACTGTTAGTGTGACTATTGACACTCAAAGCTATGATTATTAAATCCTTTAGTCCAGGAATTTCCTTCATGATATCATTTAATAGGCCATTCATATTTGAGATTTTTGGTTCTTTTCGATAGTTTGCAACATTCCGGTGTGTCTCTTTAAACGTGAGGTGACTGGCTAAAATACGTACCTCATCAGGGGTGTCCCAAGTGGAACAAAACAATCAGTTATTGGGTGATTAGCAGACCAAAGTTAATTTAAAGTGAGGAAATGTCCGACACAATTCTTCCTTAAATGCATTTTCCACAGAGACAGACCATCTGATAGTTCTGATCCAGCTCAGTCTCTTGCAGTTCATTGAATCATTTACCTTTGATGCCGAATTTGTATCCGAAGCAATTGTCACCTCAGTCAATCTCATGTTACTAAAGATTTAAGGCTCTGAACTGTTCTGTAATGTATGTTCAGTAATTCAAAATATCAACAGCTTTGGTACTGACATTAGATGCTTTGCATTCAAACATTACCCTAACAGCATAACCTCCTGAAGGTGTGTTACGGGGAACGCCCACTGTATGTGGTCGGTCATTCTGCACTTATACTCATTTTAAGCAGATTTGAATGGTTGTTGCTATATCAGTCTGCACTACTGGCTTAATTCTTTCATTCTCACTTGTGCAACTGCTCAATTAAGCTTCCACAGTGTTTCAAAAAAAAGTACAACATAGTTGGATGGTTTAATAATCACCATTATTTCCCCACACACTTTACAGCCGTGAAAGTTCGAATTGCACACCTGAGAGGCCAGTCTAACCAATATGTCACAAATATTTTCAATGCTTTGTGTTCATATTTTAGATATTTCACAAATATCTTCAATTTTTACTTTGTGTCTGGAGTTTTCCACTTTTTCACTTTTCTACGATGCAATAATCACACCAGATGAAGAGCTGGTTGTTAAGATTCTTCATATTTACTGGTTTCTGCACTATAAGTGGTTAACTGTTGAATCTTACACTCAGTCCCCTTTCTGGATCAAATTCTGCCTTCACGGATGGTCATTACAAGTGCACATCATCGCTCCCTCCTTCCCTGCCTCGTCATTCTAGATTAAAGACGACACAAAGGAGCACGTCTTAAATAACATCTCATCTTCCTTCATCATCGGCGTTGTTTTAAACTGATAATGCCAAATGAATGGTGATGTATTTGCTCACCTGTTCAAACATTCTGGTTGCTATCAACCCAGCAGTTTCCATAACAAATTTAACATTGAATTTTGTATTGTAATCTCTCTCACATATACCCAAATGGTTGCTTCTAAACAACATTTTGAACATACTTTAATGAGATGTATTCACACCAAAAAAGAAAAAAAAGAAAATTCATATTACCACCTGAATGAGTTTTGCCCTTTTTTTTTTTTCAGAGAGGTCATTCAAAAATTATCAGATTTGTTTTTCTAACAGCTGTGTTCATTTTTACTTCAATGTGGAAACAATATCATACACAATGCAGTTGGTAAACTTTGTATATACTATAACTGAACATACCACTTTCGATTTTTACAACTTTCTTCATGCATGCAGAAGTTACGTCACTTGAATCCAAATGCTGCTGCATGCATGTCATACCTAATATTCTTGAAATTCTGCAGTGTACATAGATTATTGTTTGCAATAATTTAATTATATGTTAGTTCCATTAAGCTCTTCTAAGTTGTAGTTATTTTGTTGAAAACCATCAGAAAATGCATCAATAATTGCTTATGGCAGTCTTGAGTGTATGGGGGTAGCTGTTAATGTTTTGTCTTACTCCAACCACCCCCCCAAAGAAAAAAATTGTCAGAGTGGCGATAGTTGTAAAAGCTGAAATACCAGTTGAAATTTTTCATGTCTCAATCTCACACATTTTATGAGATAAAAGATGCCAAATATTGCACCATATTGTGTCTAAGGTTACCCGGTAAATCCTCAGTAAATCTGATTTACCATTTGAATTTCTCATATTTTGGTCTAGAAGCAACAATAGTCAGAAAATTTGAAATTTTTCATATCTCAGTCTAGGACATTTTATGACTTAAGAATGCAAAATATTGCACCAGATTGTGTCTAAGTTTATTTTGGTAGTTGCAAGATCCTCAATAAATCTGAAATACTATCGAATTTCTCATGTTTCAGTCTAGGAGCTACGATAGTCAGAAAATCTGAAATACCAGTTGTACCTTTTTATGACATAAAAAGATGCCTACTTTTGCACCAGATTGTGTCTAAGCTTGGTCACCTGGTAGCTGAAAAATTTCTCAATAAATCAGAAATAACATTTGAATTTCTCAGATTTCAGTCCAGGAACAACGATTCAGGTAGTTGAAAAATCTGAAATACTAGTTAGATTTTTCATATCTCATTCTAAAGTCTAGAAGTCAAATATTGCACTAGATTGCATCGAAGGGTACCTGGTAGGTGAAACATTTCTCGAAAAAGGACAGTTGGCATTTGTCTGTTACAACCCTCTCTCTAAAAGCCAACCATTACGGATCTCATGCTATCCCCCTCCTATCAAATTACTATTGTATGACATTTTTCTCTCTTCAAGGCGGCTATCATTTACAATAGTTCTCAGTACAAGAACTACTGTGCAGTAGCTCTACCATGTTATGCAATCATTGATTGTTGTAGCAAACTATAAAGCCAGAGGGTGAAAAACTGTTGGACTAAGTTTTCTGGAACTACAATTTCTTAGGAAAAAACTTTGACTGCAATAGATGCAAAAT
The DNA here is from genome assembly GCA_021234535.1 of Stichopus chloronotus. Lineage (NCBI taxonomy): Eukaryota > Metazoa > Echinodermata > Holothuroidea > Aspidochirotida > Stichopodidae > Stichopus > Stichopus chloronotus. The sequence goes on from CM037829.1 coordinate 8,114,238, forward strand.
ATTGCACCAGACGTTGTTTAAGGTTACAGGTTTGGTTGTTGAAAATTTCTCCAAAAACAAGACAAAATACTATAATTGTTAGAGAGCAAAATCTTTTTTTTTTTTAACCATCTGGGGGGTTTGTAAAATCAACCAACGATGGCACTCCACGTAGATGGTCGTGCCGGCACGGTGTGCACAAAAAGGACAACACCCTGAGAACATACCTCCTACCCCCTGTTGAAAATCCTTGATGGGCCCCTCATATGTCATATCATTGATGTGATGACAATATTTGCTCCCCCCAGTCATTAGACCCTGGCAGTACAGGTCAAAGGTCAAATCTCTATTCAGCAAAATGCCTTGAGAAAGTGTGTCTTGATTGTCTTCCAGATAGTAAATCTAATGAACTTCAGATTTGGTTGTTAGGTACCTTATTATGTTAATATGTTGTGTTCACCTGATTGGTGATGTCATAGGTCAATAAGGCGCATAATACAGTATGGTAGGTTCTGTATTTACAAGGTGCAGCATAACTTATTAGATCTTTGCTTTTCCATACAATGTGAACTAATATTTCAACCTATGCAACCATGTTTGTACTGAGAGATTATATCTAGTAACAATATCATTTTCCATGCTTGGGTAATGACCCGAACTTCAGTATGTTTTTACTGTTACAAGTCCTGTGTATACTAGCCAAGGAATTGAGTGTTGTACAGTATATTTTTGCAGGACAAAAATTGAGCTATTGAACTATTACAAAACACCCAGAGTGGCAGCACTGCTGATTTGAGAAGTTAAGGAATCAAAGAATTACTTTGATGCACACATGATCTGCATGGGAATATGTACTTTGAGGTGCACATGACTTTCTACACTCACGCAACAACTGTGAAAAGGAATGTTTTCTTGTATGCTCCATGCCATCCAATGGTGGTGCTCTCCTTAGGTAGTACTGCTGCTATTCAGCCCCCCCCCCCCCCTTCAAGATTTTTCTATTCTGCTGAGTCTGATAATGCCCTATTTTGAGGACTGCACCCTCTCCCCCCCCCCCCGTCCCCCTCATAAAATTCTGGATTATCTCCTGACAAGGTATTCCTAGCGTCCAAAACTGTCGCAGTGGCATCGCCATTCAGTTTATCAAAAAAAAGCATGCAGCCAGTCTGAATTTTGTTTTCCCTTCACACCCCCTCCCCTCTCCTTCAAAGATACGACTCAAGCTACGTCCATGCTTGCCAGTGAAATCAGATTTGATGGCTCACAGATCAGCAGTACTTACCTGCCAGTGAAATCAAATTTGATCGCTCACAGATCTGTGATTTTTATCGATCCCTTTCAATGGCTGGTTTGTATTGATATCTTTACCACCTTTTTCTAATCACCCGCCTCATCGGCCTCCTACTCGTATTTGCGCCTCGACCACGATGTAAATATCATTGGGTCTTCACAGTTAAAAATGTCACAGATATATTTAGGGGAGAGGAACTATTTTTATGGCCATAAGTGGATGCCTGTCTGGGAAATAAAGTGAAAAAGCATTGAGAGTGCTACTTGCTCTACCTATAATATTCAATGCGTACGTGGTCAAGACGTGCTACACCTGCATGCAAACATTGTGAAGGCACAGAACAACAACAGTCAAGAAACAAAACAAAAAAAATAATAGCAGACAGGAACAGCTGCCACCGATTGAAAAAATATCAGTGTCCCCCCCTTCCTGTGAACGCTTGGCTAGGAACATGCAATTTTTTTTTTCTTTCTGCCCACTGTTTGTTTACACGTCAGTGAAGTCATGTACTTTGTACTTACATGACACCATCAAAGACACACACTAGTACCATATGCAACACAACGCGATATTACATCCAGCTTACATGAGTTTTTGGAGGAATTCATATAGTCATGCCCCAAAAGAATCTTTCTGTCTTAAAGAAAAGAGACAACTATGATGGAAGCTTGCGTGGGAATAGAAATGAGTGGGAGGGGGTCAATTTGGGAGTGGCGAGAATTAGGTCAAATGCAACCAAATGCAGACCTGGTAAATTTCATCCCAGAAATGAGTGGGAGTGGTTGCTGTGGGAAATGATAAGAATTAGATCAAACACAACAAATTAAAGTTCAAGACATTGTTATCAAAGAAGCAAGTGAGAGAGGATTAATTTAAAAGTTTGTAAGAATTAGATCAAATCCAACCAATCAAAAGTTTAAGACATTTTTACCTTAAAAGCAAGTGATAGAGGGTCAATTTCAAAGTTTGTGAGATTTAAATCAAACACAACCGATGAAAGTTCACTACTTGTTGGGGGTATTGTAAATGGTGAGTGTATATAAGACCAAACACAATGAAAGGGAATATTTAATATTTTATTTGGCAGAGAATATTGAGATAGTCAGCTAAGCAGGATTTCCACGGTCATGAAAAACCTTGATTTTTTGGAAATTTTTCTTTTGGAAAACAATTTCAAGGCCTGGAAAAGTGTTGAAATTCAGGGAAATTGTGTGATGCCTTCGATAAGTGGTGGAAATTATTACAAAGTGGTGTCATTTCTCTTACTAGTGTAAAAATGCATCCTCACTCAAAATATGTGAATTTATTATCATCTCTCTTCCTCCTACAGTATATAGCTTTGGCTTTTACAGCTATAGTTGAAAACTTGTTTTTTTATCAAGATTGCAGGAGGCTCATGGAAATTCTCTATTTTTTCCTACGGAAAGTCATGAAAGTTGATTCCCGTGAAAGTTCAAGAATCTTGGCCAATGTAAAGATGTACTGTATCCCAGAAGAAAATAAAAATACACTCCATTGAAGGCCATCACAGAAACCAGTGGCATAACCAGACTTTTTTATCCAGGTGGGAGAATTGAAGGAGGGGGCAAAGTGTTGAAGTGGGGTCACTGAGTAATGACACTTTCTAAGCAGAGTACCATCATCAGTTGGCATTTAGCGTGCAGAGGAAATTTTGGGATGAAAACCTGTCTCAGGTCGCAGGAAGTGGCAATTCTCAGTCCCTCTGGCCCTTGTGAGTTTCAGTTAAAGGAATTTTCCACCAACATAAAAACTTCACATAATATAGGAGATTCTTTATCGTTCTATCAGTTAAACATAACTATTTTACCAGAGGAAGCTTCCTTAGATGTAAAATAATGCTTTGAAAGTGGGGCTTCAGCATGAGCCTGAAAATGTGTGACGTAGAACCGACAAAAACTGTTTTCCATTTTTGCACTCTTCCCATTTCTGGCAAGGTCTTGAACGCACAAACTCTTTCGCTGAGAGATAAAGAAAACCTTATGAATGTCTACATCTAGCAAGATACTTTCAGTAAGATGCATTCCGTAAGATACTAACCTACTAAGCACATGCAGCGCTGTTATTGTGATGGACATAAATTTAATTGCTTCTTATACTTTTAAGACCCACCAAACCAAGCAAAGGTGAGCTGGTTAATTAGCTCAAAGGTATTTCTATCCTTTATTCATCAGTACCAGTTCAATTTCATTCACAGACCAACATCATTTAAGTCAACTAATCCTTAAACAATTAGGTAGCTCCGAACAGTGCTTTCAAAAGTAGATTTATGCCACTCCCTGGTGAAACGAAGGTTTTATCAACAATTGAGAGATCAGACGAGTACTATAACCCAGAGCTTGAGCTACAAATCAAGGGCAATGTTCAATCTAGATTTGCCGGTATTACGTCACAACCGATTGATTTCTAGCAACAGGCTCGTACCTCAAATATTTTCTAAAATAATTCATTTTGAGAATTCTTTGAGATATTTCCTGAAAATGAGAACGATGACTTATCTACAATAATATTTGCATCTTTTTAAGAGACATAAGAAGTGATGGTGGAGAATTCCTTTAACATTTTCATATACATATACATGTACAGATACATATATGATCATTTTCATGATCATATACATGTGCTGTGTACAATTTGTATTTATACATGATTGAAGGGGCATTACAGTAGCAACTTCTTAGATGGCTATGGAAAATCTTCACAAGTAATCCAGTCACCATGGAATAAGTGTGGGCAAAGTTTCAAATTAAGTCTATAAACTTGTCTGTATTCTGTATTCGTTGCATGAACTGCCATGATCATGGTACTGTACTATGTCCAGTCAAGAACAGTGCTACATTTCATTATTAAAGCACAGGTTGGTAGATCTCATCAGAGATTCCGGAAGAAGACTGGTAAAAATAAATTCCCCACTTCCAGAAAAGTATAAATATTTAATGACCTTGGTTTGTTACTGAAGAAGAGTACACTTGCAGCATTGTTTGAACTCACATAATTAAATGGCCCTTAAGAACTTTCAGATTTCCGATTGTACTGTATGGGGCCTTGAAGCCAAATTTTGTCCCACTGAACCCACCTGTGAATTTAGCCAATGACAACACCAACTTGGAATCAGGGCCCCCTTTTTAGCTCATATCAGCTAGCTGGTGTGAGTTATTGTAATCATGTGGCATCACTCTATCTATCTATCTGTCTATCTCTCTGTCTATCTCTCTGTCTATCTCTGTCTATCTCTCTGTCTGTCTGTTCAAGATTGTTCAGAATGCTTCTCCTCGGTTATACTTTCATGCATTTGCAGGAAACTTAGACACAATGTTCATCTTCACCATAAACATCAGTGTTGCTATTATCAATGAGTGTATTTTCATTGATCTGGTCACTACCACCATACCTTCATCATTGTTATCATCATCCCTGTCAGCACCGTTTTCGTCTTATTACCACCTTGTATTAGCATCCCCGTTATAATATGTATAATGTATAATTTAATAACAAACTTATAAAGTGCCTTATCCAATTAAAGTATAAAGGCTCTGAGGCACTGTACAAACATAAAAAAAAAATTACAATGGTGGTTAACAAAAACTTAGCACAATAAAAATACAGAAGCTCAGAAGCTCAAGTTACAAGAAATGCTATCTTAAAAAAAAACGGTAAGAAACCATTGAAAAAAACGAGTGATAACATTATTGTCACTCTCATTTTCATGGTTATCTTAATCATCATCTTAATCATAGTGTTTATCTTAGTCATCATCATGATCATCACTGGTAGCACAATCATCATCATCAATCATCACTATCATTATCACCATCATTATCATCATCATCATCATCATCATCATCATCATCATCATCATCATCATCATTTAATAACTGCATGTCAGTATCACTTACTGCCCCTCATTTTTGTTACCTTGTGTTCCCTTCATGGGGGTTGTTGGGGTTTTGCAGCCTACCCCTTGCCCTTATAGGTTGAATTATCAAAAGTTAAAAAATACTCCTATCCTCGTTGGATCGAGTACACCCCTCACACATGACCAACCCCCCACTTCTCGAAAACTCTGTTGAGAACACTGGTTACGATATGCTGTATGGCCACCATCTTTGTCATTGTAGTATAATCACCACCATTATTTGAATCATCATCACCATCGCCATCTCAGCCGTCGCTTTCAACGATTGTCACCATGATCATGAGATGATGAACATCGTCAACATTGTCATCATCTTCCCGCTCAGCTGCAAATTTGTTAGTCCCTCTCAAGTCATCTGATTTGCCGGAAGGGAAATACCCACTTATTCCAAAATTGATTTGATTTGGAGAAAATCAATTATGAAAGACAAGATTTGGAGAAATCCTTTATTTCTTCTTTACTGCTCTTTTATGTTCTCTGTCGTTCTCTCCACATATATCCATTTAGTACACATAACATTCTCATTATGATAAACTATGCTCAGTGTGTTGTCTGAAGTGCAGTATTCAAGTCTGTCGGGTCCTGCTGGAAAATTATATTGTAAAATTTGACTTGTGTTTAACGACAATGATACAGGTAGATGTTTCATTTTACATCTACTTTTCATTTTCTTTGTGAAAAGAAGTACATGAAATACCTTTAAACAGGATTCCTATAGCCTAGAAAAGTTATGAAAATGTCACGAAATCTTATTTTCGCTTTCCACTCAGACATTGAAATGTCATGAAAGTTTGTAAGAATGACAGAAGTCATGGAAAAGTCGTAAAATTTAAAACAGATTGCACCTTTATTTATCCAATATGTAAGCAATTCGTTCATGAAATGTACCTGGAATTCATTTTTCTTAAGAGGCAGGTGTAGGCACTGTACCTTACCTTTGTTTTGAGCTGTACGTGCTTGTTCTTTCGTTACTAGTGACTGTATGTAAACAGTAGTTGTTGAAGTAAATAAAGTTGGCCTAATTTTTCATGCCATCATTTTTTATATCAAGCTATGATTTAAGAGATGATAACCAGATCTATCTTCAAAACCATCTACGGTAGGGATTTCCTAGTTAGTATTTTAGATTGTTATATAATGATATCAGTTTCAGTAATCTTACATTTGGGGTCAATATTCACGTACCGTATATTTCCTAATAAATGCCCCCCTCTAAAAAACGCCCCCCCCCTCAAAATTTTTAACAACTGCGCAGGCCGAGGCCTTCTCGCGCTACAGGCCTAAACCACAGATTAAGCCTAACATTAATGTTACAACAGTAGCCTACTGTACAATGTCAAAAACGTTTACCTTTTCACACGTAGATCCACGCACGACACGACGAAGTTTCTGAAACACAAAATTAGCAATCATCACAATGCACTATAAAAGTTCCAAAATGAACACAGCTGGTATAGTTTGGGAAACGGCAACACTGCTAGGAAGCCGGAGGATTAGAGGTACCCTGCACTTTAACTTTCACCTCTATATCTAAGAAATTCATAGATTGTTTGAAGACACTAGTGTAGGTTCTAGTGGTAAGTTAATTTTTTAGTAAAATATACCCTCAAAGAAACGCCCCCCTTTTAAAAAATGTAACGCCCCCGGGGGAGTTTATTAGGGAATATACGGTAGTTCTAAGTAATTTTTTTTTTCTGTAAATCGAGTCTCCCTAAACCCATCATTCAGAAGATGATGTTGCCTCTTTGGGACTTTTCAAAGGCAGTGACTCATTGCCCCAGCCAGCTGAAATTCTCTCAACCACTTTAATATCCTTTTAGCCTCTCGCAAAGCCTATCTAAAAACTCCTCTTTGTGCAAACACAGCACTCAGGTAGGCAATCCATGGAGTTGAAAATTTGATCCCTGTGGTTTTTCGTGATCATTCGATACAATACCCATCATTCTATGTAAAGTGATTCAGACTATTGTTTGTTGTGGATAGAAGTGCTGAATATTCATCTTGTTCACTGGTCTGAGTTGCTGCAGTCGCTGCGTATGCATCAAAAGACATAAACTCCTGCATATGTACATGTACACATTTATCTTGTGTGTGTCAGCACTATTCCCAGAACCTGAGTGCTGTCAAAGTATTCCTCAGATTGGCATGCGCTGTCACACACTCTGTGCTTTTTGCAGTACCCAACCCTGAAAGCATGTTGTACATCATTCAGTTTTCGCCACAATACGTAAAACATGTCGGCTTCTTGTCTAGCACAGTATGTACAGCTATAAACGTGTTCTGAGTGAAAGGTACCACACCTTTACAAGACAACCTCTGGAGCCCAAAACATGGTTGAAGTACTGTACTGTGTCACATTCATGGAAAAGCAATGTAAAAAGTCATGTTGATACTAACAGCACCTACCACACTGTATTATATGTATCCGCAAACTTTGACCTTGACATATGACATCATCTGTCACATGGACACTTCATTTACACTTGTGCATCTACCGACAAAGTTTAAAGTGGGTCTGTTATTCACTTTTTGGAGCATTTTTACTGATATGACCTTTGACTTTGTGAAATCATCAATTTTTTTCTGAGTTTTTCTTTTAACTGACCGCCTCTAGACATATGATAGTTTTATAATTCTAGCATATTCACACATAGAGATAATACTTAAAATGTGCTTTTTGTTTTCATGACACTTGACCCACTGTAAGTTTGAACTATGATGCCATTGGTCGAGCCTCGATATGCCATGTACTGTACCTGGTCACCTACTGACCAAGTTTGGCCTTTGCCTCAGATCGTAATGACTTGATTGTAACACTGACAGATATTGTACGAAGGTAAACCAACACACTGTATCATATAATGCCACCGTCATTACCAAACATCACGTATAAACTGCAGGTTTTGTATCTAGAGCATATCAACCTTAAGAGCCATTTTGGAAAATTAATCCTAGGTGGCACCTGGTCCTGATCCATTGTCTGAACCACACCTTTCAAGTTTTGGCAAGTTGTTTGATAAGTGTTGGTGCCTCATCGTCTCAGGCTACGGTATGAATACTGCAGGTGGAGAAAAGCCATCAGATACAATTCTATTACCGTTGTCATTGATATCGAAAAATGATGTTGATAAGAGACTGCATATAGTACTGCCTCTGGAATGACCCTAGTGTATAGTCTCTACGTACTCATAGATGGAAAAGAAAATGAATGTTTCTTTTTGGATTTAAATCACATACTTCTAAGGGAATAAAACATGTGGAGGCAAGTCAAACCTTACAGTTGCATTAAACCATAATCAACTAGTCTTAATAATATGACAGTGAGGTATCATACACAAACATTAGTTTTGGCTGTACAATGTAACTGCTCTACACAATCTACAGTATAGTTTGAAACATATTTGTTCAGGTGTGCCTAGCTTGGTTCCAAATTACCCCTATGATACCATGATGTCTTTCGGCAATCGATAGAAAAAAGTGCTCGTCCTATCGCCTACTGTATGAAACTTACGTATCACAACAACACTATCATTTTTAAAAGATACCAAAATTAATCACATTAGGCAGGAGTAAAGTTTTGCTTGCAGCGTTCATCAGATCATTCATGTATTTGTTACACATGTATGTTTAAATGAAAATTTGTATCGACCGCCATACATCTGAAAAATCTTAGAAGGAAAATGTTGCTTTGGTGACAGTATCACACTAGAAGTCAAACAAAAAATCTATGGTTGATTTGTATGAGAATTATTGTTTTTTACTTCGTTCCCCCTTCTCCCACATCCCAGTTGTAACCTACAGCACCCACCAAAATCTCCTTGTTACAACTGTTGTTTGGTTAATTTGAAGGTGAATCTTCAACAGATAGACAAATATTAGAGTTTGACAGGTTTTTGTTTTCCCACACTCTATCACACTTGTCTCCATCTACCGTAGTTTCTCCAGGCTCTTGTGTTAGCTGCAGCAATGCAATTATCTTTTGGGTCAGGGGTAAAGTACAACCCAGGCATCCCTGGTTATTTCTGGAGCAAGGGTTCAGCCTTTTCTCTCTTTGTATGTACTATCCTGTGAAGCCAGGGACTGTATCATCAGCGATGGGAATTGAACAGGTTGCTGAGCGTCAGTGTACCCAGCACTGTTTATTTAGATCAAACAAAAAGTGTCTAATTGCTGTTTTGGCTTTGCTGGTTCATGCCACAAAGCAGCAAGTTTCAAGATAAGATTTGTACTGTAGGAGATAAATAAAAGTCCTTCTTTTCAAGGAGAAAATTAGCAGTGATAACAGGTGTACAGTAATTGTTTGTCCTCGCAGGGAGTTGCTACTTAATGCAACTCCCTGGTCCTACAGTATGCGGCAGTTATAGGAACAAAGTTGGTACAGTTGGGACTATCTAAGATACATATTATTAAAGCCCCATCACAATGAAACATATTCTTAATTCAAGTGAACCATGTCACTTTCTGTATGTTGGAGAAACCTGGTGGTTACTTAAGCCATCAGTGACATTGAATGGATATCCCTGCTGTACAGTTGAAAAAATCTAGGCTACATATGTACACTTCTTCAATCTCCAGTAGTGCTGTTTATTTTATCAAATGACCAAGCTATTCAGTTTTGAGGAGGTTAATGCAAAGGAATTAGGTATTGGATGGCAGAAGCTGCCATAATCTTTTGTGTATATGCAATAGTTTCAGCTGTATAACTTAAGTATTGCCGTTTCTAACTCAGTGCATGCTTGTAGATTAATTTAACTTACCAGCAAAAAGTCATTCCAAGGCTGGCTTACATGTACTGTAGCTGGATATAAAGTAAATTGCACATACTTAGCTAAGGCGTATACTGTCTGGTCATTCAAATACAAGTCAAAGGAGGGAGAAGGGGCCGCATTATATTGTACTGTAAGTGGTGGTCAATCTGCATCCTGGTGCTGTATCACAAACTTACTCTACCTCTCGACCGCTTGCCCATAATAAAAAAAACCCTTAAACTCTGAGTTGGGAGCTTAATTTGGCATGTACTTTATATTTGATGGTGCAGGCCCTTTTCTTGTGAGGTGTCAGAAGAAAATTGGTTAGTATTCCCACATTTGCTTGATCTCCCATTTCCAAGACTCCCCCCTCCCTCTCCCGTTATTGGTACAGTAGCACCTGTGGGTCAAAACACCTACTATTTGGCTTGTATACATTATGTGGCAACTTAGCATCAGTTACAGTGAAAAAAAAATCGGAATTAGCAGAAGCAGGTCTAACTTAAGCAAAAATGAGCAAGAATTTTGTTGTCGTCACATATGCTCTGCACGTAGGAATGAATATTTACAGAAATTTGGTCATGGGAACTTAATTACCATTCAGTGTGCATGTATAACATGAAATTACCAGCATACAGTATGTAAATTAGACAACATACAGCACCATATAGAGTACAACAGAAATCCTTCCTGCATAGTTTGTTTGATTTGCACATTTCATGTGGCAAACAGTGGGGGACATACATTTTAACGTTCCTCAAAGTTTGAACAGTTATTGTCACTTCTTTGCAACCATCAATGTAAGAATAGTTATCAAGTAAATTGTTTTTTTAGAGGACTCTCCAGGAACATTTGCTCTGAACATTAAAATGGATCGTTTCCTGTTTCGACTGTGGAACCTGGAATGGTGCAGTTCAATCAAGAGCAGGGTTGGTAGATCCTACTGTAGGTGCTGGGGTACTGTCATGGTATACAGCAGAGTGGAGGAATTAGGCAAACAGTTTTGCATATTCCCCCTGCATTATTGTATCTTACTGGTGGTGGTTTGCAGTGATGTTATGCTGTTATTGTTGCTTACTGCTGGTGGGTGCAATGGTGTTATGCTGCATTGATTGTATCTCACCACTGGTGGCGGTGGTATTATGTTATGTTATGTTGGTGTATATTACTGCTGCTGGTTGCAGTGGTGTTATGTTGCCTTGGTGTATCCTGCTGCTGGTGGGTGCAGAGGTGTTATGCTGCATTGATTGTATCTTACCACTAGTGTGTTCAGTGGTGTTATGTTATGTTGGTGTATATTACTGCTGGTGGTTGCTTTGTTGTTACGTTGCCTTGGTGTATCCTACTTCTGGTGGGTGCAGTGGTGTTATGCTGCATCGATTGTATCTTTACACTGGTGGGTTCAGTGGTGTTATGTTATGTTGGTGTATATTACTGCTGCTGGTTGCAGTGGTATTATGTTAATTGTCTTGGTGTATCTTACTTCTGGTGGGTGCAGTGGTGTTATGCTGCATTGATTGTATCTTACCACCTGGTAGGTTCAGTGGTGTTATGTTATGTTGGTGTATATTACTGCTGCTGGTTGCAGTGGTGTTATGTTGCCTTGGTGTATCCTGCTGCTGGTGGGTGCAGATGTGTATGCTGCATTGATTGTATCTTACCACTAGTGTGTTCAGTGTTATGTTATGTTGGTGTATCTTAATGCTGGTGGCAGTTGTGTTATGTTATGTTGGTTTATATTACTGCTGGTGGTTGCAGTGGTGTTATGTTGTGTTGGTGTATTTTACTGCTGGCTGTTGCAGTGGTGTTGGGCTGTGTAGTTGTGTCTTACTTCTGGTGGGTGCAGTGGTGTCATGATGCTTTGGTGTATCTTTCTACAGTTCTGATGGGTGCAGTGGTGTCGCGATGCTTTGGTGTATCTTTCTGCAGTTCTGGTGGATACAGTGATGATATGCTGCATTGATTATATCTTACTGCTGGTGGGTTCAGTGGTGTTATGTGCATAAGTAGGTGTTTATTACTGCTTGTGGTTGCAGTGGTGTTATGCTGCCTTGGTGTATCCTACAGTACTGCTGGTGGATGCAGTGGTTTTATGCTGCACTGAGTGTATGTTACTGCTGGTGGATGCAGTGGTGTTATGCTATGTTGGTGTAGGCTAACTTACTGCTGGTGGGTGCACTGCTGTTATACTGCGTGGGTGTATCTTACTACTGGTGGGTGCAGTGGTGTTATGCCTCTTTGGTGAAACCTTCTGCTGGTGGGTGCAGTGGTGTTATACTGCATTGGTGTATCTTACTGCTGGTGGGTGCCATGGTAATATGCTGTTTGATGGTGTATCTTACTAGTGGTGGGTACAGTGGTATTATGCTGCATTGAGTGTTTCTTACTACTGGTGAGTGTAGTGGCGTTATGCTGCATCGAGTGTTCCTTACTGCTGGTGAGTGTAGTGGTGTTTTGATTGGACATGTGGAGACATGCTATGGGAGGGACTAGACATAAGTGGTTGGGAGAATTGAAACTGGTGGGGGGGATGAGTTTTTGTCTTTAATCTTTGACTGTTTTGCATTAGATGGTTAATGGTACAGTACATGTATTGCCTACATTGTACACCTTCCTGTCGCTGAATCAGTCTTGACGTATAAAAATTATCCATTGTGATATTGTGTCATATCTCTCCAAGATTCCTTGTTTGCATCAAATAAACAAATTGAAAGAATACTATAAAAATGTTACACAGATGAAAGTTGGTCTGCTCTTCCACTTTGATGTCAAAGCTAGGTCACAGATATAAAGTCAGTACAAGTACTTTACTCAAACATTCAACTCTCCCCTTTCAAAAACTGATTTAAATCATCGATGAAGAAAGGCACACATGTCCTGTAACAGACAAAGGAATGAAAAATTCAAGATGGATTATTTTGTTTATCATTTTTTGCTCTTTTTTAGTCTAGAAATTGCAGGTCTAAATAATGCAATACACGCTGAAGTTTTGACTTTTTTTCCATATGATCTTCACCCCAGCAGGTTCAAGCAAGATTATAGGCTTGTGTAATTGAATCATGGAGCATTCGCTTGTTTTCTCTATTCCGTAAAAGGAATCTCCGTCAAAAATTGATAAGCAAATATTTAAAGTGATGAAATAAAAACAGTGTAATCTTTCAGTTGCATACAAACCTCTGTACAAAGTCATCACCTTGACTGGTTTTTGTTGTCATGCCAACAGGATCAGTCATGCTGTGAAAGTGAGTCCTTTTTATATTGTTTGTGCAGACAATCAGTCTTCAAAATAATAAATTCTCAGCCAGGAGTATCATAAGGGTGCAAAAACCTTTTTTTTCTTTCAGTAGTAATGTAAGTAACTTGCATACAGTAAAGAGTTGCAGGTATTACATGTTGGTATTAGTCATCGACTAGGGAATTTCACAAAAGTCTAGCAACAAATTTTAAAAACAGCTCAGCGGTGATGGCACCAGAAGCAGAACATTCCGTGCTCACAAGTAACTCAACCCTACTAGTTTTCCTGTCCTCCCCAGACATGTAATCATCACACCTTGGATCCCTCTTTGCAGAATTCCATAGAAGAAGAAGTACATGCAGGAAAATGGTGAAAGGGACACCTTGACTTATTTTGTGAAATTTGCTAAATTTTTCCAGTTCTGTCAAGTTTTCTCAACATAACTCATGGCTAACTATAAGACTTGAGAAACTTCCTGGTCAGACACTCTTCTCAGACACATTTCTCCTCATTGACATGCACATAACCAGTGCAAGCCATGGTTAAAAACATTCAAAAATGTTGAGAGTTTTTGTAACTGCTGCATTTTTGTAACTGTTTCATATGAAACGTGGGTAATTATGTGGTCATAACCATCAAAATCCCCACAACTTTGTCGATAATCAACCCAGTGTATCACTACTAAACATACCCATATATTCTTCACCTGATATATTACATATGCATCATGTGATAGGTTCAATATTGTGGCAGATGATATGAAACATTAAGAACGTATCGAGAACAGATACATTATCATGTGTAGGTAACAGAGTATGTTCAGATACCATATATCATTTGATACATGTCTGTGAATATCATGTTACAGGTTACATATCCACACCTATACCATGCAGCCACAGATTCCATTTAATATGTTGAATATTCACAAACAATAATAGGGTTGAGTATATCAAAAGGCACTAGTTAGGAATTTGAACATAGGCAGATACAATGTAATAGGTTGAATGTACCCACATGTGCCATGTTATTATGCTTTCACAATAGTCAAAGGATGACTGGATTAATCCCATGCCTAATAATCGTACTTGGATTATAACATGTTTTTTTCCCCCGCACATTGTACAGACCCTATATTTGTACCATACGCCTTTGTTGTCCACGGGCACTGTAGAAGTTGTCCTGTAACCAAACAAACTTTTATTTCTTTTTGATTGTAACTAGTTCTTCCACAAATGTTTCACTGTATTACTTTCAATATTTCATGATTGTCTTTGAGTTTTTTGACACTTCCTATTCTTTAGACACTTTGATTTTTCTTCAATGCAGGCAGTCACTGCTCTCGGTGACATAACTTCGGTGACATAACAAAAAATTGAAAAAGTTTACCGAGAAAGCTTACATGTATAGGTTAAATAAACATGGATATCATGAAATACAGATGGGTGGAATATCCACCGTGTTGAATATCTATGTAATATGTTGACTATACACATATGTCATAAGATAAGTTTGAATTAATAGCCATGGATACCATTCAACAGGTAATTTACCATATACTGTCAACAACAGTTAATATGGTTGATACATAGATTTTCATGTAATGGGTTGTTATAAAAATGGATATCATGTAATACATTGTCTAAATACTGTAGAATCACATTTTGCATACTAGATTATTCTGGGAGTTATAAGGTGGTATTGGATTTCACTCTCAGTGAATGTGGATGTACAGTTGGTGGTCCAACCTGCTCTACCATGGTTCCAAGTTTTGGCACTGTGCTTGATAGCCCTTCCGGTGACCAACATCTTGCAGGGAAAGGCCACCTTCCCTGATTGTCACCACTTGCATGTGGGTTGTCTGATTAATTACCCCAGGAAATAATAAGAGGAGAGATGGAAAAGATCATGCCCTCCAGTCCTCTACACACCCCACCACACCCAACCCAACCCTAACCCCGACCCTAACCCCGACCTGCTGCAACTCTCAACATTTTAGCCCTGAATATAAGATAAGCGCAACATCTGCAGTAGAAGTTTCTTCAGTTTATGCCAAGTAACTTTCTCTGGTTTCTGCCAGTGCTGTCTTTGAAGTATTGTGAGAATAATGCTTCCTCATTTTTTGTCTATTTCAGGTCAAAGTTACCAGTGTTGGTCTCCTCTGCAAAAAGTCATGTGACTGAGATGATGGGGTGACCCCTAGGCTATGGTGACAACTACAGATATTGTGTGACACCAAGGTGAATACCTGTATGACTACATTTTAGAAGGTTGCAGACATCACACCTTTTACAAAAAGCTCTACATGCCCTGAAGATAGGAATCAATGAAGTTGATGAGAGCTAGTGGGTTCATCCAACGTACATCCTTAGCTTGGAGATGCCTTCAAAACTCTCGGTGGGTCCAAGTTGTCATTACTATTGAGTTAGACCCAAACCAGTAATTTGTGGAGGGGATGTCTGAAAGTCAAGAAAAAACAAAAAAAAATTAGATATCATCGAAGCTGCCTGACAACATAGCAGCAAGGATAGCAAAATATTAAAGACCAAGAAGAGAACCAAGATATGATGAGTGAGGAAATGTAGTGAAAGATGTAACTTAGATACTAAGACACATGATGATACACAGCTTCAGGCCCATACTCAGACTAACCAATTTTTTTCTGGGGGGGTATACATCAATGTTGGAGTTCTGCTGGCATGGGAAGGGATCTATGGGGAGGGATGTTTCTCTCCTCTTTTTTAAAAAATGTTTCCCTTTTTCAAGTGTTCTATGTAGTTGCAAAGTGGTGCGTGATTTCCATTTTTCCTCCCTGTATTAGTATTCAAACAAAGCATGACCTTTTATTGAAAAATTTTTGAAAGTTTTTTGGGAGGCATATGCCCCCCCCCCTTATGCCCCTACCTCGCCTCTCCCTGTGACTGCATGCCTGCATAGCTTTGAGGTGCATGACATGAATTGTCCAACATGAAAATCAACATAAACTGGATTCAGTGTTGCAGGCAACATGTTGACATGCAGAGTGGCAATGCTTTGGAACATCTTCCAGTGAAAATTAATCCGAGTGTAGTCTAGAGGTCAATGTATGCTACATCGTCAATACAGTGTGACCACCCGCTGCAAATTCCCGACCACTGTGTCTTAATTGGGTTTACAAACTGTGGAAGTTTGTGAGGGTTATATTATGGCATGTAGCCATTGGAGGTCAGATTAGCATCTATTTTGACGCCCTTGTCTCATCCAGATCTCTGAGCCCAGTCAACTTAAATCCATCGATGTTGCGTCAACTCAGCACCTGTGAGTTTCACGTATCAAGCTGGACGTAACTGATTGTAAATACTGACACATGCAGCAGTGTGATTCTCTCTGACTGGACCTTTATGCATACAAAAGTATGTTTTGATTTGATATGTTGACTGCTCA